>JARGCV010000141.1:1777500-1902921 GCA_034064705.1 Bothrops alternatus
TAGATCTAGGCCAATGAATCTTCTAGGCAGATGTGACCTCTTGGAATGTTGTTTTCTGCTGGCAGAATGTTGCCACTGTCCCATTTCCCTCCCTGTCTTACTCTGAGATTTAAAAGTTGGGATAGCTATTTCTAAGGCCAAAGAACTAAACAACTGAACAGAAATATAATTAAGGTTAAGAAACCTTGCATTTACACAAGCAATTCCTTCAAACAAAGATATCATATTGGACAAATATTTTTTAAGAGATACTGGTCCATCACAGGCTCTGTGACTGTCAGAGGAGCGGAGATGCAGCAATCAAGTGCTAAAAGAAAAGAATGATCTAGCTCAGGCATGTCAAAATCATGATGTCACGTGACGTCACGTGACGTATCGGAGCTTTTTCGCCATTGCCGGCAATGGGATGGCCACGGCTCCGGTATGATGAAACTGGCCCACGGGCCGGCAGTTTGACACCCCTGATCTAGCTGGTTTGGAGTTTTGAACAGTACCAACTCATTATTTCACCTAGTGAATTTTTTTCTAAGGGGATGGGCATCATAAAAGCTGCTATGAGAAAATATTTATTGTGTTATCAGTGTGTTCCATTGCACCCATTCAGCTGTTGGGGGCAAAGATCTGTGACCCAGCTGGATATTCATATGTATTATTGTTTACCTGTGACAAAGTCTCAAATACTCTTTGTGAAGTTTGGATTCTTTCACAAAAAAGCGAACATGGAATTCTCTGAAAGTCTTGAAAGTCTGAGATCTATAGGCAGATGTCATCTTATTTTTGATGATAATCAAAATAACTCAAAGTTGCTTTAAGCAAATCAGGAGCAGCCAAGTTTTCCAAACGTGATTTGATCATTAATTGTCACTCAAAATGAAATTTCTGCAGGCATTTTTTCAAGTTTCACACTTGCTTGGATATATTTGACGTTGTGATCATTTTTAGCTTAAGTGTCCTTTGGAGTCAGAAGTTACTGCTCTGTATGCTGCTACTTTTCTGAGTGATCACTCGTCTAATGTCACAGATGGTTCAAGGGTTGCAAAAGGTGTGGGTGTACTAGATCCTGCCAGTATACTGGGGAGGTTTTCAAGAGTTAATTCACCAGTTTTTGTTTTTTTGGCATTGTCCCTACAAGACCTGCAGCAACATGGACAGCAGGCTGATCTATGATTCCGGAGTTTGTTGCAGATGCCAATCCAACATTCTGTAAACGCCCTCCGGATGGTGGAGGAAGAGAAGAAGAAAATAACAGGATCCAACACTGTATTGAGAGAAGTCAGGCAGAATGTCTCTATTCTCCAGGGAGGGCTACGATTCTGCACATAGCCTACAACATGGGAGATATTGTAGGGAGCAAAGGCCACCGTAAAATTGAGCACAGTAGCCACAGCTAAGCCCACGGCCCTTTGCTTCTTCTCGGGCTTAATGTTTGGCATGGTGTTCAAGATGCGGATCACATTGGCATAGCAGGAAACAGTGACAAGGAAAGGAATTAAGAAGAGGACAAAGAAGAGCTCCAGGCGGAAAGGGAGGACAATGTTAAGCTGTTCAGCGGAGAATTCATGGTAGCAAGTAGTATTATTTGTACGACTCCATGGACTCCCAGGGAGGTAGTGAACAATGAAGACAATGCAACCGCAATGGGAACAAGCCAAAAACCAGAAGAAAAGGCTAGCAATTTTTGCATAGGTTGGTCTGCGGTTCAGCTTGTGCTTAACAGGGTAGGCAATGCACAGATAGCGCTCTATGCTGACTCCCATGAGGAACAGGGTGCTGATATAAATGCTGCTGTAGAAGAAGAAGTTTGCCAGTGGGCAAAGAATGGAAGGAAGAGGCCATTTGAAATTTAGGGCAACTTCTGCCATCTTGAAGGGCAAAAAGATCAGAAGGAAAAGGTCAGAAAAAGTCAGATTGAGCAACAGGATATCTATGGGGACAGGTTTGCGACGTACTTTTCTCAGAAAGGAGTAGCAGGCCAGAAGATTGCAAGGAAGACCAGCAAGGAAGGCAGTAATATAGATAATAAGGACCACAATTCTGTTTTGCATCTTCTCAGATTCTGTAAAGGAATTTGACATAATCAGATGTTATAAAAGTGTTTCTTATTCCTTCAAGCACCAGGCTGAAGAATATTTCTCTGTCTCTAGGGGTACTTTGGAATGACCTTTTGGGGAAGGATGAATCAGTTGCCTCAATGGTCATGAAACAGATTTCCCAATGGGTTAGTGATGCTCAAATCTTGTCCACGGATAGGTCATCTTCCCTGTTCTGCTCATCTGACTATATAATGCAAGTTTAGTTCACCTCTTTCCTTCCTGATTCTCTAACTACCCAATGCCAGCTTGCAGCTTTTGAAACTCATAATACAATTCTTGTATTTTGGCAGGAGTTTGGGAAATTTCTATGGTGCATTCACAAAAATAGAATGGAGAACATGATCAAACTAGATGTTGATAATTTGTAAAAATTGTGCAATAAAACATTGGAATGTTATTGTTTATTAGATTTGTTAAGGTCACCTGACATCAAAAAGAGAAGATTTAACTAGAGAGCTGGTGTTTTTTTTATTACATTGGATTCCTGTGATTTTAGACTGTGACTAATTCATCTCAAAATAATGTGATATTGTATTACATGCCAAGAGCACATCTAAATGCATGCTTTGCAAAATGCTCAAAATCCAAAATAGCAGCATCTTGGAATGACTTATTAGACAATTGAGTCAATTCTGGTTGGAATTGGAAATTATGGAAGTATTTGGCACCAAGCCATCGAGGGCTTTATAGATCAATACCAGCACCTTCAATTATACCTGGAAGTCAGTCACTAATGAATATAGGGCTTGCATAATTGGTATTATAAGTTCCAAACACTGAGAACCAATTTGCACATGGACTGCTGCATTCTGGACCAACTGCATTTTCCAAATAGTCTTCAAGGGCAGTCCCATGTTAAGTGTTTTGCAGTAACTCAACTACGTGGTAATGAAGATGTGAGTTACTGTAGCTAAGCTCTCCTTACCTGACAAGATCAAAACTGATACTTAACCAAAGCTAGGAAAAGAATCCTCTAGCTCAGGGGTTCTCAACCTTGGCAACTTTAAGACGTGTGGACTTCAACTCCCAGAATTCCTCAGCCAGCTTTGCTGGCTGAGGAATTCTGGGAGTTGAAGTCCACACGTCTTAAAGTTGCCAAGGTTGAGAACCCCTGCTCTGGCTATAATCTCTGCATGCTGTTTATGGAAGAGCAGTGAATACAGAATGCAGAATAACATAGCTGGAAGGGACTTCGGAGGTCTTCTAGTCCAATTTCCTGCTCAGGCCTGAGAGTCTATACCATTCCAGATAAATGTCTCTCCAATCTCTTCTGATAAGAGAGCTCCTGGAGGGAAGCCATCCTGCTGATTAATTGTTATTACTTTCAGAAATTTCTCCTTAGTTCTAGGTTGGTTTTCTACTTGAGTCCAGAAGGACTTTCAAATTGCATAGTTGCTGTATGTGGATGTGTACAGACCACTCCGTGTTAAAGAGTTTAACTTCCATCTATTTCAGAGGTGGGGAACGATGGCCCCTTTATGACGTGTGGACTTCAACTCCCAGAATTCCTGAGCCAGCATGGAGTTGGCTCCACCATGGAGCTAGCAGGAATTCTGGGAGTTGAAATCCACAAGGGATAAAGGAAGGGACCATCATTTCCCACCCTTGATCTATTTACTTTCATGCAAACCTTTACAACCTCCATGCGTGAGCTAAGCATACTGACAACGTGCCCTTTTTTGGCCAATGATTTATAGAATTTATAGAATTGGTTTATAGAATTGGGTCTAATCAGTAAACTAAAAATATTATACTGAAAGTGTCACATGATTCTCCCAGTGGTTTCATATAGATTTCAAAGAGCAGAGAGAAAAGGTCATCAGTGCAGCGCTCACAATGTGAAGACCACCAGGGTGACCTATTACCCTCCTTCTACCACAGACTGAATTCACCTACTAAAGAAGGAATAGATAAAATATCCATTTGTCCCAAATGGTATAGGGTTTCTTGCCTGAGGTTGGACTAGATGACCTCCAAGGTACCTTCCAACTTGATGATGATGATGATGATGATGATGATGATGATGATGATGAATCATCGCACAGTCAGCCAGATGGATTTGGCATTTTGTCTACCTATCTAATCCTTCCCAAGGACCTGGGATAGACAGATGTGTTGTTGTTGTTGTTATTATTATTATTACTATATGCACCTCTAATCCGCAGCCCCTAGTGAAGGTGGTGCACCAAGACACTATGATCAATGAGAACCACCAAAAAATCTAACAAGACCAGGAGGGATATACCAGCCCCATCTAAGTCCTGCTCAAGTAATCCAAGAAAACACCAACGCAATCTCTGTCATTCTAAATCTTGATCAATCTTCAGGACTTATTGTCAGATGACAATTAGCCAGATGTTCTCTAAACATCTTGAAATGTTGTTGTTGCCTGTGGAATCCATAGAGAGCTAATGGTCTAGTATTAAATATTTTGTTAATATCACTTGGTGTTCTGATTTGTATATTTTAGGGCGTCTGACGACTATTAACCTGTGCTACTGCTACTGAAATATCATTGAATCACCCCAGCAAAAAAAGCTATTTGGTTTCTCCGTTCATACCAAATACTGTTTATGGGTCAATCAGCCTTTCTTTATTTTCAGAGAATTCCTTCTACTGAATTTCAAATGTTCCATTACAGAGTAGAAGAAACTTTATTCTCCAGTTTTTGGATTTGAGTTCTGAACTCTTCAGACTTACAGTTCGAGTCTCTAACATCCCCTTGCATGATTCAAAAGGAAGACTTTTTGATACCATTGCACAGAAAAGAGGAGAACCTTATTAACATATTGTGTACAAATACTAATTCTTGCCTCTTTCACACCTTCTTATAATTCCAAATAATTCCTACCTGTTTCTAGTCATTTCATTGCCAACTCTTTCTTTGAATTTATCTCATTTCATCCATACGTTTACTTTTATATTTAATTCCCACCACATTTTGTTTAAAATCTTACCTGTATTCTAGCGAAATGAGATCACAAACATCTAACACCGATCCGGTTGAAGGATATTGATGCCTACATGAGAAAGTGAAAGCATCTGTCAGCAACAGCAGAGATATGAAGTTATATCTCACTTTGCAGAAACTGTGGTCATTTGTAGAAAAAAGGAACTCTTCACCAGTAAAACAAGGATAATTGGAGGAAGTTTTAAATGATGCTGCAAAACTCCTGGTTTGCACAATTTACAGCCCTTTATTTATTCCTTATTTACTTGGGGGTGTATATCTCACTTTGGTGAGGATAAAGCCTTCTCGCGTTGGCCTACAATTGGAGGGTGTCCACTAACGTTGGTCAAAAAAGTCAAGATGGGTGATACCATCATTTATTGACAACCCACCCACCCCTATTTTTTGTATGTGTTGTAAATGTCATAAGAGAGTAGTGGCATGAAAAAGAAACCTTATATCAACAGAATTTTTCCAAAGCTTCAAGTTATTCTTTAGTCCCAGCACAATATCAACTCTATAGAAAGGCAGCTAGCTTTGCACAATGCTAGACTAAGCTATTTGGGGACTGGGAAAATCGTAGTAGGCATGCCCTGGGAACCTAATCAGTATGCTGTGGGAAGTTGTTTGTCCTCTGAAGTTACAACATGGATTATTTGTTGAGACATAGCCTGTGATGCAAACATAACAAGAATATTTGCATATGGCAGAACCACATTCATCTTGGTTGATCTCAGAAAAGTTAAGCAGAATCAGACCTTTTTAGGATGGAAGATCCCAGGGCTGTGGACAAGAGTGAGAACTTTAAAAAACATCCAGAAATAGGCCATAATGAAATACTTCATATTGCTCCTAATAAAACAAGATGACCATAGATATCTTTCCTAATTACGGATTTAATGAATGGGTCAAGCCAGGGATGGGATTCAGCCGGTTTGCACCGGTTTGGTAGAACCGGTACCTAATTTTTTGTTGCCCAGGCCCAGAACAGACTTCCAGAAGCGGCATCCACACAGAGAACCGGTTGTTCACAAATTTGAATCCCACCATTGGGCCAAGTGAATAAGTAGCTTTTGAAGTGGTATCTTTGTTAGTCTTTTGCAAGAAAAAAAATACTTATGACTTATTAAAAATTACTGGTTTTATTATCACAGAGGTTTTGATGTATTAGATGTAAGAGTTTTGGACACAGTTGATGGATGGAAGATAATAGAAAAGAAAAATGTGGCGATGATATGAAACAAGAGCATAAAATTGCTGTAGAATGGAAAGGCAGAGTGGGAAGAATCCAGAGAATTCAGACAAAGAAATATTTTGGGGAATATTACAAAGGCAGAAACTTCTCCTACCCCCCAGCCAGAAAACTCAGCAGTGGCCAGCTTTTAGAAAT
Organism: Bothrops alternatus; assembly: GCA_034064705.1. NCBI lineage: Eukaryota > Metazoa > Chordata > Lepidosauria > Squamata > Viperidae > Bothrops > Bothrops alternatus. Next base: position 1,783,934 of record JARGCV010000141.1, read on the forward strand.
GCAAATTCAATAATAAATTCAGGGAGCCAGGAAGCTAGAAGCTGATGAGATTAGGAAGACAAAGACCCCTAAAATCTATATACCCCACCCAAACTCTAAAAGACATGACCTTTGGGGACATAATAGGATTAACCCACCAATACCAAAAAGACACCCTGAGACTCAGATCAAAGTACATGACATAGGAAATACAAAGCCTCAAACAGAGGAAAGGACCTCAAGAGCCCTAGAAGGTATAAAAACCCACCACTCCCAGCTACACGTGGTCAGCTTTCCCAGAGTCATCTTTCTGTTTGGCTCTCCTTTTCAATAAACTGCAACATTCTTTCTAAAGCAGTCTCCATTTTGTTTATTCCCAGCTTGGATTGGACCCTGATGAAGATTTTTCTTTCAACAGCCATATAGCTGTGATTAAAATGACATATATTTTAAATGGCTACTCTTGCAGTTATGCTCAGAATGGTCAGAGGTAAAAAGAAACGAGGCCACAAAAATACATCAGAAACTGTGGAAATAGCTGGTCCATGGAATCACCAAGAATTGGATATGATTAAATGGAGAGCATCAACATCATCACTTTTGTAGTATGAAACATAACAAAATGTGCTGTTGGGCTCATACACACAGGGTAGATGGAAAGCTGCACAATACATTATTATTATTATTATTTTAAAAAAATCTTCTTCTCATTTCAGATTCTTCCCTCCTGTTTTTCCTTTGAAATCATCAAGAAGATAATTTTATATTGGTTTCCGGTTCTGGTTCGCAGCAGTGCGGTCAATCCAAGGGAGTCGTCCCTTTGCCGATTGAGTTTCTCCTGCCAGTAGAAGGTCGAAAAGACGTTCTGGAGGAGCGTCTACCATTGAGGCGGCTTCTTGGATAGTTGCAGAGGAGCAGTGGCATCCTCTGTGCACCGAGTATCTCCTTTGGACTGACAGGGTAAAGAATGGCCAGTAAAATGGCTGATCATTTAGCTGTGCCAACAGCAAGCCACAAGATCAGCTAAGCAAACAGACCCACCGTGGAGAACTTGGTGAGACTTTCCTTTCACCTCGATTTTCCTTATGCCTGTGAAAAGTTTTTTTTCTTCTTGGAATTATTCCCTTTTCTGGTGAAGCGGCTTTTTAAATGAGGGAAGAGAAGCACAAAGAATTAAATTTATTTCTGTGATTGTTTTTTAAATATAGTCTCCTTTAAAAGGATAAGGATTTGAAAGATAATAAAGATGGAGGAAACCGGTGTAGATCTTACTTATAAGTATATTTTGGACAAAATTTTGGAAAATATGGAGATGATAATTGCTTGCTCAAAGGAGATTTCTTTATATCGACAAGACAAAAGACAAGGACTAAGTGAAACATCAGTTTATACACAAGAGGCTTGTGCCCTGCTTACTGAGATGGAAGAAGTAAACCCACAGTTGGACAATCAATTGATTTTGGAAAAAAGACTTGATATCAATGGACAAGGACTTATGATAAGGAACTGGATGATTTCGCTTCAGAAGGACAAGTTGGCCTGCAAATGCCATTTGAATTTGAGATAGAGAAAAAAACATGGGAAGAAGAGAAAGAAGTGATCAAAGAGGATGATATAAAAGAAAGGATTTTAAGTGAAATTTATTCAATGTTAAAAGAAAGGGGAAATGATGTTCTGCTACAAGTCATTCAAATTAACTATAACTTTTATATTAATTTAACAAAATGTACAATGGGAGCTTTCTTTTTGGAGTGTATAGTGTGGCAGATGGAGGCCCGATTATGGAAACCTGTTTGGACTAGAAAGAAACCCAGAATAAGATATAAATATTAAATCTGATTATAATAATGTGGTAAAGGCCTTATAGCAATTTGGATTGATTTGGACTTGGACTTTGTTAAAAGGGCTTTATATGTTTTTAATATTAGAGATGGTATAATGAGAAAAGAATTGAAATATGGGAAATGATGGAATTAATTATTGAAGATTTGGAGAAACAGTGAAAAACAATAGCAGATTGGTGAGAAAGAGAAGAATGTATTTTTGGAGTTAATAATGCTTAAATTAAAAAACACTTGGGGCACCTGAATAGTAAATGAATATGTTAGTTTAAGATTAAATATTTGCAAAATTAAGAAAGCATGATACAGGATCTTTGGGATGGATAATGAGTTTGTAATTTTTTATTGATTAATGGAATTTATATAGAGTGATATATTTAATGAAAATTTGTTTTAGAAATGTTTTAATGAGCCTATAACAATATAAATAGACAGAGAATGTTAGTTTATTTTTAATTATATAACTTGGATGAAATGTTATATTAGTGAATGAATTGGTTTTAGAAAGATATTGACTTGATTATAATGTTTTTAAATAAATGGAATTCATTAAGCTTAAGTTTAAATGTGTGAAGAAATATAGGTTTTTATAGATTAAATTTTTTTTATTGATTAATGCAGTTGATGGTTAGACATAGTAATGAATGAATGCATTTGAAAATGTATTAATTTGATTACAATATTCTATATAGATAGAGAGGGAAATTTTTAAGAAATAATGGGTATATATTTACTATGTTATTGTTTGTTTTTTTAAAAATGGATCACCATGTTTCCACCATGTGTTGGTGTAAAATGGAAAACTAATAAAAATTGTTTTGAAAAAAAAGAAGATAATTTTATATTTATGTATAAGGCGAAGATGAATGAGAACTTTGAAACACATCTATACTGTAATTGATGTCACAATGCATGTTTCATTGCTTGCCTCCCTTTGTAGCCCCAAGGGCAGCTATTTGCTTTCAGACAATTTAATACTGGCTTGAGTAATGAAGGATATATGAAGTAGATGATATTTCAGAATAAAAGATGCAAAGCCTGGTAGAATGTTAGTATTAAGCAAGCAGGTTGCTTCATGCAGTCTAAACCAGAAATGCATAGAAGAATGTACAATGCAGACAAGGCTATGGTGAATCAGTTACCTATTCTGAATTTTCAAAAGAAAGGAGAAGTTGCTGCAGTTTCTAAACTCTTTTAACTCTTTTCCAAGAAGCAAATGAGTGAAAGGGCTAAAAATCTGAAAAATGATGCACTTAGTAGCCCTAGTTTAAATCAGTGAACTGTGTTACTGTCAATACAGAAATGACTCATACATAACATCCTTCCTTTGTAAGCTACTAGGACCTGTAGATCTGTTTGTGATCTATATCATATGGTTTAAACAGAACAAATAATCTGGAAAACCTGGTAAACAAAGCTACTGATATCCCAAGACTTTCTGCAAACATGAGCAATAGGTGGTTGTTCATATGTGACATTTGTTTCTGCTAATCACACTTTGCAAAAAATCCTGGGGGTGGTTGTCAGCTTTCTAAAAGGAATAACCAGGGCTACTCTTGTGCTTTTACCTTGCCTTTATAAAAATGAAAAGAAAAGTTAGATGGGAATGATAATGCCATTAGATCATGTGTATTCAAACAACTTTCATATTGTAGAATAGCAGATTTAAGTCACAAGAACTGAAGATTGGAAAAAGCTAAGAATTATTCAGAATTGGACTGAGCATCCTTTCATTAGACAGTATTGAGACCCTGAGTAGGCAGCCACCAGTCTAGGATGCTTAAATCAAATCAAATTCCATTGAACCTGGGATTAAAACTCAGTTTAATAATAAAAAGGAAGCATGAAAAAGATTCAAAATACAATGAGTTTCAGGTCATGCTCTTCAAGGGAAGCACTCAACATTTCCACATGCTTCTTCTCTGTTATCAAAATGCTGGGTTCAAAAGCCACCAGCCTGTTTCATATGATTGCTTTAGCAGCCTTTGATGAGTTAAGAGAAAATACTCGAAGTGCCACAAACCTCAGAGATGATAAGGCCTGGGTAAGAGCTAAATTTCAGTTTAAGAATTCTTTAAAACCCATTACATCCCCTCCATTGGTCTGACATTTCTTATTTTAAGAGGCTTAAAAGACCACAAAGCAATTGTAAATTTTGCTGAATTCTATTGTACCCTTGAGTCAACCTTGAGCTGGTCAAGATCGAAACTCCTGGCTATGGGCAGAGTCAGCCTGCAATTCTGCATTCTAACCACTGTGCCACCACGACTCCTAAAGTTTCTAAGATGGGGTGATTCCATATGCATCATGCCATTTGATGAGACCTTGCCAGTTCATCTTCTTATCCACCCCAGCCCTTTAGAACATCCACCCACCAGATGGATCCATAGCTGGCTGACCGGCCGTACTCAGCATGTGGTCCTCAATGGAACCACATCTACATGGAGAGAAGTATGTAGTGGGGTGCCCCAGGACTCTGTTCTGGGCCCAGTGCTCTTCAACATCTTCATCAACGATCTGGACGAGGGAATAGATGGGGAACTCATCAAATTTGCAGACGACACCAAGCTGGCAGGAATAGCCAACATTCCAGAAGACAGGCTTAAGATACAGAAGGAGGATCTGGACAGACTTGAACACTGGGCGCTATCTAACAAAATGAAATTCAATGGTGAAAAAAGTAAGGTTCTACATTTAGGCAAGAAAAACCAAATGTACAGGTATAGTATAGGGGGTAGCTTGCTCAATAGTAGTAACTGTGAGAGGGATCTCGGAGTCATAGTAGACAATCACCTAAATATGAGCCAGCCGTGTGCTGCAGCTGCCAAAAAAGCCAACACAGTGCTAGGCTGCATTAACAGAGGGATAGAATCAAGATCACGTGAAGTATTAATACCACTTTACAATGCCTTGGTAAGGCCACACTTGAAATACTGCATCCAGTTTTGGTCACCACGATGCAAAAAAGATGTTGAGACTCTAGAAAAGAGTACAGAGAAAAGCAACAAAGATGATTAGGGGATTGGAGGTAAAACATATAAGGAACGGTTGCTGGAATTGGGTATGTCTAGTTTAACGAAGAGAAGGACGAGGGGGGACATGATAGCAGTGTTCCAATATCTCAGGGGCTTCCCTAAAGAAGAGGGAGTCAAGCTATTCTCCAAAGCGCCTGAAGGCAGGACAAGAAGCAATGGGTGGAAACTAACCAAAGAGAGAAGCAACCTAGGACTAAGGAGAAACTTCCTGACTGTTAGAACAATTAACCAGTGGAACAACCTGCCTCCAGAAGCGGTGAATGCGCCAACACTGGAAGTTTTTAAGAAGAAACTGGACAGTCATTTCTCCGAAATGGTATAGGATTTTCTACCTGACCAGGGGGTTGGACTAGATGACCTCCAAGGTCTCTTCCAACTTTATCATCATCATTATTATTATTATGTCCCATCTGAGATCAGAGGGAGTCCTACTCTTCAGACTTCCAGAGGGCTGTGAAGACCTGGCGCTTTGCCCAAGCATTGGCCTAGGATGGGATGTGGTGTAACTATGAAGATGTCTGGTCTGGCACCTGGGGAGAAGCATACCTTGGTTTTTAACCATGTTTAATGGATTGTTGTGAGCCACTTACGTTATTGTATGAGATAGATTGCCATCCAAACTAGTCACTATGGAGCTATTTATGGAGGCTGCTTCTCTCCAGTTTGAGTATTGAGTTCCCTGTTCCATGTGAAGATGCAAGGTGACCACAGCAACTATTCTTATTAAATGCAGAGAGGAATAAAGAGGGCAAAACCATCACCACCCCTTTAAACAGAGTGATTATTTGTAGTTTCATAACAGTAGAAAATATAGCATCTTTCCAGGTCTGAATGCAACCAGATACAACCAGTTTCCAAACTCATTAACTCCTTGATTTTTTTTTCTCCTCTACATTGTTAGCTGAATTTCCCAGGGCTCAAATCAATATTACAAGTACAATTGAGAGAATGTCCCCACTGAACATCAAATTGAAAACCTTCCACTTATACATAATTGCATTCAATAAAGTACACACTGGTGATTTGTTTTGCCTGATGGTTGATGAAAGATGAGAAAAAGCTTTGTAATGGTGTGTTGAAGGGAAAGGCTTAAGGACATATTTCAAAGAAGGAGTGAAAAACATCTCTCCCGAACAAAGGATGGCTTCTCCCTGCTCTGGCAAATGAATGAGATGATAAGCAATAGCAACATGTGAGGAATTGGAAAAAGGAAGACAACAGTACATATTTGAGGGTAGAGACTTCTTTCCTTCACTCTGCTAGGGTTCCAACTCAAAGGTAAGGATGCCATTAAACTTTATTCGTGATGCTTAAAAAAATATCTATGCACATCTTCCCTCCCCCGTCCTGATCACTTTCTACACAGGGACGATCAAGAGCATCCTATCATACAGCATCACAGTCTGGTTTGGAAACATCACTGTTTCGGACAGGAAGGCGGTGCAGAGAGTGGTGAGGATGGCTGAAAAGATCATTGGCAGTTCCCTCCCTTCCGTCCAGGATGTGGCATATAAGTGTTGCTTGAGCAGGGTCCTCAAGATTGTCTGGGACATTACACATCCTCTTCATGACCCATTTTTTTTGTTACCTTCTGGGAGGAGGGGGCTCCATGGTATCCAAAGCAGAACATCTGGATTCAGTCACAACTTTGTTCCATACAGTGTTAACCTTGTGAACTCTAAAGCTTGTTTTCTTCTAGGTTGCCTTTCTAACTTTGCAATTTAGTCTACAATTCTGGGATTCTCTTGTGGTCTCCACCCAAATGCTTATTAGCTCCATTCTCAATTAGCTTCCAAACCTGGACAGAACTGGTCAGTACTCCTACTATGATTGCTATTTGTCACAAAAAACTTCCATTTTCAGATTAAAATAGTAGTTCTTTGCAAAGAGTGTTGGCATTCTTAGCAGAAAACTAAGGGCTTATTTCATGTGGTTGAAAACTTCTAGTTGAAGTACACTTTTGAGTGCATTTTCCTAACATAATATCACAACTTTGATCCTGATTATGGAAATTTTTCAGGCCAAGGGCCACATGGGACCTTGTGTGATATGCTAAGGATACCAGACAAAGGCAGGAAGAGAAAGAACAAAGAAGTGGTAAGATTTGGACAAAGGTAAACTCAATGGGATTTTATATTAAAAAATCAGTATAGTTCCTATGATTGCATCTTTCTTTTTTCATAATTTCACCCTATGCTTCCTTTATAAATTTACTTTTTTTTAGTGAGCAATTTTGGAAGGAGAAAAGATGAATCATTACCTGACAAGCTTTAAATAATGAATATTTCTTGGTACAAAAGAAAGAAACATTTGTTATCTGGAGAGTGGGATTTTAAGGTGGTTATGGAAACTTTGTGAGCACAAAGTTTCCCTTCGTACAGCAGCACCTCTGATGCTAGGATTGGGGTTGAACCATCCCATCTCTTGGGATATTGTCCCTTGTTATTACTATTTTATTTATTAAATTTATCTGCTGCCCATCTCACTACTAGAATGACTCTGAGCAGATTACAAAATGATAAAAAGATAAATATAAAAAATAGTTAAAATGAATGAAATTTAAATAGAGACTGAAAAACAAAGAGATGGATGACAAAAGTGTGTGTGTTTGTGTGTGTGTGTTCTCTCTTAGCCCATTAACCATCTCCAGCAAAGAGTGTTCCCAATAATCATAACTTTGATATTTTTCCCCTCATAGAATCTTCCTGGAAGCTAAGCTAAATATTGTATAATTTATACTGTATAAACCTCCAGTTAACTATAATGCATAATCTTTAATTTCAACATATGGTTCATACTTTGAAGAATGACAGAACTTTTTTTAAAAAAAAGAACCCTTAATCCTACTTAATTTTTATCCATTTCTATAATAAATAAGATGCCTTGGTGATTTCCATTTTCTTTCAGCTGGTTATTAATATACATATACACTAAAAATCTGCGTTCATCAGAAATTAGGAGATACATGAGCCTACTAGAATTAAAGTTTTTAAGAGTCTGGGTGATAAGTTGAAAACCATGAGGTTTATGCCAAGCTTCCTAGTATCGATGTTTTCCATGTAATTGGATGGTGCTGTTTGATTTTTCTAAGCAATGCTAGCTATCTAAAGTCCAGAGATGACATTATAAACTGTGGGAAGAGTTAACATATTCATAAAGAAGATAGGCCCATTCTTGTGTTTTAGCAATTCTACAAAATCTCCAGTTCTCCAGTTCTTCACCTCACCTTACCTAACTGGTAATTTTTGTATTCATGTAAGTAAATATCCCAACATTATCCATCAGACGGTGAGTTCACTAATAGCAAAAATTAAGAGAAAAGGTTGACTAATTGATTATCAGCCATCAGGTTGGTGTTGACTCTTAGCAACCACATGATTAGGCGTCTTGAAAGGAAAAAAGATTAAGCAAATTCTATAGAAGGAATTTGTAGAAAGAAATGAGCTTACTTCCTTGTGGTGGATAAAGCTCAGACAATGTTCTTCCCACAAGTTGCAATATGTCAAGTTGTCATGGTGCTCCAGATCACCATGACGTGACCCAGGTCAGGTTTTCAGGGTGACCTCATTTCTTGTCATCATTCTCCTTCCATCGCCCTCTTTAAGAAGCAGCTGGCCTATATTTTTGTGCCATTCTGTTTAACTTGGTAGCATGTGTCTTTCTCACAAATAAATATAGCAAGCCATGTAATTAATCCAGTGGGTCCAATGCCTGGTACAAAGCTTGCTGCAAAGACTTCTTTCAACCAACTCCTGAAATGGGACAAAAACATTCCCCTTGGACATAGTACAGTTTCCCCTCCCAGTGAAAGCCTGGTTTTTTCCCCTCCTTTTGAGAAAGAAAGTCATGAAAAATAAATAAAGAAAAGGGAGGTATTGCCTTATTTGGAGCAGAATGTGTGTAGTTTGCTTGACCATGTATGACACATTTTGTTGTTTTTGATCATGTTAGAGGAAGAAGAGGAGGAAGAGGAGGAGGAGGAAAACAAAGCAGTTAGAATCAACTAGTCAGTAGTCTTACGTCCAACTGCCAGTAGGTGGAACCAGCAACATTTCAAAAGACAAGGCGAATCCAGTAAGAATTTTGGTTGGGTGGAAAAAGATTCCATCTGCCCAATATCTTGGAATAAAACAAGTTATCTTGTTATTCAGATTTGTAGCAGTGGTGGATTCTTTGCCATGGACCTATTTGTTTGGTTAGCCTTATAAGAATATGCAAGACAGTTTAAATTGGCACTCCCAACTGAGGAACTGTTTGAGAGGCACTGCTTTTAGCATGAGGCGGTCACTGGGCACTGACCCATCTGTCTGCCAATTGGATGGAGGGGTCAAAAAAAGCTTCTCCTCTGCTGGAAGTACAGAAAGGTGGTGAATTCATCTAAGGAGGAAAAAGTCTGATTCTGAGAGAGAGAGAGAGAGAGAGAGAGAGAGAGAGAGAGAGAGAGAGAGAGAGAGAGAGAGAGAGAGAGAGAGAGAGAGAGAGAGAGAGAGAGAGAGAGAGAGAGAGAGAGAGAGAGAGAGGGAGGGGGAGAGAGAGAGAGAGAGAGAGAGAGAGAGAGAGAGAGAGAGAGAGAGAGAGAGAGAGAGAGAGAGAGAGAGAGAGAGAGAGAGAGAGAATAAGGTTTATCTGATGAAGGAAGGATCCTCCAGTTATGAATTCTGTAATGTTTTTAAAGAATCTGAAGGAAGAAATACTAATGATAAAGGTAGAGCTAAAACCAGAACTCTTCCTACTAGGCATAACTACACAGAAATACGACATACTTTACTTGATGCTACATATTCTCATGGCTGCTAGATTGGCGTATGCACAAAACTGGAGGAATAAAGAAATTCCAACAGAAGAGATTTTATATAAAATCCTATCGTGTGCTGATATGGATAGGCTCACAATGGAAATGAAGGACAAGACAGAGTCAGATTACTTTGAAATCTGGGACAAATTCTATTGTTGGTGTGAATCAAGGTAAACTGTTCGGGTTTTAAGTTAGTGTTAAGATAGAAATATATAAAACTATATGTTAGTATATAGAGAAACAAATTAGAGACTGTATTGTATAGAAAAATATGTATATATAGATATTAAGAATTATATGTATGATGAGGAACAAATTGTTAGGAATATATACATTGGAATGTTATGTTATGTCCATCTTTGTTTTAACTGTTTTATAAATAAAAAACTTTTAAAAAAAGAATCTGAAGAGTAGATTTGAAGTACTTTATAGTCAGGTTAGTCAAATGTATATACACTGTATGCTAGAATGTGAAAGGCTGGTAGATTTATCATAGGTTTTTAAGCTACATGGAGAGCCACTATTGGCCATCTATCAAAATGGAAAGATAATTTAAGCATCTGCATATCTTGTACTGGTATGTATCTTGGGGTTAATGTACTTGTTTAAATAGAAACAAGAATGTATTGGGGAACATAGGTGAAAAAGTGAGTCCCTCAAGAGATAATAGGGTATAGGAAGGGGGAGTGTTAAACATTTCACATCATGACACAGGTTAAAATGTCCTCACTGACCTAATAGAAAGGCTATCAGACAACAGCAAGCTTGCAATGTAACAAACACTTAGCAGGAGGGATATTACAGTAGTGGCCAAAATTGTGGAAACCTTTTGGGAAAAGTGTATTTTTGAGGTTTGATGGCTAATAACACAATTTTTTGGAGGGACTAGTACCATAAAATTATATAACAATGGAAAGATAATTTAATCAAGAATGTAATGCAACAAAGTTTGTTCAATTATCTGTACTGTATTCTATGAAGAGTTATAGCCAAATAACCAGAAAAAGGAAGCACAACTTGCTTAGGTTGATATCAAGTAGCTTTCCTTCATCTGATTGTAGCCAATGAGCATGAGTGTTTAGAGAGCAAATCAGATGTCATTTTCTTTTGGCAATGAGCCAATCAGATCACAGTAGGATTCAGTGACTGATGTCATGTATTGAAGCTGAGAGGAAGACATTTGTCTGTGTGTTGTGTGATCGCTATCAAGTTGGTTGGTGTTTTTGGTGTTCTTTCATTTAGTGAGCTTGTAAAACATAATAAAATTAAAATAATGATACAAACAGTTGACTGATTGCCCAGAAAGTGATGTAAAATAGTATTATTAAGTGAACAAGGCTACAGTTATAAAGAAATTAGAAGAAAAATGGGTGGAAACTTAACCAAAGGTAGCATTTCTACTGTACACTTTTCCCAAAAGGTTTCCACAATTTTGGCCACTACTGTATGTCTGTCCCTCTATAGCTGTCTATCTGTCCAAACACAAAGAGACACGTTTTTGCCTATGCTTTAGAGAAAACAAATTTAGAACGTAAAATGTGATTAAAGTGCTCAGACAGGGAGAAGCGGGTTGAAATGTTTATTCTGCCATTTAGACTACGAGTAATTAACTCATTTTTGCTATTAGGGAGATAAAAAAATCCTTGGAGAAACAGTGGAAAAGAAAGAAGGAAATAGAAAAGAAAACTCACTTGATCCATTAGAGCTGAAGTGAATCTCTTCTCTAGAGCAGTTGATCTGTGTTTCTGGAGCAGCAGGTGAAAATAAAGGATGGCAGATTTAAAGAGAAGATCTCTGACCAAAATCTTTTAAAAAATAGGGGCCATGTACTCACGAAGCTTTACAAGCTGGAATGGAAAGTTAAAACTGGGCAAGGATGCTCTGTGAATTGTCTGTTTACATTCAGGCTCCTGCGTTTTTATCTCTCCCACACCGTGTGATTATATTGAATTTCTTTCCCATGATTTATTACTTGGAGATACAAATAAACAATCTCACTAGGATGGTAACACCACCTCCTTCACCTACACTGTTTAAACATTTGTTTCTGAACCTTGGCAATTTTAAGACATGTGAACTTCAACTCCCAGCATTCCACAGCCAGCCCACTGGTGAGAAATGCTGGGAACTGAAGTCCACAAATCTTAAAGTTACTAAAAGTTGAGAAACACTGGTTTCAGCGAAGAACAAACTGGTTGCAGGGAACAAGAGGATCATTAGGAGGAGCTCATGAGGCTATAGAAGTCAAGAGAAATGAGAACAAAGGCTGGTTTATGCTTTGGGATAGTGTTCCAACCTATTCAAAGTGCCTTGCTCATATAGCACCTGTTCCCACTTGGTTGGCTAATTATTCCTTCTACTGCAAAAAGGGAATTCATTGCTCAAATCGATTTTCATAAAATGTCAACATGCTGCTTTATACAGATAGATGCAAATATAGAAATAATGACTATTATCGGCCAGCAGCAATGTAACTGCAGTTGGAATTAGGGATCTCTTGGGAGGGGTTGAGAGTTTAATGGACAATACTGCACACACTTAAAATGCAGTAAGTCGGTTCAGGTGCTTCTGAATTGCTTTGGCAGAGGAAGAATATGGTAATCTGAAGTAAGGAGCCTTCTCTAGACAAGGAAGTATCTCTGAAATGACCCAAAAGTTCAAGGCTTGTCTAATGGGAGTCCAAAATTCTCAGCCACATTTTTTTCTGTGCTTTGTTTTAAATCACCTCCTCTTATTTCTGGACTGGAGTCTGGATATTAAAATTCCTGCATTTTGAAGAATCCACATTAGAGTTTGTCACTATTTTTCATTTCTTCGTGCCTTGCTCCCTCTCTGCTTTGGTCTTTCACCAAATATGGCTTCAGGAAGGTTTACAAGTTTTAACTATACAAACACAAAATATCATAGGCAAGGCAGACTTCAAATTTATGAGATCTGCTTGTTTATATATATATATATATGTCTTTGGTTATTCGGGTTTTCTCCCACGTAAAATTTGAAGTATCTTGGCGACGTTTCGACGAAGTCCCATTCATCATCTTTAGGCTGGTGCTTTCGGCTTCATGCTTCTAGGAGCAATGTGTGATCGTAGCTGTTTCTTCCAAAGACCTACATACAAACACCCGCGAAAACCTCAGAAAACATATATAAAGGTGAATAAAAATGGAAAAATCAACAAAATTTAAATAATAGCAAGGCATACTGATATAACAATAAAATGCATTGTTGATGGACTATTTGTGGAGTGTTTCCAGGTTGTGCGTGTGAGTAAAGTTTCATATCAAAGTAAATTTGTTGCATTTATGGAGAGGTTTTTTTTTCAGGGTTTCTCAATGTATTTGTACACACATTGGTAACCTAGTAAGAAATGAGTTCCAAATTACAGAATGGAGGGGAAAATATCTGAACCCCACAGCAAAACATATTATATGATGAAGATCACAAATTCATCCAAGTAGGGCAAAAAAATGTCTCAAATTCTGAATTTTGCAGCTCATAGTTGTTCCCATGCTCAAAATCTATTTTTCCACTTAAGTGAACTGAATGTGGGGGAGGGGGGAAGCAGAGTTAACAGGTAGAGCAGTGGTGGGATTCAGCTGGTTCGCACCACTTAGGCAGAACTGGTAGCTAATTTTTTGTTGCCCAAGCCCAGAAGGGACTTCCAGAAGCGGCATCCAAACAGAGAACCGATTGTTTACATATTTGAATCCCACTACTGGTGTAGAGAGCACCAGTTTGCCAATAAGAGAACATAATTGAGAATTGTATCCACCTTAATTAGTAGTTTTATGCAAAGCGTCGACCTGATTTAGATATTAAATTCCATGGATTAAGGTTGGTTGCCTGTTATGTGTCCTCTTGATAACTTGGACTACAGTTCCCATTAGTTTCAGCTGTGGTTACTATGAGATGTTTTGAGTACTTCCTTCTTGGCAGGAGGGAAAAAGTAGAATACACAGAGGGATGAAAGGTTCCTTATCCTTAATCGCATGGGTAAGTTTCTCTTTAAAAAGGCATAGATATGGAAGGCATCGCTTGCTTAAAATGGAACAAGCCAGTTCTGCTTGGTTTGGGGTACCCTTGCGCTTATTTTGCTCAATGGGGTCTCTGGCTCCAAGTACAATCCTCCTGGCCCCTCTGTAAATAATGGCTTTTGATCCACGAATCTGTGGGAGACAACATGGCCAGCTCCAAATTACAAAGCAGTTTCCCAGCCTGATAATATTTCTCTAGGCAGATTCCTTGCAATAATATTTACTGCCTGGCATGTTTCTAAATATTTGCATTGGTTAACAGTCTGACAGTATGTTGCCACTTCTCAGTCCCTTGTGCCTGTTATCTTCTTCCATGCCAGATGCTTTTTTACCCTCTTCAAGTAACTGCCTAGATTTCCAATCAGTGGAAACCAAAGGTTTGGATACAGAGGTCAGAAAGAGGACAACAGATGTTATCTTAATACTTCTCCCTTCTGCTCAGGCTAAGAATGCAAACACGTTGTCAAAATAGGACATTATTCACTATTCTCAAGAATCACATTTTTGCATGGACCTAGGCTCCACAGCTGGTTTGTGAGTATTATACTGCAAGAACTAGACCAGCTGACATAGCTAGACCACAAGATAAAGGAGTTTTCTCCATAATCACATGATACACATTTTAATCTTGTATGCTTTTTCTAAAGTAAAGAAAGGTACTGGATGAGTTGCCTCTGGCAACAACTTTTTCATTTCCTTCCTTGTTTTGTGCACTTGGTCTAGTTAAGATGTACTTCATGCTGGTCAACTGTAGCAAATGATCAACTTTTTAAAAAAACTTCTGCACTGCATACATAGGATGATTTGAAAGGCTTGTCTTACCAATGCCTGAGGAATTCTGGGAATTGAAGTCCACACATCTTAAAACTTGCCAAGTTGAGAAATATTCCTCTAAAGCAGGGGTGTCAAACTGCTGGCCCACAGGCCGGATGCGTCATACCGAAACCATGCTCACCACAGCTCCAGCAATGGGGAAAAAGTCGCGATATGTTGCGACACATCATGTGATGTGGTGAGTTTGACACCCCTGCTGTAAAGCAACATGACCTTTATGTTTTAAGAATAATGACATAAAGGTGCTAGTTGCTTTTTAGACTAGTCTCTCCCAAGCTAAGCCTACTCACGCAGTTGTTACAAGTGTTGTGTCCTGGGCCTGATGAGGAAACTCAGCAGGCCCAGAATTGTTGCAAATGGTCCCGGTCATTCTTAAAGCTGCCCGGGAAGAGACAGGGCAGCGCCAGCCTTGCGCGCATGCGCAAGGTGTGAAGAAAGAAGAACTCTTATTGGTTCACTCTGTCCAGGTTTCAAGCCCTATAAAAAGGCCTGCATGCCTTTTGCTTTTTGCTTGGAGTTGGAGTAGGAGAAAAAGCATTGTTAGTTGTCACCATGTGTCTTCATCATTCGCACACGAATGAAGGATTTAACATTGGTGACGAGGGTGGGATCCTTTGTAAGCTGAAACAAAAGATTTAAGGACTTACCCTGGAAGTCCTGAAGAGGGGAAGATGGCGTCTGAATCAGCATCCCAGCCTGCCAGTACAGTGTCGCTGGAGGGTGAGCTCAGCTAAAGGACCCTTTCCCCAAGCAGCAGCTTGCAGAGGAAGCGAGTGATGAAGGTCGTAAAGTTTACGATGTCGAAGATTGGCCGCTTGACTGATTTCGATGTCTCCCACCCAGAGAGATGGAATTCCTACGTAGCACTGGTGGAGAACTACTTCAGAGTAAATCAGATTAGAGAAGATGGCCTGAAAGCAGCAACTCTTTTGTGTGCCTGTGGACAAGAAGCTTTTGACATCGCAGAAAATCTGATGGCCCCTGCACCTCTGGAGTCAGTAACTTATGTTGACTTGAAGAAAATGTTGAATGAACACTTCCAGCCGAAGTTATCCATCATTGCTTGGAGGCACGCATTCGAGCAGAGAGACCAGAGGCCAGGTGAATCTGCTGCGAATTTTATTGCAGCCTTAAGACAAGCAGCCAGACCTTGTGAGTTCAAGGATCTGGAAGAGAGGCTGCAAGATTGCTTTGTCTGTGGCTTAAGGAGCAGAGACTTACAACAAAAGATTTTTACAAAAGAAGATGTTTCCTTCCAAGATGCGTTGCGAGAGGTGGCAGCTGAGGAAGCAGCAGGCGGGGCTGTGAAGGCCTTGCACCTTGCCAGGAATCTTCCAGACACAGCTACCGTCCATCAAGAGGATGCTTGAGAAGGATCAGAAGTGGATCCTGAAAAGGAGGTCGACAGACTTCACGAGCCAGCTGAGAGGAGGCAGAAGGGACATCCGGTCAAGGCCCCAGCATCTCCTCAATGCTTCGGGTGTGGAGGACAGCACAAGTGAGCTGAATGCCGGTTCCGCTCCACCATTTGCCGGGTGTGTGGCAGGCAAGGCCACATTGCATCCATCTGTTTGGGTCGCCAGAAGATTCAACCTTGGGAAGAATTGCTTCAGAAAGGTACCAGGGTCCCCAGCCAACACAGGGTGGGTTTCTGAGCATCATGCAGGAGCATTCTGAGAACAAGGACACACAAGCCCCTTAAGAAGAAACTTTCCATTAACTTAAGGTTGCAAGGGGTTCCCTTATGGATGGAGTTGGACACTGGGTCTTCTCTTTCCATTATTTCAATTAATACCTTCAAAAGGATTTGCAGCAGTAGTGGCCTTTGAGTTAAACTCAGGCCATCGAATCTAATACTCACTGATTTTCAAAATTCTATGGTGTGTGTTAAGGGGGAGGCCACCCTTAAGGTACAGTATAAGGATTTTGAAGGTTCCCTAGATGTGATTGTTGGGAGTGAACGTACGAGTCTTATTAGACTCGATTGGTTCAAGGCTCTGGGAATCCAAGTAACTGGGCTGCCCAACTTGCAAACGCTGGGCCTTGCAGAGGTTTGCAAGGAGTTTGCAGATGTGTTTAGTTCAGAACTAGGATCCTACAAGGGGCCTCTCATTTCGCTACGGTTAGACCCAACCATCATGCCCATCAGGGTTAAGCCTAGGAAGGTACCTTTTGCCCTCAAGGGTAAGATAGATGCTGAACTGGACAAATTGCTCCAGCAGGGCATTTTAGAACCTGTGGATTCTAGTCCATGGGAAACTCCCATAGTAACGCCTCTAAAGGCTAATGGGGAAATACGTATATGTGCAGACTACAAATGTACACTAAATAAGGCGTTGCAATAGCATGCTTATCCAGTCCCTGTGGTAAGCCACATCCTGGCCTCCCTCAAGGGGGGGCGCATTTTTGTGAAACTTGACCTGGCACAAGCCTATCAACAACTACTACCTGTTGATGAGGCAGTTGCAGAGGTCCAGACTATTGTAACTCACAGGGGGGCCTTCAAGGTCAAGAGACTGCAATTTGGGGTCAATGTAGCCCCTGGCATATTCCAAAGTGTCATGGAGAGCATACTTCGAGGTATTCCTGGGGTCTGTCCCTACTTCAATGACGTCCTCATTGCTGGGGAGTCATCTCAAAATTTAGCAGAAAGATTAAGGGCTGTCTTGCTTTGTTTTCGAATAGCAGGCCTTAAGCTAAAGCAGGATAAATGCAAGTTAGGAGTCACTTCCACTGACTTCTTAGGTTTCAGGATTGATGCCCAAGGCATTCACCCTGCTGAAGCTAAACTACAAGCTATTCAACAGGCCCCAAGCCCCAAGTCCAAGAGTGAGCTGCAAGCCTTTTTGGGGCTATTAAATTTTTACCATGCATTTCTCCCACACAAAGATGCAGTGGCAGAGCCATTACATAGGCTCTTAGACAAGCAGGCTCCTTGGCAGTGGACTAAAGTCCATGACAAGAGCTTCAATGAGGTTAAGGCCTTGCTCACTTCTAATGCTGTTTTAGTGCATTTCAATGAGCAACTGCCTGTTGCATCGCATGCGATGCATCTCCTTATGGGGTGGAAGCAGTACTTATCCATCTGAAGGCTGATGGGACACAAGTCCCTGTGGCCTACTATTCAAGGACTCTGTCATCTGCAAAGCGGAATTACGCTCAGATTGACAGAGAAGCCTTGGCCATAGTGGCTGGCATAAAGAAATTTCATGATTTCTTATATGGCTGCCACTTCACGGTCTATACAGACCATAAGCCTCTTTTGGGTTTGTTTACTACTAACAAACAGACACCACATATCATTTCTCCTCATATGCTGAGATGGTCCATTTTCCTATCAGCATATGACTACACTCTAGTTCACAAACCTGGAAAAGAAATGGGCCATGCAGATGGCCTAAGCAGATTGCCTTTAACTCAGGTAGAAGCAGACCCTGCTCCTGCCATAAATATTCTTTCCATTCAGGATTTGCCTGAATCTCCCCTTAATGCTAGGGACATGGCTGCTGAAACTGCCACTGATCACACGCTTACACGCGTGCTGACATGGGTGTTGTCAGGATGGCCTGACATGTGTCCAGATACGACATTTCAAAGTTTTTGGCAAAGGAGACACACACTGTCTACCTTTAATGGGTGCCTTTTATGGGGTAGCAGGATAGTCATCCCAGCCTCATTGAGGTTTAGAGTCTTGATTTCTCTGCATGAGGGACATCCTGGGATAGTCAGGATGAAAGCGCTTGTGCGCAGCCATCTTTGATGGCCTGGGCTTGATAAAGCTATCGAGGCTCAAGTGCACGGGTGCCAAGTGTGCCAACAATCACGGCCTGAAATGCCTCAGGCCTCTGTACACAAGTGGGAAGAGACACACACCCCTTGGTCAAGGGTACATTTAGATTATGTTGGGCGCTTCCAGGGGCAATT
This sequence comes from Bothrops alternatus, assembly GCA_034064705.1. Lineage (NCBI taxonomy): Eukaryota > Metazoa > Chordata > Lepidosauria > Squamata > Viperidae > Bothrops > Bothrops alternatus. The sequence continues at coordinate 1,802,376 of JARGCV010000141.1, forward strand.
CTTCCTTATCCTTGTTGATAACCATTCCAAGTGGCTAGAGGTTGTTCCTGTTTCCTCCACTACTACTGCCAGGACTATCCAGGTGTTGAGAGGAATTTTTGCATCACCCGGATTTCCAGATATCCTGGTTTCAGATAATGGCCCTCAATTTACCTCTTCTGAGTTCCAGGCTTTTCTTCAGGCCAACGTGATCTGGCATGCAACGTCAGCTCCCTTCCACCCTTCCACCAATGGGTAAGCTGAAAGGATGGTGCGCACCACCAAGGACGCACTCAAAAGACTTACGTTCGGTGGCTGGCATCACAGGTTAGCTGACTTTCTTCTTGCACACCACATCACACCTTGCACGACCACTGGGAAGAGCCCAGCTGAACTCTGCTGGGGTCGCAGACTCATTACTAAATTGGACAGGTTGCACCCAGACCGGGTGGCTTCACAGGTGTTGCAACCACGGGCACCAAGGAGACTACAGTTGAGTAATCCGGTCTGGGCTAGGAACTACGTTCCTGGTCATCTGTGGGTTCCTGCTGTCATCTGTAAGATCTCTGGACCTCTCTCATATGAAGTGACCTTGGGAGATGGCCGCGTCCTGCGGTGTCATATCGATCAACTGCGCTGGCGGTTGTCCCCTGTGGATTCTGCCCCTGCCTCCGCTCTCAGGGGGGAGGGGGCCCAGGAACCACGTCGCACTTCAGGTCAACCTTCTGAGACACAATCTCACAGTTCCTGGGACATACCACAGGTCGCTAGGGATTTCCCAGGGGAGGTGCAAGGGCATCCTCAGAGTTCAGCTATTGCGCCGAACAGGGAGTCATGCATATCCACAAGAGCTCCAAACAGGAATTCACCTGAGGCTGGGTTTGCCATAGAGGCGGTCCCTGACTCTGGCACCACGGCCACAGGGGACTGGGAGTATTGGGGCACACTTGCAACACAGGTCACGTCCGAGACTGGTCGCGGGCTCGAGGGACTAAGTTCACTGGAGCCATCCAGGGTAGTTGGGGAATCCTCAGCCAATTCAGAGGGTTGGGGAATTTCAGCTGCTCTCACGGAGCCTGGGGAGAGCTCTGGCAATTCTGCCGGCACGCCTCACCAGGGATCACCTGCAAAATTTGTGCATAAAAGTCCTGGTCTAGCGAGCCCAACAGACGGGCAAGTAGGCCAGGTGCCGTTAAGAACAAGTCCTGGTCTGCCTAGCCGGGCAGGTGAGCTGACAGGCCAGGCACCCTCCCTAACCTTGCATAGGTCACAATGGGCTAAGGCCCCTCCTAAGCATCTAGGCAAATATGTGAGGTTCTTGTCAGTACAAGGGACCTTACAGGTCTAGGTTGAGGAGATGGGACCTATGTGGGGTAGAAGATAGGCACACGAAGTCCACATTAGAGAGCGGGTTGGTTAGCTAACTCTGTTAGTTATAAGAAGGGTGTCTGCATGTCAACAGACTATTATTTTCTTTTAATTTATTTTATTATTATTGTAAAGAAATTTGGAATTGTGTGTGTTCTATCCAGGGGGGAGGGGTGTTGTGTTCTGGGCCTGATGAGGAAACTCAGCAGGCCCAGAATTGTTGCAAATGGTCCCGGGCATTCTAAAAGCTGCCCGGTACCAGACAGAGCGGCGTCAGCCTTGTGCGCATGCGCAAGGTGTGAAGAAAGAAGAACTCTTATTGGTTCACTCTGTCCGGGGTTCAAGCCCTATAAAAAGGCCTGCGTGCCTTTTGCTTTTTGCTTGGAGTTGGAGTAGGAGAAAAAGCATTGTTAGTTGTCACCATGTATCTTCATCATTCACACGCGGACGAAGGATTTAACAACAAGGATAAAATCAGAGTCCCAAAGGTGCTTTTTCAAGAGGAAACCAGACTTCCTTGTTTTTCTTTGAAGATGTTTCGCTTCTCATCCAAGAAACTTCTTCAGCTCTGACATAAAACCAGAAGATGCAAAGCCATGCAGAGTAGGGAAAAGGTGAGATATAAAAGCATAATGAGGAAATAAATTTCAAGCCATAAAATATCCATTTGTATGGTAGCAGTGATGATGGAGAACAATGCAACTTCTATCACAGCAAGAGTATAGCTCTGTATGAAATAACTTTTGAGGTGTCCTTGGTGCTTTCTGAGCTTGTTTTCTTGCAAACATTTTGTTACCCAAACCAGGTAACATCATTAGTGCTAGTAAGGAGTGGGATTTGCTCTCAGTTTATATTCTAGTGACTTGCCCTGCCAGTTCTGGCAGGGATGATCTTGGAAGTTCTTTGGTTGGGCTGATTATTGTTAGCTTGTTTGACAGTACCTTAATTGAGGTATTGTTTACTTATTTATTGTGGGTCTGATGCAGTGTGGGATTCAAATACCTGAACAACCAGTTCTTTTATTGGAAGCAGGCCTGAGCCTCTGAGGTCTAGAAAGGACTTCCGGAAGTGGCATCCATGCACTTCCGGTGGGCTGTTCTAGGCCTGGGAGATCTCCTCCAGGCCTCCCAGGTCTAGAAAGGACTTCCGGAAGTGGCATCCATGCACTTCTGGTGGGCTGTTCTAGGCTTGGGAGATCTCCTCCAGGCCTCCCAGGTCTAGAATGGACTTCTGGAAGCAGTGTACATTCAGCCAGTTCTCTGAACCCAGCAAAATTTAACTACAGGTTCTGCCAAACAGGTACAAACTGACTAAATCCCACCACTGGTCTGATGTTAATCTTGGAGTTAATCTATGCTCATCTGGGTGCTGATTGCTGGTGGGGAGGTGCCTTGGATTTTTTTTCTTCCCATTTTGGCTTGTTGACTGTCTCTTTTGCAAAGTCTGTAGAAGTGATTCTAGAAGTGCCAGGCTTCTAGAAATTTCCTAGCGTTTTTGGATTTGGCTTGGTCAGAATGGTTACAGTTTCCCAGTTGAAACTATGGTTAATTCTGTCCTTATGTTGTGAAATTAAAGCGTTTTCATCGTGGCTTCTGACTGCTAGGTGATGTTCATGGATATATTCTGCCAGTCTTCTGCCTGTTTGTACTACATAGTGGTTGTTGTAGTCATTACACTGTACATTGTAGATGACTTTTATTTTTTCTCTGGGGCTGCTGGGTCTTTTGGTTTACTTAGGATGTTTTGAAGGGCTTAATAGTTCTGCTTTTTGCCCATGATTAATTCCTTGTTTTCATATTGCAGTACAGATCTTTTCTCTGTCTCTCTTCTTTTCCTGTTCCTTCTGCCAATAAGCAATAAGCAACTGATGAGGAAATAGAGCTAAATAAATAGAGATAAATATACAGGCCAGTTATCTACATTTCAGCCAAGGCTTCATCACTAATGGGTTAGGACACAACTCTCAAAGTGAACTCGTTTCAAGACCTGACATTGATGTTCCTATGTTATATCCTTCAGTTATAAACTGAATCTCCTGTGTATTCCCCCTTCATATTAAGTGGTTTGTCCAGAGATTTGATAGCAGGTTAATTAAATTTTTATTTGTTTATGTGGTAAATTTATATGAGAGCCGGTATGATGTAGTGGTTAAGGTACTGGACTAAAAATCTATTAAGACCACTAAAACCCCCATAATCTTTGAAAGAACACAATCACACCCTCTTTACATGGTCCAAAACACTTCCTTTCCCACCAGTCAGATAAAGGACAGGTCAGAAATGCCCTCCATTCTGCAGAAATTTTCTGCCACAACTGCCCATTGGTCTGAAATGGAATATTGCCCTATTTTTTTACCACTGGCATCTCAGCATCTTGGCTTTTATTGGGTGCAGTATTCACAGCAACGTAACCGACAGATCCAAAGAAGCATCTAGAATACTTTAAAGTCCAGCTGATGATGGACTCAGAGGATCAGGAGCATACAGAGAAAGGCTCAAGTCATTTTACCAACAATTCCTTACTCTTCCCTTTTAGAGGAAAACTCAAATGATTCATGAAGAATATGGTCTTTGCTAGAAATGAACGTGGGCTCATTATCTTTCCGATATATTGCACAAACATAATGTCTTCCAGCCAATTAATGTGATAATAGATTTTCATAGCAAGAGAAGGCAATACACAGCACAATATTCTTCCTGCAGATTTAATACAGAAGGCATTTTATTACAAGATTTCAATACATTAACAAACAAATCCATATCATGCGTTTGTGATGACGGATTATTCATTTTAAGCCCCGAAACATTTATAGAGGTTTCTTTATCCTGCCTGCCTTACAATTTGATTAATGGTTTATTTATCACAAGTAGAATATGATATCCACCTGCTGTCAATGACATTTATGAACTCCGCATATTTCCGGAGCTTGGTGTATGAAAACAGATAGAATACTTTTATTGTGGGCTGTTCGTCCATATTTTGTAGGCTAGTTCATCCAGTTACAGATGGTGATTAAAGAATCTACTGCATTTGAATTACATTTGGGTGCTATATTAGCTTCAAGGTTGTCAGGAAAAACTTCACATTTCTAACTCTCTATAAAGCATAATTTTTAGCCATAACTTTAACATTGCTTAGATAAACCTGTTTTCTAGGGTTGTACTTAAAACAATGTGGATGAATATCCATGGTTATAATGTAATTGCTACGGTTTGTATAGTAGTCTAAATCTGCTTTTTGTCAACGTTGCAATGTACCCTCAATTTTCTCTCTGTAAACTAAACAGAGAAAGAGGGAGGGAGGGAAGAAAATCCACCTTCACTATCATTTCATAGCTTGCCCAGAGTTTAACAAGCATTTTTCATAAGGTATGTAGAATGTTATAAAAATTCTTCTTTCCTTACTTTGGCCTCTTCCTCCTTCCATACAAAAGGGAGCATGTATCTAAGACAACATTGAACATAACAGGTGGAGGGTTTTTTTAATATAACATTCCAAAATATATTCTTTTTAATTTGGGGGGGATGCCTTTCCTGAGCACCTGCTGAATTGTGAAAAAGCAGTACTGAAGCCAGAAGACCTTGCATAACCATATAAAATCCTCTAGAATTTTGGTTCCATTGTCATCTTCCCATCAAAAACATCTTCACCCTCAAGACATTTTGCCCTTATTAATCAATCACATTAAATGCAGAGACCAAATCTGTCAAGAATGCAAAGTAGCTCAGGTTTCTTAAGACTAACTTGTCCTCCATCCTCCCACAAAACCTCAACAAGTCCACCCACAATAAAGCTGCATCTGGAAGTAGGAACAAATGACAACAGTAAGTCCTGTCCTTAGACCACAATGTACTTTTGGCGGCATGGGGGGGGCGACAGACATTGAACATGTAAGAGTTTCCTCTGAAATGATTTGGGAGCCCCTTCCTTACAGTACTGAAGGCTAAAACATATAAAAAATGGTTGGAGGAACTGGATATATCCAGTTTAATAAGAAGGATTAGGGGGTGATATGATAGCAGTGTTCCAATATCTAAGGGGCTGCCACAAAAGAAGAGGGGATCGACCTATTCTCTAAAGCACCTGAAGGCAGGACAAGAAGCAAAGGATGGAAACTAATCAAGGAGAAAAGCAATCTAGAACTAAGGAGAAATTTCCTGACAGAACAATCAGTGGAATGACTTGCCTCCAGAAGTTGTGGATGCTCCAACAGTGGAAGTTTTTAAGAAGAGATTGGACAACCATTTGTCTGAAATGGTATAGCCTTTCCTGCCTGAACAGAGGGTTGGACTAGGTGATCTCCAAGGTCCCTTCCAACTCTGTTATTCTGTTCTGTTACTCCAACAGGGCTTCTTCTGTCTAAAGGTAGTCTAATTTTAGCTGCTTAGGGTTGTTGTTCAACAGCTCCTGTATCTAACAGAAATCACTGATTGAAAAACTAAATAGTTGTTTTTTTAATATTAGAAAGTTGATTAAAAATCACCATGAAAGCAATGACAGAAATAAAACATATGAAAACACCCCAAACCATAGATTATTGGCAAAAAAAGGTATTAGCAGTCTGCTAGGTTAGTTGAAATGCCTCCTAATCTCGTAATTAATATTTTCCTTTGCTAAGCTAAACTGAACAACATGGGATGTTCAAAGAGCATCTCAGAAAGGTTAATTTTGGTGCAGTTTGTAGAGAACAAATGTATTGTGTGTTTGTTTAATGTTAGTCTGATATTACTTGGGGACTATCTTTGAGTTCAAATACACACAGTGATAAACATTTTAAAGATCAACTTTCAGGCAAAACAAATATTTTTCTTGGGAGCCATTACAAAAAAAAGTTGCAAAATATTGTCTTTGTATATGATGATTGTGGTGAGATTATAATATGCACAAAAACAGAAAGACTCTGAAATATCCACAAGAAATATCCAGCCAGAGGAATGGCTGGTGAAGATGATAGAGGTAGCAAAAATGACTTGATTAGAGTAATCACATTTATTATTGACCGGAAACCCCTTATGGACTTTTTGCTGAAAAAAATAAATAAACATGGTTTACCAGTTTGATGAGAAGAAAGGATAGATTATGAAAAGAAGGAAATAATATTGTGTCCTTTCGGAGAAACATGATGTAAATGCATTTATAATTGCTGTTAAGAAAATGCAAAGTTGCTTCTTTATCTTTCCCCCTTTTTCCTATTTTCCTTCTTACCTATTCACTATTTTCTCTATTTTCTTTCTTTCCTTAAACATATTTTTATTTCGTTAAAAATTCTTTAATAAAAACCAAAGTTTCCAATACTAGAAGACACATCTGTTCTTGCCCTCCTTTTTTCCAGGATGTAGGATAATTTTTCTTGGAGTTTCTCAACTGACTTCCTTATTGGGCTAGCCCAGGGGTAGGCAACCTTGGCTCTTTTATGACTCGTGGACTATGCTGGCTCAGGAATTCTGGGAGTTGAAGTCTATGAGTCATAAAAGAGCCAAGGTTGCCTACCCCTGGGTTAGGAGGAAAGCATTACTTTACTCTACTTTCTCCTGACTCCTTTCTTAATGTAAAAAAGCCCAGTGAGAAAAGGTCTCTTCCATTATTTACTGTTGGTCTTCAACAGAAACATGAAAAACCAGGAAGGGTATAGACTGCAGAGAGGAATATGCAGTGAAAGACAGAATATTCATGCATTACACCATCTATTCAGAAGAATTCACCCCAAAGCATATTTGAAATGAACCTGAAAGCATGTTTTGAAAGCAACCTCCTTTTCTTAAATTGAAAGAATAATAATGATTGCTGAAATTTGTTTCTCCATTAGTTGGACCACCTGAAGCAGCGGTTCTCAACCTGTGGGTCACGACCCCATTTAGGGTCGAACGACCATTTCACGGGGGTTGCCAAACACCGCAGTCCGCCATTTTTTCCCCTTTTCCCCTCGGCCGGCGCAGGGGACAGCACCGCGCATACGCGGGGTAGCACTGCGCATGCGCGATGCGGGCGGTCGCGCCACGCGTGCACGGTGCAGGTCGGGGTCGCGCCACGCATGCACGGTGCAGGTGGGGTTGCGGCCTGAAAAAGATTGAGAACCGCTGACCTGAAGAGACTAGAAGCATTTGAAATGTGGATTTACAGGCGGCTGTTACGTATAAGCTGGGTTGACAAGATCAGAAATGAGGAAGTGATAAGCCGCCTGGGAAAGCCAAGGGAAATCATCAAAACAACTAAAAAATGAAAATTAGAATATTTCGGACATGTGATGCGACACCCAGAAAAATACGGCATACTCCATTTAATCCTCCAGGGAAAGATTGAAGGCAAACGAGGTCCAGGTAGAAGAAGAACATTGTGGCTTCAAAATCTAAGGGATTGGTTTGGACAAAACTCAGCAGCACTTTTTCGTGTGGCTGCTGATAAAAACAGGATCGCCAACATGATCGCCAATGTCCGATAATGGATATGACACAAGAAGAATTAATTGTCTCATTCTCTATTGTAAGGCCTCCTGGCTGGCTACGTCTGTTACTTATTTACAGAGCATGGTTTTACTATCCAGTAAAATATCAAATTACAGGCATCTTCAAAACCTTAGAGGATTTATTAGGAACACCATCTCCAGGTGAAAACCTAACAACTTCATTTAGTGATGAGGATGGCCTTTTGTAGCCAAATTAGCATCACCTGGAAGACTGCAGAGGATTCATTGCTTTATGCAACTACTTTATATTCATAAATCCTTTCTCCAATTGAACAAAAGAGCAGCTCCTTAGTCAATATTTGTGTGTGTGTGTGTGTGTGTGTGTGTTTACCTCTGCACTCTTCCAATTAAAAGACTTCCCGTAATGCAATCAATTAATCCATCCATTCAACTTCCTTGAAACTCGTTGGAGTCATACAACAAATTTAATCAAGTCAGTTGTGAACAGAAACTTATCAGTTGTGTTTTCATGTCATTTCATGCTTTGTTAGCTTTGCCCTGGGTTTTTTTTTTTATTGCTTTTGTATTTTTGTGTGTTTGTTTTGATTTGGCAGCCTGAACCCAGCCTCTCTTTGGTTACATTTATGATTCAATGAATTGTAACAATCCAGAAGCAGGTTAATGGGTACTTAATGGATTGTTGTGTGAATGATGAATGTGTGTTCGGTTTTTGTTTTTAATGTTTATTTTTGATTTGGACTTAGATGTGATTATTGTTTTTATATATGTTGTAAGCCGCTCCGAGTCTTCGGAGAGGAGCGGCATATAAGTCCAAATAAAATAAAATAAATAAATAAGCTGTGTTGTGTGAACAGAGCCATTCTGTCCTAGCTGTCTGAGGTCTTACCCCCTTCTCCGCAGGTTTATGAGAAAATTAATGATGCTTCTGACATAGACAAGAAGAGTGTGTAATAAAGAAACAAATTATTTGTAATTAGTTTATCTTGGTTTGATTACCCAATGCCCATAATGCATCAAGGATCAACTTCAGGAAACAGTCAGTCATTTATTTATTGGTCCTGGGGAGCTTCAGAGAAAAGCCAAGAAAGTTTAAAAGCACATTTCCATATGAGATGTGATATTTTTCAGAAGCATTGCCTCCCCCAATTTGGTGAATGCCAGGTGTGTTCACAGCAACTCCCAGCATACTATCAAAGAGTATTACAGGAGTTAATGCAGTATAGGAAATCAGGGCAGCAGAATCAAGCAGATTGATTAATGAAAGGTTTTAATCAAGAGTTTAGCATGAACAAACACTAGGGTTAGCTGTTATTTAACTTGATGGACTCAGTGACATACTCAAATCCAGACAGGGTTTGTTTTGGTTGTGTAAATTGGCCATTTCTAAAAGAGGCTGGGCATAGTATAACACAAGGAAGCCTTGTGTCACTCAGAAGAGTTCTCCTTTTTCCCCCGCCAGTTCTCATTCAGTTTGATTGCTGGCCTTAGCGCCCCACGTCTGTATCAAGTTGCATCTCCACACACTAATATCTTCAAGGGTCAATGCTCTTCTGATCCATAATCATTTATTGCAGTGGTTCTCAACCTATGGGTCGCGACCCCATTTGGGGTCGAACGACCATTTTGCGGGGGTCGCCGGACACCGCGGTCCGCCATTTTGTTTTGTTTTTTGAATTTTTTTTTATTTTTTTTTATTTTTTTTGGCGTGCGTGCACTGTGCATGCACGGATTGGCCCATCGTGCATGCGCCACGCATGCATGGATCCGCCCGTCGCGGTCCGCCATTTTGGTTTTTTTTTTTAATTTTTTTTTTACTTTTTTTTAACTTTTTTTTATTTTTTGGGTGTGTGTGTGCTGCGCATGCACAGATCGGCCCATCACATGCGCGCCGCGCATGCGTGGCTCCGCCCATCGCAGTCCGCCATTTTGGTTTTTTTTGAATTTTTTTTATTTTTTAAATTATTTTTTTATTTTTTTCGGCGTGCGTGCGCTGCGCATGCGCGGATCGGCCCGTTGCGTGTGCATGCGTGGATCCGCCCGTCGCGGTCCGCCATTTCTTTTTATTTTATTTTTTCGGCGCGTGCGCCCTGCGCGCGCATAAATCGGCCCATTGCGCATGTGTGCGCGTGCACACCCGGGTCGGGGTCGTGGCACGCATGGGTAGGGCAAGTGGGGTCTCAACCTGAAAAAGGTTGAGAACCACTGATTTATTGGATTAAAATTATGAGCTGTCCAACTCCAATGGAACTAATTTTCTAGGGTGCCCAGTTTTGCCTGGCAGGTAGGATTGTAACAATTAAGAAACTCCCAAGAATCCAATAACTTGTAATTATTAGTTGAAGTAAAGCTAGGTAGCCCTCATGAAAGAATACTAGCAACTGCACTATTTCAAGAGCAAACTCTGTTTCCATATTCCATATTCAACTCCTTTGCCCTCTTTCTCTTCCCTACCCTATGTGAAGGAAGGACCAATTGCCATCTGGTTTGTGAAATGATCCGTTTTGCTGTCCTGGTGTTTTTCATTGGCTAGGTGAGATTAACACTCACACAAGTGGATGGGGACATTAGGCTGCTACACACTTTTAGCATGTGAAGAGTGAGTGGAAACCAATTTTTAAAATCCCAGAATGGTAAATAAGCCTTTGCATCTTTTAACCTCAAAGCATCAGTATGAAGGCAGCACCATTCATTATTGGCCATCCTAGTGGAGACTGCTGAGGACTATAGTGCAAGAGTCTCTGGAAAGCAACAGGGACCTTTGCTGGTTGGTAAATTGCCTGAACCATCTCAACAGACATCAGCTGGGGGCTCCACAGATAAGCAAGGTGGATCTGATTGATTTAGCAGGTGGAAGGGTGGGACACCACTAGGGAACATCAGGACTGTAAGCTCAATTGGGAAAAGATAAAAAAAAAAAATCTTAAAGGTGAGGCACCTTTAACACATGGATCTATAAAGCCACCAAACTACTCTTGGCTGTGAATTGCTTTGGCTCAACTGCATGACAGGCGGAAAGTCAACAGGGATCCTTTGTCCCCGAATGCTGGAAGGGGAAGGTCTTCCGATTTGGAATTCTCACGTGCTAATCATACCATATTCCTCTGCTTCATTCATTTTTGCTCTCTCCTGGACCTGAATACCTGCTGTGCCTCCCACCCCACACACATTCTCTTTCCATCTAACACTCCACTTTACAACAACCCCTGTCATATCTACACCTTATTTGCGAACTCGCAGGGAACTCTGGCTTTGCCTTCCAGGAGGATGCCCGATTCCTAAGAAGCATAGCACGCATGCACTCATTACCCTGAGTTCACCCAAGATTACATGTAAAGCTAGATATAGAATAGAAATAAGAATAGAATAGAATACAACAGAACAGAACAAAATAAAATAGAATAGAATAGAATAGAATAGAATAGAAATGAAATTAGAATAGAAATAAAATTGGAATGGAATGGAATGGAATAGAATAGAATAGACTAGACTAGACTAGAATAGAATAGAATAGAAATTGGAATGGAATGGAATGGAATGGAATAGAATAGAACAGAACAGAACAGAACAGAGTAGAATAGAATAGAATAGAATAGAATAGAATAGAATAGAATAGAATAGAATAGAATAGAATAGAATAGAATAGAATAGAATAGAATAGAATAGAATAGAAATTAGAATAGAAATGAAATTGGAATGGAATGGAATAGAATAGAATAGAAATTAGAATAGAAATGGAATTAATAGAATAGAATAGAATAGAATAGAATATATAAATGAAATTGGAATGGAATGGAGTAGAATAGAATAGAATAGAATAGAAATAGAATAGAATAGAATAGAATAGAATAGAATAGAAATTAGAATAGAAATGAAATTGGAATGGAATAGAATAGAATAGAATAGAATAGAATAGAATAGAATAGAATAGAAATTAGAATAGAAATGGAATTGGAATAGAATATAATATAATAGAATATAATAGAATAGAAATTAGAATAGAAATGAAATTGGAATGGAATGGAATAGAATAGAATAGAAATTAGAATAGAAATGGAATTGGAATAGAATAGAATAGAATAGAATAGAATAGAATAGAATAGAATAGAATATATAAATGAAATTGGAATGGAATGGAGTAGAATAGAATAGAAATAGAATAGAATAGAATAGAATAGAATAGAATAGAATAGAATAGAATAGAATAGAATAGAATAGAATAGAATAGAATAGAACAGAACAGAATAGAACCTTAGAGGTCTTCTAGTCCAGCCAACCGCTCAAGCAGGTGAACCTATACTATTTAGAAAAAAAAAGTACAACGCACATTCATAGCACACAGAAGGGTTGGAAGGGACCTTGGAGGTCTTCTAGTCCAACCTCCTGCTTGAGCAGAAGACCGTATACCATTCCAGACTGGTTGTCCAGTCTCTTTTAGATAAGTGATTGTCTAGTTTCTGCTTAAAAACCTCCAGTGATGGAGCGCCCACGGTTTCTGAAGGGCAGCTCTTCCACTGGTGAACCTGCCGCTCGAAGGCAGGGAGAGCAGCGTGGGCACCTGGCGGAAAGAAAGGCAGCAAACGGAGCAAAACCCCCTAACCCTAATCTCATCCACTCGGCAAGTCAGCCTGTCTCCCTCCGGGCCCCGCCCTCTCCTTTCCTAGCCCCTCCCTAGGACTGCGAAGGGACCGCGACTCGGGAGCCCTTTCAGACGGTCGCGCCCATCGACTCTGGCGCTGTCCCTCCGGAGGAAAATGAGATTTCAGGGTCCCCAGAGCCGCGAAAGGACCCCAGGCAGGGAAGAACGGTGAGATCTTCGCCGAAGAACCGGGGCGAAGCAGCCTGTGTGCCCCCGCTGTGCTTTCTCCTCCTTTCAAAGCACGCGGGGAGCCCCATCACTCCAGCCTAGAAAGGTAAGCGCCCCGCTAGAGGATGCTTTGTGGACACGTGTTGGGAAGGCTTGGCCTCCCGGTTGACATACCCGGCCTAGGAATACATTTTGGGAACCTAGGACCCGGGCCTCGAGGGGAAAAGTGTTTCGAGATCGGGCTAAATTGTTTATGAATTCGTTATTTGGTGGCTGGTCTTGATTGAAGAGGCTTTAAACGAAACGGATTTACCTGCACAAGGCACTTGCTTTGTCTATGTGTATCTCCATTCATTCATTCCTGCTTACAAATAACCTTCCAAGAATTTCTGAGATGGTGACAAGGCAGAGAAACCATCCTCACAACAGCCCTGCCAGGTAGGTTTAGGCTGAGGTGGAGAGAAGGAAAGGGAGGAAGAGAGAAGTAAAGAGAAAAGGATATCAAGCATTGGAGATCAGAGAGAGAGAAAAATCAAACTGACAGTTCCCAGCTGTGCAAAACAGACCCACATCGAGGGGTACCTTGGGATTCACAATGAATTTTGGGGGTTTGGGGCAGATGTTGGAAGCTGGGACAGATAATGTGGTACATCTTACTAATGTCAACATTTTGTATTGAAAATGTTCTTCCTTATTAAGGAGAGTCATCAGGCCAGAATCTTACTGATCTGGGGTACTTCTGAAATAATCTTCCCACTTTCCATGGCTTTCCATTTTTGTCAGAGTCCCCCTCCCTTCCCCTAAATCCCACTGCTTTTTGAAAATAGTGTTGGGCACAAGTTGGAAATATATGTGAAAGGAATTGCAGGCAGGTGCCAACCACGTATCTTTGCTGCCAGTATGGATTTATATATGCATCCATTCTGAAGTGTATCAACTGTGACAGTCTCTCCTTCCCCATGTACTGCAACTCACACTGTCTCCCTACATTTTTCAACCTTGGGGGTAGGAAATGTCTTCTGAATGCAAATGACGGACATTCATAGATTCCCTGGAATAGGAACTCATAGGTAAATATTAAACCGATGTTTGTTGTATGCAATTCTTGGGTGGGGCTATCTTACTGTAGAAATCAATTGCCTTCCTTTGGTACCGGTATTTATTTTTTGCTGTTGATCTTGCACTGTCAAACACCAATGAAATGTTTCACATTCACATGAATCATATCTTGGATTCATTTGTTTTGTTCCTGCCAAATACTAAGACACAATTTTTAATTAATGTCTGTTTACCATTTTTCCCATTCTATATTCAGGATACATAGAATAAGTAAGTCAGCATTCCCAGTCTGATAGACTGAGAATACAGTTTCCAGAATTTCAAGCCAGATATTGGCCATGTGAGCTGAGGATTCTGGAAACATCAGTCCCAATACATCAAGCAAGAATGGGGTTGAGGAAAAGTGGCTTTTGCTTTGGAAGGCAGCAAAGTTGGGAAAGATTGCTTTCCTGGTGTAATATATTTGGTCTTTGCCAAAGGACAGTTGTGGAAATGGATGTGAGTTGGATGCTTTTCATTTCTATCAGCTCACAGATGCTCCCCATTTGAGGGTAGCAAGAATGTTTTAGGAATGTTGGGGGTCTGGACTTTACCTGGCCCTGGTGAGGTGAAGAAAGGGTGAGGGAAGTAACCATAGATGGCAAGCTATTTTCCATAATGGCCTGAACAAATGCTATGTTGGGCAAGTGCAAGATAGTTAGATAGTGGCTGGCCATCCAGAGCTGGCAGAGGATTATGAGCAAGAATCAGCGTAAAACTCTTTGGCTGATGTGGTCCCAGCAAATACCACCCATTCTCCTCAAATGATGCAACCTTCTCCAGACTTAGTCCAAAAAATGTATGACATCTTTTTTTTTTCCAGTACTGGATGGGTTGCTCATAATCCTGGAACATATAAGAGTTTAAATTAATGGACTACTCCAAAGAATCCTCCCACAAAAGGGATTAATTCGGAATGGAAGCTTAGAAAACATAACTAAGCACCTTTTGGCATCTTAAAAACTAACAGACTTACTGTTGCATAAATGTCTAGGCATCACACAGGCCACTTCATTTGATACATGGGGTACAATCCTGAAAGAGCAACTTTATGTATACACAGTGATTGGGGAAAAAAGGAAGGGGGGGGAAAAGGGAGAGTTTCCAAGTGGCCATTAGGACCTAAGTAGTCTAACACAGGCATTTATTAACTGGAGAGCTGGAATATTATATCAAATGCAAATGTAAACAAATGAACGCACTTGCATGATATATTTAACCCAGTACTTTATTAACCCATAATCTTGGTTTGTCTGATGAAGACAGAAGTCAGCTTCTAGTTTAGTTCATTTCCTACTGGCTACATCCCTGTTGTTTTCTTGGCACTATACAATGACCTATAAACAAACCAAAGAGGGCAAAATATGCTAAACCACAAAGGCTTATAAGAACTAACTTACACAGTCCGTTTGTGCAAACACAGCCACTAGAAATCGAACAGACCTTACTAAGCATGTGCTGTGAGTTTAGCCATGACGTTAAATCTCTTAATGATTTTTAACTTGACTAATTTCCTGTTTTTGTAACACCTTCATTCAAGGCCCTCCTGAGAATGGGGCTAGCTGAATCTCCCCCCCACCCCCGTTTTTGGATTCTGCTGTGTCTGCTGTCAGATTCAGATCCGCTCATTCTTTGCCACAGCTTTGTCCAACTGGACCGCCTGCTGCCCCATGAATCCCAGCGGCTGGTTAGGGCCCACAGAGTCGGCCTTCTCCAGGTCCCGTCAGCCAGACAGTGTCGCCTGGCGGGGCCTAGGGGAAGAGCCTTCTCTGTTGCGGCCCCGGCCCTCTGGAACCAACTTCCCCCGGAGATCCGTATTGCCCCCACCCTCTCCGCCTTTCGTAAACTGCTTAAAACACACCTTTGCCGGCAGGCCTGGGGCAGTTAACATCTTGCCCCTAGCCAGTGTATGTTTGTGTGTATGTTTGTTGAATGATTGGTTTTCTTTTAACTTAGGGGTTTTTATATATGTATTTTAATTGGTGATTTCTATTTATGTTGTGAGCCGCCCTGAGTTCTCCGGAATAGGGCGGCATAGAAGTCAAATCAAATAAATAAATAAATAAAATAAATCTCAGCTCCCAGAATTCCCCAGCCAGCAAGAATCATGGCTGAGAATCTTGGGAGCTGAACTCCATTCACTGGAACAAAGTTTCTCAAACATGTTAAAGTTGTCAAGGTTGAGAAACACTGCGGGGGAAGATGTTGAGTTCATAGGAATTTGGACTATTAGTCCACTGTAAAGTGTAACAAATCTTGTATTAAAGGCATCTTTAGGTAACTATAAGAAGGGTCTTAAAAGCAGCTCCCTGCAGCTAGGACAATCTTATGCCCTATTTTGCAGAGGACATTCCTCTAATTCCATACTCCAAGCCTGATGATGAAATTAAAAAGGATAAAAGAGAATGTCAATCTTCCCTAATAAGCAGAAATTATATTTAATCTTACACATCACTACAGCAGTGAGAATAATTTTTGCACAATACTGGAAGAATGAAGGACTGCCATCAGAGGAAGAAATAATCAAGAAAATATTGGAATGTGCAGAGATGGACAGATTAACTATGAGGTTGAAAGACAAAGAAGATACAGACTACTATCAAATTTGGAATTTATTTTATTCTTGGTTAGAGAAAAGAATGAAGGATTAGGAATTGAACATGTATTAGCATAGCAAACCCCAGACAACTTGTTGATTGGAAAAATTAACATATGTTGATGAAAAAAAATTAATAAAAAAAGAGAGAGAATGTCAATCTTCCAAGCTGCCCCTACCCCCAAGAATTGACAAGTTGAATATAATAGAGCTGGAAGGGTCCTTGGAGGTCTTCTAGTCTAGCCCTCTGTTCAAACAGGAGAATCTATACTGTCTCAGACAGGTGAATGTCTAGTCCAGTGGTGGCAAACCTATGGCATGCATGCCAGAGGTGGCACTCAGAGCCCTCTCTGCTGGCACACACACCACCGCTTCCAGCAGCAGGTCCATCAGGCGGCCACTGCCACCCAGAGCAGGAGCCCCGCCTAGCACAACAGGAGGCAAAGCAGCCGACTAGCAAGCTCAAGTAGAGGTCGAGGTCACCAACCATTGTCAATTGGTGGACTGGAAGTAAAGGGAGGGGAAAGCATTTTACTTGCATGCATGCGCGCATGGGGCAGCGAGCACGCACGTGCTGCAAATGGGACGGGACTAGTGCTGCGTGATACTAGCCCTGCCCCGTTCTTGCGTGGTGCAGCGCCTTGTATCTGCACCCTGTGGTGCGACGGCGGCTGTTTTTGTGCCTTGCAGCACGGTGGACCATTTTTGCATCCCCGTTTTTTGCGTGCCAGAGGCGGCACTCAGAGGCGCCTCCCTGCCGCCTGCACTTTGCGATAAATGGGTTTTGGGTTGCGGTTTGGGCACTTGGTCTCTAAAAGGTTTGCCATCATTAGTCTAGTCTCTTCTTAAAAATGTCCAGTGATGGAGCGCCCACGATTTCTGGAGGTAAGCTGTTCCACTGGTTGATTGTCCTCACCGTCAGGAAGTTTCTCCTTAATTCCAGGTTGCTTCTCTCTTTGATCAGCTTCCAACCCTTGTTTCTCGTCCTTCCCTCTGGTGCTCTGGTGAACAACTTGGCCCCCTCTGCCTTGTGGCAGCCCCTCAGATACTGGAACACTGCTATCAACTGAGCAGGTAGCAGGGTTTCTTCATTGAGTCTTCCCCATTATAGTGCAATGTACTGCATTTCTGTTCAAAAAGAGGGTAATGGCTAGATATGCACATATTTGTTATACAGGTAGTCCTCAACTTACAACAGCTCATTTAGTGACTATTCAAAGTTACAACAGTCCTGAAAAAAGGGACTCAAGACGGTTTCTCACACTTGCAACCGTTGCGGCATCCCCATGATCACATGTTCAAAATTTGGATGCTTGGAAACTGGCATGTACTAACGACGGTTTCAGTGTCCCAAGGTCATGTGATTCCCTTTTGTGACTTCTGACAAACAAAGTCAACGGGGGAAGCCAGATTCACTTAACAACCATGCTTTAGAGAGGAGCGGCATACAAATCCAAATAAATAAATAAATAAATAAATAAATACTAACTTAACAACTGCAGTGATTCACTTAACAACTTTGGCAAGTAATATTGTAAAAGGGGGCACAATTAACAATTGTCTCACTTAGCAACAGAATTATTTTGCGCTCCGTTGTGGTCCTAAGTCAAACGCTACCTGTACAAATTGGTGTCTTCTAATTGTTTGGATTAGTCCAGGGGTAGGCAACCTTGGCTCTTTTATCACTCGTGGACTTCAACTCCCAGAATTCCTGAGCCAGCATAGCTGGCTGAGGAATTCTGGGAGTTGAAGTCCACGAGTGATAAAAGAACCAAGGTTGTCTACCCCTGGATTAGTCCCTTGTTTGCTTTTGAGAGGGCTATGTAGTAGGCTACCTTCATGAATAAAACCCCAAGCTTTACGTCAATCCACTAGCAAAATTTCAGATCTCATTCAGTTCCCCACCTATTCACACTGTTCCTGATGCAGCCCAGCAGAAAGGAACATACCGTGTTTCCCGGAAAGCAAGACAGCGTCTCACTTTCTTTTTATCCCCAAAACCCCCACTACGTGTTACCTTCGGGGCATGTCATATACCTACCGTATATCTCCTGCTTAGTCAGGAGGTCAGGAGATTACAAGATAATTACAAGATAATATGTTTCCTACCGGTATAAACTCTTTTAACTGTCAAAGATCTGTAAATCCTTGAGGTGTGATGTTAGGCTAATTTGGTGTCTGTTTCAGATCGTAACTTCAGTTATCTCAAACATATAGCCTGAGGATTTGTTTGTTTATGTGTAAGCCAACAATTGAGGAGCAGTCTTTTGATCTGAACAATTGCCTTGCCTTGAAGGCTTGTAAATCAGGCAATTAGCACAGCCAAAAGGGTAGAAGCCTTTTGAATACACAACATGCTTACGGCCAGTTCAAGTGGGGTGCCAAGGAATAACTGAAATTGACAAGTTAGGGTTAACAAAATCAGATGTACTTTTGTTTTATCGTAAGGAGAGTGGTGGGGAGGAAGAGGGAGAATTTGTAAGCCCACGTAAAGGCGAACCAGCCAGAGATACACTGCCTTATGATTAATTATTCGTTTATCCAGCGAACAACGTGGGTCTATTTTGGCCACTTTCCTGTCTTTTTAAAAAGTAATTTTTCAGGACTGATTAATATTTTGGTGGTTTGGGCTTGTCGTTGACTTTTGCTGTGCAAGACCTTTGCCCCTCTGGTCAATTTCTGCCCGCTTTTCACTCAGCCGCCCCCGCCTTCGGAGCGTACGTAGAAAAGGTGCGGGTGAAATCTTTCCATTCCCGGCGGGCGCCACGAAGCTTTGCCTGTGTGGCAGGGGCGGCTGGCGCTCCCCTCCCCTCCCTTCCCTTCCCCGCCCCGCCGCCGCCGCCGCCAGCCCAGAGCAGGCCTGCGCACCGCCCCAGACCCGCCCCGGTCCCGCGCGCTCTGCTGCCCGGTGGATGGGGAGGCGACAGCGGCAGGGATTGGGTTGAGAGGCCGGCAGGACGCGGCCAGCGCCCACAAATGCGGCCCGTGCCGGTGGAATGCTCCCCTCACTCACACGCCGCTTCACTCGCGCTGCCTTTTCCGGCGACCAACCTCCCTTTCTTTTTTGAGGTTGGTCACCTCACTCAAAAAAGAAAGGGAGGTTGGTCGCCGGAAAAGGCAGCGCGAGTGAAGCGGCGTGTGAGTGAGGCGATGGGGCTGGCGGGGCGGGGAGGGGAGCGGAGCAAAGCTCTGGATTCCGCTCCCCCCCGCCACGCCAGCCCCATCGCCTCACTCACACGCTGCTTCACTCGCGCTGCCTTTTCCGGTCGCCGCGGGTGGGTGGGTGAGGCGATGGGGCTGGCGGGGCGGGGAGGGGAGCGGAGCAAAGCTCTGGATTCCGCTCCCCCCCGCCACGCCAGCCCCATCGCCTCACTCACACGCCGATTCACTCGCGCTGCCTTTTCCGGCGACCAACCTCCCTTTCTTTTTTGAGGTTGGTCGCCGGAAAAGGCAGCGCGCGCGAAGCGGTGGGTGGGTGAGCGGCGGCGGCGGCGGCGGGGCGGGGAGGGGAGCGGAGCAAAGCTCTGGATTCCGCTCCCCCCCGCCACGCCAGCCCCATTGCGCTGGGCCGAGAGGGCGGCGGGGCTGTGCGGAGCAAGCGAGGGAGCCTCCTTCCCTCCGAGCTTGGCGAGCCAGCCTCGCCCGCGGCGGCTGGGGCGGCTGGGGCAGCGGCGGCTCTCCCTGCACAGCCTGCTGGCCCGGCGCGCGGCTGGAGAGGCTCGGGGCTCGGCTTGCGCGGGGAGGTCCGGCTGCCCCCCTCAGCGTCTCTTCCCCAGCCCCGCCGTTTCCACCGGGTGTGCGCGTCCATCTTCAGCTCAGCTGGAAGAATTTTAAAAAACAGAAATTTAAGAAGTTAAAGAAGAGAAGTAAAAATAAAGGGAGGGGGGAGCAGTGAATTCTGACTTTTTTCAGTGGAGAAAAAAAACCCCTACAACCTCAACCTTTTATTATTTTACATTTCTAAAAGTTTCAAGCCATTTCTGTAACGGCAAAGTCATTCTAGTCCTCAGAACCTAAAATCAAAGTTCATTTTTTTTTCAGTTTCAAGTACAACATCCGAAAGTGTTTTTCAAATGGAAGCAAAACTAGATATTTTTTTCCCTCTTTCATTAGAACAGTCAATTTTGCTGTGTCTGCCAACTCCATCACCTTTACCATTCGTTCTTCCTTTGTAGGAATTAAAGCATGTACACTTCCAGGACCGCTAAAGCACCTGGAAATTTACAGTGCAGGATGGCATGGATCTTGGAAGCAAAAAGGTTATAAGTCTGATTTTAATCAGTTTTCACATTGGAACAACTATTTCACGCTCTTGCTCCAAGTTCAAGTCAAGGCTGCTTCTGGGAGGAATGAGAATGCGCCAAAGTGGACCTGCTAAAGAGCCACCTGGAAGCCATTCTGAAATAGGATGAGCCAAGGGATAAACTAAAAATAGGAAGACTAGCTGAACATTCACCTTTAGTCATGAAATCTGCAGGGTGGGGGGAGAGAATTTTGACAGCCACTCTTAATCCAACTGACCTCACTGAATTGCTTTTGTAAAGGAAGATGGAGAGAAGGAGTATTATACACACTACGGATAGCTCTTGAAGGAAAGCCAGGAGAGAAGTTGATTGAATGGATGAAAGATCTGGTACAAACCAGATTCCTATGTATGGGTCAATCTAAAGCTTTTTTAAAGATCTGGGGGTAGTATATCTTTTTGGCCCCATCAGTACCTCCTATTGATTGATTTTATCAGTATTGTGAGCTTGTTCTACATGCTGGGCAGTCACCTAAGTCTTTTAAACCAACAAATTTGTAGGATTCTACAAATTTTTAGGAATCAGTTTTACTGATTCAATCCCTTAAATCCTGAAATATACTCTGTATGAAATTCACTTAATTCCATAGCTGCAGTTTGGGACAATTGTCTCCGATGCCATTGTTTGACTTAAACAAATACCCCTAAGCATATTGCTAATTCTTAGCTTAGTCCAATAAATTCCCACTGGCATCTTTCCAAGAAAAACTTTTGAGTGAATTGCAACTTTCTTTTTTAATTAATGTTCTGGGATGGGGAGGGAACTCATTTGGATTTTTCTGTCAGTCAATCAGAATAGGAAATAATTCATTATAGGTTCTCCATCTTCTATCTTGCCCTCATCAAATGCATCATAACTGTACTTTTCTCCGATTGAGTTATACCCAGTGTCTTTGCATAATTTAGAAAAGAAATTATAAGTCAAGAAATGACATGTTCCAAAGTCATTAGTTCTAATGATTTTCAGTATAATGTAGGGACCGTGGGGGGAAAAAGCAGGCAATTAAAAACAAATCATGTGGTTTGGTCATCATCCAACAATATGAATTAGTTCTGGGAAATATTACTATTGAGAATTAAATGTCATGAGAAGTAGGATAGAATGCTTTCATTTGGATCGTCATTTTTCTTCCTCCAACCCCCAACCTATCCTATTCTGGGATGATGGGGCTTGTAGCGCAATACAGTTGGAAGACACCAGGTTGAGGAGAAATGTGAGCAAAGAGGCAGGTTTTGACTCATTCCTCATTCTAGGTAGAGAAGCCTGTTGAGTTGGCAAATAAATACTATGGATGTTTTGAAGATAACTTGAACCACAAGCCAAGCAAACACACTTTAACCTACTGCAACATACAAACCCAGTCAGTGTGGTTAGTTTATGGTTCAGCATATTACGCGGGACCAGAAAAAAGGCTCATTTGGTAATCAAATGAAGAAGGTTATTAAATGCAACAAAGAAGACAGAAATGTCTTTCTTTCATTTCTTCTCCCTTTAATCAAGAACTCCGGAATCTCCAGAAGATCTAAAGAAAAAGGTGAGCAGGGCTGGTTGTAGATTGCAGGAGATCCCATAGGTGAGTTGATCTTAGCAGGCCTACCTTTTTTCCCCCCATGGCCATTATTTACATACCCTTCTTTTTTGTCCCCACTCTGTGCAAAGGTGCTTAATGGGAGTCTCCGAGATAAAATAGGAGATGCTCTATCATCTCATTGCTGAGAGGAAGATAATGTGCAAGAGGTGATTATAAAGAGGAATGGCCAAAACCAAGTTCTTATGATTGAATAGAATTAGAATTAGAATAGAATTGAGCTGGAAGGGACCTTGGAGGTCTTCTAGTCAAGCCCCCTGCTCAAGCAGGAGAACCTATACTGTCTCAGACAGGTGACTCTCTAGTCTCTTCTTAAAAATCTCCAGCGATGGAGCGCCCACGATTTCTGGAGGCAAGCTGTTCCACTGGTTGATTGTCCTCACTGTCAGGAAGTTTCTCCTTAGTTCCAGGTTGCTTCTCTCTAACCATTGTTTCTCATCCTTCCCTCTGGTACTTTGGTGAACATCCTGGCCCCCTCTGCCTTGTGGCAGCCCCTCAGATACTGGAACACTGCTATCATGTCTCCCCTATTTCTTCTTCTTCTCTTTAGACTAGCCAAACCCAAGTCCTGCAGTCATTCTTCATATGTTTTAGTCTCCAGGCCTTTGATCTTCTCTGAATTTTTTTCAAACTCTCAACATCTTTTTTTGTGATAAGGTGACCAAAATTGGCTGCGGTATTCCAGGTGTGGTCTTACTAGGGCTTTATAAAGTGGTATTAGTACTTCGCGTGATCTTGATTCTATGCTGCTGTTTATACAACCCAGGATTGTATTGGCTTTTTGGTTGAGTTGAGGAAGTAAACTATAGGGCTGTGATGGAGAACCTATGGCACGCGAGCCACAGGTGGCACGCAGAGCCTTCTCTGTGGGCACATGGGCCGTCGCCCCAGTCCTAAGCCTTCAGCTGGGTTTTATAAAAACCTTTTGCTTTAGGCCTCTGCTGCCGTGTGCAAAAAAAAAAAAAGTTCAATCAATTTCAACTTCTTGCAGGAAAAAAAAAGATCTTGCACAGTTGGAATTGATTGATTAAACTTTTTAGTTCCACCCAGTCTTCTGTTACCACTGCAGCCACGCCCACCCAATGGGCCACACCCACCCAATGGGCCATGCCCACCCGGCACCCAACGATACATAAGTGGGTTTTGGGTTGCAGTTTGGGCACTCGGTCTCTAAAAGGTTCGCCATCACTGCTATAGGGGGTGACCCATTGGAAAACTGGATCAAAAGCCATGAAAAATGAGGTTTGTGAAACATGCTTCACCCAGTAGCTTGTTACTCTATCAGCTGTTCGGTTAAAGAGGAGTAGGTTTGAGGAGTTTAGCAGTTAGGTCCGCCCAGGCCATTGGTTAGTTTGTAGTTCCTACATGCTGGTTTAAGACCATAACAAAGCTCAATATCTCATGCAAACCTGGCCTTTGGTTCAGTGCCTTGTGTAAACTCAGAAAATGGATGTACTTGGCATCCAGGTTGAAACCATCTGTCTTTTCTTGCCTCTGGTGATAACATTCATAGTCCTGGCTGGTTGGTTTCTCAGAGAGGAGCGGAACACAACAGCTTCAAAGGGCATCCAAGTAGGCCATTAATTTTCTCTATCATAGTCCGCATATAATTCCAGTCATTTTCCAAATATTTAAAAATAACCAGCGAAGGAAGCTTCTCAGTGTCAAGGCATGCAAATAGTTTCTTTTATGGAGGTTCCATCCTCTAAAATTGCAGCTAAATGTCACATTATTATTTTTAATACATCTGTAAAAATTGTTTCTCCTCCTCCTCCTCCTCCCCCTGCTTTCTATAGAGCAGCGGTTCTCAACTTTTTGCAGACCGCGACCCCGCCTTCCACTGTGCATTTGCAGTGCGACAGCCTGCATCGCACATGCATGGCGCGTGTGCGACGGCCTGCATCGCGCATGCGCGGTGCGACGGCCCGTATCGCGCATGCGTGGCGCGACGGCCCACATCACGCATGCGCGGCGCGACACGGGGCCCCACATTGTGCATGCGCTGCGCAACGGCCCGCATCGCGCATGCACGGTGCTACCCTGCGCATGCGTGGTGCTGCCCCCTGCGCCGGCCGAGGGGAAAAGGGGAAAAAATGGCGGACTGCGGTGTTTGGCGACCCCCATGAAATGGTCGTTCGACCCCAAATGGGGTCGCGACCCATAGGTTGAGAACCGCTGCTATAGAGCAAATAGGTAGAATGTTGCATTAATGGTGCTCCTCTATATTATAAGGAGAACACGTCCATTCCTTAAATAACCCTGTGTCAACATTCAAACTAGGAATGTATTCTATGAAAGACTAGTTTCTTTCTTGGAATAAAATATATTTACACCCAGATTGGAACATTTAGTCACATATAATGTATCTTTTATAAAACCTTAGTTGGCACAGAGCAGGCCAGTCTACTTTACCATAGGTGAGAGATATTTAGGTGGGGGCTGTCTCCACTGTAAGGAGGAACATGCTACACATATTACTCAGAGGGCAGTTTTTAAAAAATTAGTATAATCACTCCCTGGCCTCTTAATGAGATACAGTTCTGATGAAATTCTGATATGTAAAGCTGCCAAACCAGGAAAGCCCATCTAGATACTAATCATCTCCCTTTCTAGATCTTTGCTTCAGAAAGTTGAGACAGTGTTCAACTGTACTTCTGGAGCTAAATGACATCATCCTGTTTGCAGATCATGGAGATGTAGTCCAGTATGCCTTGAGAGCATCAGGTTGAATCACTACATCAATCCCAGGATACACTGTGCCATCTCTGAAGTGAATCAGTTCCACCATGCACCAGCACCAACCAGAAATACATTATTCACTTTATCAGAGACCAATACAATAGAATTAGATCCAAAGCAATTTCCTCTCCTGAGCTATTGAGAACAGAGGTCAACTGCCATTGCTAGCAGCCGTTTGCCATTTGATTAATCTAATGACATCATTGTCATCAGTG
This sequence comes from Bothrops alternatus, assembly GCA_034064705.1. Taxonomy (NCBI): domain Eukaryota; kingdom Metazoa; phylum Chordata; class Lepidosauria; order Squamata; family Viperidae; genus Bothrops; species Bothrops alternatus. The sequence goes on from JARGCV010000141.1 coordinate 1,827,491, forward strand.
GGATGTGTGACCTTCTGTAATCCATCTCAGAAGGGTTATAATAAGCTCTGAGGCTGGTGTCCAAGGAAATGATTTGTCCAGAGTAAGAAATATTATTGTATAACCAGATACCTAGATGGCTGTCAACAAGTTTTTCTGATGTCAGACTTCAAGCTCCAGATAGCTACAATATCACATGCAAAGAAAGAAAAAGTAGGAAATAAGTTACTTTTTCATAACAAGGATAGTACAGGATGTTTTCACATCTGTGCTCGGATCCCTAATTTTTGCTTCCTGCCTCTAATAACTGCTACTGAAGCTTCTTTTCTGGAGCTGATAGTAACTTTATGGAATAGAAATGTAGTGTGTTAATTAATTGCTACTTTCTGTTCAGTGTAGTCCCAAATATTCTATTTCCATTCTTCATCACGGTTGTTTAATTAGTTAAAATGTTATGCAAATGGAGAATGCCACTCTGTGCTTGATACTATAGTGGGGTTCCACTGCAAAGTTATATAAGGGGAAATCTGATATTTAGCTAAGTGCCTAATTTAGAAATCTGGTAGACTCGTTCTCCTGGATTGTTTACCTGTTCCATTAAAGACACTTCTGAGAACTTTAGTGAAGTATGGCAATAATTTTCTTTAATCCATCGGGTGATTTGAAGAAAGAGAGATGTTGATTCAGACAAAGAACAACAGATCTAGCAGGGAGAATAACTGGTTATGCCAGGCATGAAACATTCCCTAACATTCTTCAAAGAGATTCCATGTGGGAATAGAATGGAATGGAATGGAATGGAATGGAATAGAATAGAATAGAATAGAATAGAATAGAATAGAATAGAATAGAGCTGGAAGGGTCCTTGGAGGTCTTCTAGTCCAGCCCCCTGCTCAAGCAGGAGAACCTATACCATCTCAGACAAGTGACTGTCTAGTCTCTTCTTAAAAATCTCCAGTGATGGAACACCCACAATTTCTGGAGGCAAGCTGTTCCACTGGCTAACTGATTGTCTCAATTGTGGTGGTTTTTTTTTTAAAAATTGTCAATTATTGTCTTCAATAATTGAAGTCTCAGATCATGTTTTGTGATCTTTCTAAACTTTAGGAATAAACACCATAGCACTTCTAAAATTACACAGGTAGTTCTCAACTTACAACAGTTAACGGCACTGAAAAAGGTGACGTATGACCGTTTTTCATACTTAAGAACGTTGCAGCATTACCAAGGTCACGTGATCAATATTTGGATATTTGGCAATTGTTTCATATTTGTGATGGACACAGTGTCCCAGGATCATGAGATCACTTTGTCAACCTTTTGACAAGCAAAATCAATGGGGGAACCAGAATCACAACAACTGGGTTACTAACTTAACAACTCAGTGATTCACCTCATAAACCAGAAAGGTCATTAAATGGGACAAAATTCACTTAACAAATGTCTCAGCAACAGAAATGTTGGGCTGGATTTTGGTGGTAAGTTGAGGACTACCTGTAATGTTTAGTTGGAAACAAATGTGTAATAGTTTGTACTGACTGTGTGTAATGAATTCAATTTAATTTCAATAGCCTCCAATTTCCTCCTGTTCTGACCTCATCTATTGGGGTGACCTCGTCTTACCCATATTTTTTTTTGAGCACAAAGCACAAAGTGTGCTCTTCAGAAGTCAAATGCCAATGCTGGCAATCAAACATTTGGCAAACATTTGCATTTTGGAAATTTGTTTCCTTGCCACTGTCCTGTCCTGGAAGAAAAGGAACGTACTACACAGAAACGCATGATATAAACACATAAAATGGTAACCGCACCAGCAACTTCATGACACTTCTAAGCATGCTCCCTTAAGTATGAATTTATTCCAGATGAAAAGGCAATCCTTCTCAAAAAAGTTGACTTGTCTGAGAAAAATTCCACGGATTTTAGATATGGGCCACAATCCTTATTGCAAATTGCATTTCCCCCTTCCGTCTGCTCCTATATATTGTGGCTCGGAGAGAATTGAGCAGCTGTTTGCAAAGCTAAGCATTAGTGACAGCTCTCTAAACAACACGTATCCCAGTCATTTCATTAGCTGCATTTGATAACATGTGATAATCCCTATTAGATGATACTGCTCTTTGCTAGGCAGTCATTAAGAGAGTCTGCCTGATATCCTGTATCAATAGATAAATCATTGCTTTCTTGGATCAGTAACCTAGGTGCAACTCTTGGCCCTGATCCAAGCCCCAGAGATGACATATGAGGGAATTCTACATGGCAGTAGCAACGAGGCATAGGATTTTAATAAACTCCTGATACTTAAAGGAGCTAATTTTCAAAAAGCAAAGATTAACAGAAGCAAGGAAAAAAGAAAAGTGGTAGTGGAAAATAAAGAAGTAAAAAAAAAAATCAGTAGCATGCAATTCCAGTACAATCTGCGATCAAAAATACCCTGTCTTCTTTATGATTGAATTTGGACATAAAAGCACGAGCTGTGGTGGTGTGGGGGTTAGAATGCAGTATTGCAGGCTAACTCTGCTTACTGCCAGGAGTTCAATCCTGACTGGCTCAATGTTGGCTCAGCTTTCCATCCTTCCGAGGTCGGTAAAATGAGGACCCAGATTGTTAGGGGCAATATGCTGACTTTGTAAACTGCTTAGAGAGTGCTATAAAGTACTACAAAGTGGTATATAAGTCTAAGGGTTTATATGGTTTATATCATTTACTGTATTTATTATATTTATATGCTGCCAATCTCACTATCCAAAGCAAACGTGGGCAGATTTTTACCCTCCCAACTGCTATGTGAACATGTTTAGATGAAAATGTAAATTCTGTACCCATTCATCTGGGAATAAATCTTACTAGGACTTAACGTTTGAGTAATTATGGAGAGTTGTATGAATGTGTGGCCTATTCTGAAAAAGAAACAGAATTGCTCTTTCTTTACCCCTGGTTTTATACGGGGGTTGTGTGTCTGGTGCCAAAATAAACACCTGGCTTATTATTATCACAAGCAGAGCTGTAATTCTGGAATCCTTGGGAGGACTCTAAAACGGTCTAAAGAGAAGGGAGGAACCCTATAGCAGGGGTTCTCAACCTTGGCAACTTTAAGACTTGTGGACTTCAACTCCCAGAATTCCTCAGCCAGCAAAGTTGAAGTCCACAAGTCTTAAAGTTGCCAAGGTTGAGAACCCCTGCCCTATAGAAATGAGACATCCAGCTTAGGAGAGGCAACATCCTAAATGCAGTTCTTTTCCACTCACTAGAAGCAGCAATTGCCAACTTCCTTGCTGTTATCACAATGCAAATAGATAAAGACAGGGAGAAATAACACAAGCAAATCAGCAGAATACTAGGCTTCTATTACCAAAGCAAACAATTGTGAGATGAACAGTTTTCTATTCTCCAAAAGACTTCTTGCCAAGTAATATGCTGTTATGGCAAATTGGCTTGGCCTCAGCTCCTCCTTTTCATAAGGAATATAAGTTCAAGCAGAAACGCTGGAGAGAGAGCAGCTTCCCACCCCATCTTTTTCCTTGCCTGGTACATTTTCTCTCCAGCGTCATCAAATACTTGTCCAGAACTGCAGGCATAGATTGGTAGTATGAGACATTCTGATTCAGCAGTTCTACTAGGTGACCAGGTAGGACCTTAGTTTTCTGTAGAAGCTGGTCCTATGTTTATGTCTGGAAAGCTAAGCTCCTGCCAATGTGATGAACTCAAATCCCTGCTCTGTAGGAAGACCTATTTAGCTAATGACTATTTCTCTATCTGCCTCATAGGATGGCGATGGCCAAACTCTCTCCAATCTTTCAAGGTGGGGTTACTTGGTGAGGTCCAAATTGAGCCCAAACATTTTTCTCTCGAACACTTCCTATTATGCCACATACAAAAGTCAATTTGGCTGCTGGTTGAATCCCGAAAATGTTTTTTTCACGAGGCAACTGGACTTTCTTGACAAGAAAGTTGCCTCGTGAAAAAGCACCTTAGGGAGAACTATGACTGATGAAACTGTGACTAGATGACTGAGAATCTCCATAGTCTCCAAAACTCATGCAAAATTGGGGCATGCTTTTGAGAATAGTTATTGGCTGTTAGTGAATGCTGCCATGTCACCAAAACAACATGGTGTGTTACCTTTGACACACATATCATATATTTGCCATCACTGATTTAGAAGATACAGGGAAGGCCATCTCGCATGCAGTTGTTTCCTTCCAAGCTTTACTTTCCAACATCCTGATATGAACATCTGCCTCTGCCTGCTTTAGGGCTAGTTTTGCAAGAAATGGAAAGTGCCTCAAGCTGGTCCCAGTGGGGGGAAAAATATTGACCTGCTTGAACTCCTAGCTTGGATCTGGTTTTGAAAAAAGAGTAAGAAACTCAGTGCTACACTTTTGGTGACAGATGCCTTAAGCCAGGGGTGTCAAACTCAATTTCATTGAGGGCCGCATCAGCATTGCAGTTGCCCTCAGGGGGCCAGGTGGGTATGGCCAGGGTGGGTGCAGCCTACTGGGTGGGCGTGGATGGAGTGGGTGTGGCCTACTGGGTAGGCGTGGCGAGCTCTACATCATTCGCGTCAAGGGTGCCTGTGGGGGCTTGGGCAGGAGTGGGACAAGGCCTCGTGCATTTCTTCATTCCTCACAATGGGTGACACCTCCTCAACATGCACCCAGGGAGTGGGGCCAACACGGCAGGGGCTGGTTCCTCACTGTTTCCAGACGGCCTTGTGGAGCTAAGACTGAATGCGTTTCAGCATAGATGGCCACCACAAAATTGTACATTGGCTTCCAGCCGGCCTGGGCCAGGGCCAAGGCAGCGGGGGCCATTCCCTCACTGTTTCCAGGATGGCTTCGTGGGCCATGTGAAACCACTTTGCGGGCTGCATATGGCCCCCGGACCTTGTGTTTGACATGTCTGCCTTAAGCCTACCCATTTACTGCTACAGCTAGGCTTATAAAATAGTTTGAATGAGTTTCATGGAAGTTGGAATTTGAGATAAGCCAGTATTTTTGCATGTGGATAATTTTGGTAGGCTAACCCAGGTAATATGCAAGGAGATGGTGTGTAAGATGAGCTAATAACTTTATGGCTATTTTTGCAACACTGGGCTCCCTTCTTCTTGACCTAAATCAGGGGTAGGCAACCTTGGCTCTTTTATGACTCGTGGACTTCATATATATATAAATTTCATTCAGGGCTTAAGTGAGCTGGGTGGGTTTGTGCTAACATGGTGGTGAGAGAATCAGTAGCCAAATTGCTTTGTCCAAACACATGGATCTTTTATCTCATGCTTTGTAAACAACAATCCCTTGTCAAACTTTTCTGGAGACTTTGCCAAAATTGAAAAGACGGATGAAGATAATAAAATCTCTAAACTGAGCTTATTACAATGCCTGTGGGCAAAGAAAGAACAAACAGTGAAGAACAGGGTGCAATGTTATAAATTCTCACTATCCCTTTGCAGACATCCTTTCTATTTTCCAGCAAGCCTGAGCCACCCTATGTCCTCCTTTGAAATATGGGTGACTTTAGACCATTCATTTGCTCTCTCTACCTTTGTGGAAATAGGAAAAGAGATTTATTTAATAATAATAATAATAATAATAATAATAATAATAATAATAATAATAATAATAATAATAATAATAATAATAATAATAATAATAATAATAATAATAATAATAATAATGTTGGAAAGGACTTTGGAGGTCATCTTCTAGTCCAACCCTCTGCTCAGGCAGGAAACCCTATACCATTTCAGACAAATGGCTGTCCAGTCTCTTCTTAAAAACTTCCAATTTGGAGCATTCACAGCTTCTGGAGGCAGGTTGTTCCACTGGTTAATTGTTCTAACTGTCAGGAAGTTTCTCCTTAGTTCCAGGTTGCTTCTCTCCTTGATTAGTTTCCATCCATTGCTTCTTGTCCTGCATTCAGGCGCTTGGGAGAATAGCTTGGCTCCCTCTTCTTTGGGGCAGCCCCTGAGATATTGGAACACTACTATTATAAATAAATAAATTTATTTATTTATCGTATGGCACATTCACATCACATTTTGATAAAAATGCAAGAGATAAAAATACCAAACATAAAATATAAACCTATGAACTAGATTACAGATATAATTTTTTGTTTCATTTGTCACAGCCAGGAAATCAGCAAAGTCTCCATAATAGAAAGTAATTTAAAATAACAGCAGGATATAAAGCTAATAGATGAGCATTACTTATTTAATTCAAATAGAATAGAATAGAATTCTTTATTGGTCAAGTATGATTGGACACACAAGGAATTTGTCTCTGATGTGTAAGCTTGTTATTAATTATCATATTAATGATAATTAATATTATATTAACTAATTAATATTAAATATTAGTAATAATTATATGAATTATATTATCATCTATTATAGGCTACATTGCTGGACAACAGTGAGGTAGATTAAATGTATAAAAAATAACTATATAAATAACGTTTTAGCCTCCCTGCTCTCACTCCAAAAAGCGGAAAGAGAAAGTTGGAAATATTAAAAAAAAAAAAAAAACAGTTCAAGGGATCCAGAATGCTACACAAGGTAGAAATGATCTATTCAGAAAGGCCAGAGAAGAGAAAAACAGTCTGAGTTTTGCAATTTTCCATGAGTGCACAATAGACCCTGGGAATTGAACAAACTGGTGTGTGTGGGATAAACATCTCCATGTTTGCTTAGGCCAAAGCATCTTTGTAGAACTTGTGTGTTTTGCAATAATAACACTGTAATGAAGATGATAATACTGTGATGAAGATGATGATTTAATCGGTACACTCTTCAACTCCCAGCCAATGTTCAAAGCTCTGTCTACCTTACAAAGGATCATTCAGAATAGATGGGTTGAAGGAGAGTAGCAGATTTGATAGATCAAAGGAGGAGCTGCTACTTTAGTTCATTCACTGACCGGCTACAGTCTTCGGTTTAACCAGTGCTGTTGCACCCCCGTGAGGTAGAAAATATCCATGCAATGCATTTAATTCAAACGTTTGCTTGAGTTGGCCAATAACAAGAGCAGGTCTAAAAAGCAGAGCCCTCAAAGAAGAAAGGTCAATCCTTGGAGGCAGTAAGCAAAGAAGCACAAGGAGGAGGAGAGAAGTACAGGGCTGAGGGCTGAACAGTAGAGTCAGATGGTCCAAGATTGTGAACTAATACAATCTCATATGAATTTAACAGATAATAACAAAATAACAGAGTTGGAAGAGACCTTGGAGGTCTTCTAGTCCAACTCTTTGCTCAAGCAAGAAACCCTATACCATTCCAGACAAGTGACTGTCCAGTCTCTTCCTAAAAGTACCCCGCTCTTCAAGTGCAAGGCTTCCAGGTCTTTATTTCCAAAGCTCCTTCTTGGAATCAGTGGTTGCTCATGAATCATTGACTGACCTGGAGAACTACTTGGGAGAAAGCATTTGCTCTTGAATGATTATTTCTAAGCTTTTCCCCATAGCTAAATATTTTACCTTTTTAACATTGCCACGTCTTTCCATGCTTTCAAAAGAACACGTTTATGAGGAATAGATGGGAGCAGGTTTCTTTCCCCTTCTTCCTCTCTTGCTCTCATGTGTCTCTTCTCCCCACAGGTGGAAACCTTCCAGCATGACTTCCAACTCTGAAAACCGGAACATCTACATTACAGTTTACATGCTCACTATCCTAATTGGCTTCCCCACCAACCTGTTGGCCCTCTATGCTTTCATCCAGAAGATTAGAGTCAAGGCCACACCCAACTGCATCCTTCTCCTCAATCTGACCATTTCTGATCTCTGCTTCCTGGTTTTCCTCCTCTTCAAGCTTGCAGAGCAGATTGTTGGCCGCTGGACCTTCTCCTCTTTTCTGTGTTCCTTTAGCGGTCTTGTCTACTTCAGCACCATCTATTCTAGCACGCTCTTCCTCACTGCGGTAAGCGTGGAGCGCTATCTGGGGGTAGCATACCCCATCCATTACAAGCTGAGGCGTCATACAGCCTATGCCATCATTGCCAGCCTGAGCCTTTGGATCTGCTCTTTTGGCCACTGCAGCATTGTGTATGTCACTGAGTGGGAACAGGAAAACTATTCCCTACCATATGAGCCCTTCCGTAATGTCTGTTATGACAAGTTCACAGAGAATCAACTCCGGTACCTGCTCCCTGTTCGCCTGGAGCTCAGCATTGTACTTTTCCTAGTGCCATCCCTGATCACCTGCTTCTGCTATTTTGCCTTTATAAGAATCGTGATCTCTTCACCACACATCTGCAGGAGCAAAAAGCAACGATCTGTGGGGCTGGTAGCAGCCACTTTAACTATCTTCATTGTTTGTTTTACACCCTACAACATCTCCCATGTGGTGGGTTTTGTTGAGTGGAAAAGTCCCGACTGGAGGATTAATGTCTTGCTTCTCAGCACCTTCAATGCCTGCTTGGACCCCATCATCTTTTATTTTTCTTCTTCCGCTGTGCAGCGTTCATGCCATAGCTTTTGGACCAGAATAAAACAGATTTGCACGTTGCCTCCTTTGCTCCATAAGCTCTTCACTAGAGGGACTGAGAGGACAGGTCCTCAGGAGCAGGTGTGCTCTTCCCGGCTATGACCTCCCATTTCTTGGAAGATTGTTAAATTCTGTCTTTGTAGGTCAAGTGGGCTGGCAAAAACAGTTCTGGGAATTTACTGACATTTCCAGCCAGGCCTCCAGACTTGAAGCTTTCACGTTGTGAATGTTGTTAGTTGTAATTTTGGCAGCTTTGAGTTGGAGAATCTTAGCCAGATTTCTCATCTCTTCATTCTTGAAACTTAGAAATAATATTGCACAACTGCTGCCCTCATAGACTGATTGAAAATGGGTTTCATTAAAGCAAAAAAAAGAAAATGGTGAAATATGTTAAGAACTTCAAATGTACAGTACATACTCAGGTACTCTATCATTTGAGTCTTAATGGCATCCAAGAGATTTTCCATGCATTCTTTCCATCTTCATCTAACTGGAGATATACATAATTTGCAAAAGAGCATTTATTTCAGCTAAGATATTGTTGTGATTCTCATGGCAATAGACAATGAATTGAGAATCTTGGGAAATGTAGCACCTGATGCCTGGATACCACTGCACAAGACAATAGCATCATCTAGGAACTAGGGAAGGTCCTTATATGAGATATCCTTGTTGTTACATCTGGTAGATAATTTAAAAAAAAAACCCACAAGAGGGCATATGTAGCAAGGACGTGAGAGGAAAAGAACAGTTTTGAAATAAGCAGTTGAAATAGGTCTGTCTCAAGAGACTTATGTATAAATAGGATGTTGAATTATTTGCTTTCATATTAACAGACTTAATTTTTCTTTTAAAAAGTCTGCATCAGAATAAGTAATATATTTTTGTGATTATTTAACAAACTCTCTGAAGTCTTTTTGCTGTTTGAATGATCTCGCCTGGTTTATCATTGGAAAAAAAACACAAGAAAGATTATACATTCAATAATATATTCAATACTAGAAATAAATGGGCTTACATGTTCTGTGAAATCCCAGAAAGAGAAGCTACCCAGGAGTTCCATGCCATTCAGTAGGAGAAGGATTTGTGCCATTGATTTGGCTTCCCAACCACAGAGCACATTTTGTGTTAGAAGAAAGAAATTCTGTTTGCCCCAGTGAAAGCGTTCCTTGGTGAAAATTCCCAAGGACAGGGAATGCAGCTTTAATCCACAATGGGGTGGGGGAAGACAGGATAGCCGTGTTCCAATATCTCAGGGGTTGCCCTAAAGAAGAGGGAGTCAAGCTATTCTCCAAAGCACCTGAAAGCAGGACGAGAAGCAACGGAGGGAGGTGGAGCCAAGATGGTGGATAGGCAGCAAAGGCTGTAAAGAGCTCCTCCAAAAGCAAAAGTTTTATTATTATTATTTTCTTTTATTTTTATTTTAACCTTTAATTTTTAACTTTTAACTTTTAATCCCTTTTAACATTGCATTTTTAACCTACCTATTTTTATCCCATTTTAACCTATTTTTAACCCTTTTAAACCTATTTTAAACCCTTTTTAAACCTGGTTTGACCTTTTTATAATAGTCAAAGACTTTTTATAAAGTATATATACCAGAGAGGCCAGTATATATTGGAATCAGAAGCCACCGGAAGAGGACGGAGTCATGGGTAAAAGAAGGAAATGTCATGGCACCATCCCGGGATCTCTCCTACCAGTGAAGAATGCAAAACAACCAAAAATTGAGGAGCACTTTGTCGGCAAGAGACTTGTAAGTAAAACTATTCCCCCCCCTCCATTTCCAACAAGCCAGAGAGCCTAGAACGGGACGTGCAAAGAGATCTGACTAAACAGCAGTTACTGGACTTTCCCAATCTGGGGGGAGGGGAGCAAAATGACAGCCAGCTATTTTCACAAATAACGAGTCTAGATACAACCGGCATGGAGCCTAAGATAAAGACTAAGAAGGCTGACAACAACAATCTAACTCAAAGTGAGGAGTGCTTACTGTGGGAGAATACAACAGAGTTTATGGCAAAGCAATGTCTTCTCACAGCACAAACTGTAGTTTCAATATTTGAACAGCTAACAACCATTCAACATGATACAGAGACACTGAAAAAAGATATAGCTGTTATGCTTCAAGCGCAATATTGGACTACAGGCACTTCCACTGAAGTCTTTGCAGCAGACATGGGTAGATCGAGTAATCAGGAGAAGGAAGAAAGAGGGGAGGAAAATGAGCACAGATCCTGGGGGACATATAAAAAGCCTGCTAGAAGGTGGCAGCCCACTAGGAAAAACAGTCCTTCTCCAGTTAAGGCAACAAGAGGAGGAAGCATCAATAGAGAAATTTCATGGGAAGACAATAAAGCATCCCATTTACAATTACATCAATCACATCAACCACATCGTTCATTACAAACACATCAGGTGGTGCTGAGAATCCACATGAACAGGGTTAATCATGGTCGCTGGAACTCCAAGAATGCTATACTAAATTCCCTAAGCCAGCTTCTGCACTGTCACTGGGGGGCAGATTGATTTACATACTGTGGAGTGGCTCCCTGAGCCCCCTAACTGGAAGCGGATATTTCTCTCCTTCAAACAGCCCACCATGCCACTGATGCTATTTAAGATGAAGGCTTATTTAGCCTCCTTTCAAATCTCTCCCATCAGAGTTTTCCACGAGGAAATTGTTAACAGGCGAGCTCCCAAGGTTGCTGTCTCTTCCACATCCTCAACCCAGAGAAAGGGAGAAGGAGAAAGTGGGAGTAAGCCAGCACTTACAGAAGATTTATTTATTTACTTAAACTTATATGCCGCCCTTCTCCTAGGACCCAGGGTGGCTTACAAAAACAATACAATAAAATTAATTACATTCATACAGCATACAATCACAGTCAACTCACAGTCGCTGATGGAGGGACATTCCTAGGCCCAGGGGCAGAGTGCAATTCATACGCCCCAAACCTGTCGGCATAAATGCGTCTTCAACAATTTCCGGAAAGCTAGGAGGGAGGAAACAGTACGAACCTCTGAGGGAAGCTGGTTCCAGAGGGCTGGGGCAGCAACGGAGAAGGCCCTAGCCCTAGGCCCCGCCAGATGGCATTGTCTGACAGACGGGACCCGTAGGAGGCCAACCCTATGTGCCCTAACCGGTCGCTGGGATTCATGAGGCAGAAGACGGTCCTGCAAGTATCCTGGCCCATTGCCATAAAGGGCTTTTATAGGTCATAACCAACACTTTGAATTGTGTTCGGAGACCAATTGGTAGCCAGTGCAGCTCACGGAGGGCTGGAGTGATATGAGCATGTCTTGGGAGACCCAAGACGGCTCGCGCGGCCGCATTCTGGACTACTTGCAGTCTCCGGACATTCTTCAAAGGTTGCCCCATGTAGAGAGCATTAATAGCACAGAAACTGGGCTCATTAATGCCTTTGGTGCTCTCCCAAGGAGTGAACAAGATAATATACTATTCAAGTTAGAAAATTTAAAGAAATCCTTATTGGTCACAATTGATACAGCTGAACCGCTTATTGATTTGGTTTCCCCTATAATTGAGCCTCTTACTTCCCCCCCACGGGGCATCAGTTTGCAAGAATATGAGTGCATGGAAAGCAGAAGCCAAGATACACAGGGGCCAGTAGAGGCCCCAAAAGAGAAGGAGATGCTAGCATCCTTATGTGACTTTCTGATGATACCTTCTGCAACATATCAATTTCTCGAGAGTGGGCCCCTGTCAGTGCCATCATTGCAAAGCCAAATGGAGCATGACCTAATAACCCCCTGCTCTACACCTAGTAAAGAGGTTCCAGAATGGCAAGCCTTGTTAGCCGGTGCTAAATCTTCATACCTCAAACAAATTTCCCAGGAGTCTACATAGAATTTTGATGGGGCTCCCCTCCATCTAGAGAAGGCCAATTTCATGCAGGATCAAACCTCAAGCCATTGCAACAACCCTACAACTTCCCTTTGTATAAAGCAAATCTCCTGAAGAACTGCAAAAGATGACCCCCTCTCCATTATAACCTGGAATATAGCGGGTTGGTCTGTGTCATCAAAAGACCAACATTTTTTGGATTATATATCACAATTTAACATTCTCTTTTTACAGGAAACCTGGGCCCCTACAGAAATACAGCTAGATGGTTACTGGGGTAACTATATCCCAGCAGTTCCAAGTAAGGTGGGTGGGAGAGCTAAAGGGGGCATTGTGACATTAGTGAATACATCTTTGCATTTTAAATGTATACCATTGCCACCTCTTCAGCCATGGGTTGTGACTACCCTACTTTTATTTAAACAGCTGGAGATCTTGCTTTTCAATATCTATATTCCCCCATTCAACAAAAATAATCTGATCAATAAGATCTGGGAGGATATAGAAGATTTTATCCTGGGCTGCTTGGATAAATATCCCACAGCAGCAATAATTATTGGGGGGGGGACTTAAACTCTAGGATGGGCCCAAACGATCAAGCATTATTTAATCAATTTAAGCTCCATTATGATGAGAATGTACCAGGAGAACCCCTGCTTGCCAGACAATTTAAAGACACCAAGGCAAATCGGGCAGGTCTGTGTGTAAGACAGATGACTGTACCCTTGGATCTTTGTATCCTTAATGGCTCCACATGGGATGACTACCCAGCAGATTATACCTATCGGGGAGCAGGAAGAACATCCACAGTTGATTATTGGATAAGAACATAAGAACATAAGAACATAAGAAGAGCCATGCTGAATCAGGCCAAAGCCCATCGAGTCCAGCATTCTGTGTCACACAGTGGCCCACCAATTGTACATGGGGATCTTGAGCAGAAAGAGAAGGCAAAACCCTCCCTTTCCCTTGACCCCCAACAAATGGTACCCAAGGGAATCCTACCTGCCTCAACCAACATAGAGGCGGCACATGGACATCCGTTTTAATAACCATCGATACACTTTGCATCCATGAATCTATCTAGCCCTGCCTTGAAGCTGTCGAGGCTGACAGCTGTCACGACCCCTTCAGGAAGTGAATTCCATGTATAACATCATACGGCCTCCTTCAGGACCCCTTCAGGAAGTGAATTCCATGGATAACATCATACGGCCTCCTGAAGTTCCTGCAGAAGATGGAGGTAGACTCACAACTGGAAAGCGATCACGATCCAATAATCCTTACTTTTGCATTACACCAGAAACTGCTAAGGGCTGGCTCAACCTATCTACCTAGGTTAGAGAACCAAAATACCCAGATAAAAATTAAATGGTCAGAGAAAAATGCAAAGGAAGTTACTGAATGGATGTTAGCCCCAGAAACCATAGAATTACATACATCTCTATTAAGGAATAAGTTTGAAGGATCATACTTAGAGGGGTTTGAAATTTTAATTTTAAATTTTAAATTGGTTCTCATTAATAGAATATTAGTTCACCCCAAAAAGCCGGTTTTAAAGAATAAAAGATGGTTTGATAGGGATTGTGTGCAACTAAAATATATATATATAACAAGGAATACAGAAAAAGTAAAAATGCCCCTTCTGAGGATCACACTCACTGCTTAAAACAGTTGAAGGCACAATATAAGACCCTTCTAAAAGAAAAGAAAAGAAAAGAAAAGGGCGGCTCTGAAGGAGTCTTGGCATAGACTAATTGCATCAGTCAGGACAAAAAAATAAATCCCTTTTTTGGCACATTACCAGAGGATTGGGGAAATCCCCCCTACCGCCAACTAATCAGGTACCAATTTATGCCTGGGAAGAATATTTTAGAGAGCTATATGCAGACCCTGACTATGTAACTAATGAGAGCCAAATTAATTTGGACCAAACCCTTTATTGGCCCCCTGTTACACCAGGTGAGATATCCCGATTGATTGGAGCCCTCAAGGCTAATAAGGCACCCGGTGCTGACAATGTCCTGCCAGAAATAATAAAAAATAATTCCAGTTGGTGGGCCCCACTTTTAGCACCTCTGTTTACTTTTATAGATAGAACAGGTCATATGCCAAGAGATTGGGGATTAGCAATGATCATACCAATCTATAAAAAAGGTAGTAGAAATGACCCAGGAAATTATAGACCCATTAGTCTTCTGAGTGTTATTAGTAAAATGTATGCCAAACATCTAAACTATAAACTTCAGGGTTGGTTAATTTCTGGGGGGATAATTAAAGATGAACAAGCCGGTTTTAGAGAAGGAAGATCAACAGTGGATCATATCTTGGTACTTCACCATCTAGTACAAAAATACACACATAAAAAAAAATCCTCTCTGTTTGTGGCCTTCGTAGATTTTAAACAGGCCTTCGACTCAATATCTAGGAACACCCTATGGGAGAAATTAGAAGGCACTACTATTGATAAACGCCTCCTTTTCCTCATACAAAAATTGTATGCGAATTCCACCTTGAAAGTGAGGTGTAATCCTCAAGGGACTTTAACCAGTTTAATAAGGGTACAAAAAGGGGTACTGCAGGGTTGCATCCTTTCTCCCGCCCTTTTTAACTTCTATATCAACCCCCTGATCGATCTTCTTACAGAACCCCGATCTGCATCCGCCCAACCTAGCACATCGCAAAATCCCGATTCTTCTATATGCCGACGATGCGGTCATTTCGCAAACTCCTATAGGACTGAAGAGAGCCATTAGGGCAACACTTGGCTACTGCAGACAGAACAAGTTGGTCCTTAACTTTGATAAATCAAAAAATTTAGTTTTTGCTAAGAGACCCAGGCAATACTCCTGGAAAATAGAAGGACATAGTTTGGAACAGGTTAAAACATTTAGATACCTTGGGGTGGTCTTCCACTCGCAAGGGACATGGAAGGCACACCTGGATCATATATTGCAAGCAGCCAATAGGTCCTTAAATGCAATCAAACATTACTTTTACACAGGCGGAGGTCAATTAGTACCTGCTGCCTTAAAACTTTTTGAGGCCAAAACATTGGCACAAATTCTATATGGGGCACAAACAGGAACCCTTGCAAAGAAAAACTTGCTGGAAACCATACAAGCCAAATTCCTGCGAGCCATCTTAGCTGCACCCAAAGGAACCCCAAATGCCCAATTAAGAATTGAGACAGGCATGCCCCAAATCCAGGTAAGAGCCTGGAAGATGATGATCATTCACTGGCTTAAAATGCATTTCTTTCCAGAGGGATTGTCCCCATTAGTGCTGACTGACAACTTTCCTTCCCCCTGGAAGCAGGCGATAGATCATAAACTGGGCTCGTATGGGCTCTCTTCAATATTCTTAATGTCCCTAGGCTTTGACCAAACAAAGCAAGTAATATCCAATAGAATAAAGGACATGGAGTTCCAAGAAGAACTAAATAGGTTGCCTTGCCACAGTAGGGATAGAATCAAACAGGGTGTGTGGGAAGCGGCAAGATAGTTGAATAATCTGACCTTCCCCAAACAAAGAATAGCTTTTTTCAGAGCCAGATTTAACATTCTTCCCTCAGCACTCCTACAGGGCAGGTATAAGAGAACACCAATAGCAGAACGGGTATGTATATGTGGTAAAGGAGAAGTCGAAGATATCTCACATGTTTTATTATACTGTGAGTTATACCAAGTTTATAGGACAGCGTATATTCTCAATCTATTGAGATGGGCTGAAGGAAAAGCGTGAGAGATGCTGAGCATCTGATTCCCCTCTTTTTCTTCCCTTTGTCTTAAAATGGATAGAAGTGGTTAAAAAGGGGAAGCAAAATGAGGCCTAGTGTAGAGATTCACAATCTTTACTTTTCTGTGCCTCTCACTTCTCATACATTGTACATAAAAAAAAGCAATTTGCTGACTGGGAGCTCCAAGGAAGACTAAGGAAATATAATTATCTTATGTTTGTGAAGCACTTGTTGCTTGTAAGATGAGATTGTAATTCAATAAAAGCTATTCAATTCTGTCCTGCACATTAAAAAAAAAACCACATTAGCACTCCAGGGGGAAGCTAACTCTATACAAATACAGCTACACCATGGGCAAATAGAAAAAGCTACCCATAAGAATCAGATTAAGTGTATTAGTTAAAGTGTTCAACCTGAAACCTAATTCCAGGTTTAAGCTGACCTTCAACCATGAAAACTTGCTGGAAGGGATTGGGATGGTGATACTCTCAACACAACCTATTTAAAGAAGTTGTTGTGATTAGATAGAGAATGAGAGGAATTCGAAACGTGTGCTGCATTGAGCTCTTATGGAAAAAGAAGTTGGTCTTGTCCAAGCTGATTTTTATTTAAAATGAATTGAATGCAGACTTTGTTTTTTTTTAAATAGCTTTATCATAGCTTACAATAAAATCATTCCACTGGTGGCTTACAGGTTTAAACAAATTGCACATTAATTAAGCAAGTAAGCCTGAAGTAAGAAATAAAGAGAAGTTCATATGCTCACCATCAGGTTGAAAAGTTCAAAGACCCTGGTGATTTGACTAACTGACCAACCTTTAATGGCTTCATCCCTATTTGAATGGCTCCTCAGCCCTTCTCACTGGGGAAGAGAGGAACCTACTAAACAGGAAAGGAGCTGAACTTTGTGCAAGTGGGGATGAATGTGTGCTCACCCGCCACTTCTGCGGTGTGGTTCCAAAGGGCTCAAGGCACTGTAGTGAACATAAGAACATAAGAACATAAGAAGAGCCATGCTGAATCAGGCCAAAGCCCATCGAGTCCAGCATTCTGTGTCACACAGTGTCCCACCAATTGTACATGGGGATCTTGAGCAGAAAGAGAAGGCAAAACCCTCCCTTTCCCTTGATCCCCAACAAATGGTACTCAAGGGAATCCTGCCTGCCTCAACCAACATAGAGGCGGCACATGGACATCTGTTTTAATAACCACCGATACACTTGGCATCCATGAATCTATCTAGCCCTGCCTTGAAGCTGTCAAGGCTGACAGCTGTCACGACCCCTTCTGGAAGTGAATTCCATAAATCAACGACCCTCTGGGTGAAGAAATATTTCCCTTTATTTGTCCTCACTTTCTTACCTATGAGCTTTAGGGAGTGCCCCCTTGTCCTGGTATTGTGTGATAGAGAAAAGAATTTTTCTCTATCCACCTTTTCTATCCCATGCATGATTTTATACACTTCGATCAAGTCACCCCTTAAACGCCATCTTTCAAGGCTGAAGAGACCAAGGCGTTGCAATCTGGTTTCATAAGGGAGGCGCTCCATTTCCTTGATCATTCTTGTTGCCCTTTTTTGCACCTTTTCCAGTTCCATTATATCCTTCTTGAGGTGCGGTGACCAGAACTGTACACAGTACTCCAAGTGTGGTCTCACCATCGATTTGTACAGAGGCAATACAACACTTGCTGACTTATGGGCCATGGTCTGGGGTTTGGGGACCCCTGGTCTAGCAAGTTGGGAGTAAAGAGTTGCTTTCATTTATTTAATGAACTGATTTATGGATACAGTGATTTACAACCAAGGGAATTATGACTGGTCCTCACACCTTAAAGCAGACATGTGAAACTCGTGATGTCACATGACGTCGCGAGACGTAGTGGGACAGTTTTGCCATTGCCAGCAATGGGGTGGGTGTGGCTTCCAGATGATGTGTCCAGCCCATGGGCCGGCAGTTTGACACCCCTGCCTTATACTATCCGTATGGTCACCTGATCAAAATTGATTGGAAGCTGACATGCACTTATGACGGTGGCAGCGTCCTGGGGGTGGTGGTCATGGGATCACCGTTTGCAACCTTCCCTGCCATCTTCCAACAAGCCAAGTCAATGGGGGAAGCTGGATTCACTTAACAACCATGTGGTTCAGTTAACAAGGGCAGTGATTAGCTTAACAACCATGGCAAAAAAGGTCATAAGATGGGGCATGACTTATCGCTTATCAACTAACTGCCTTGCTTTACCAATGGAAAGTCTGCTCCCAATTTTGGTGGTAAGTAGAGGATTACCTATAATAGCTAGTTGTCACGTAACATGTTTGGAGTGTAAATTTCATCCTTTCCTCCTGCACTACACAGATTTTTCTTTCTTTCTTAGGTTTACTTGTCCTTTATACCTAGTTCTGCCTCTGTATCTCTGTATATCTCTGTATATCTCCTGATAATTCTTCGTCACATGTTCTAAAATCTCTTTCTTCCAACCTCTCAGTGTAAGACTTTATTTTAGCTCAAACAGACCATATCTTCCGGTCTGTTTAACCTCCTCCCTTGTTACATTCAAAAAGGGTGGGGATGCTAATCATTTTATATTTTACATTTGCTAGGATGACAAAGCAATGAATGCTCCTTATGGGACTAGTAACAGAGGACATATTGCTGGTCAATTAAGCAAACCAAATGGCAATCGGTATAGAAAAATGTAGCTTCCTTTCCTCAAGGTTTAAATGATCTTTAAAAAAAAAACCTGCTAAAGTGGGGTTAAACAGGAGAACAGCAGGAAATCCCAGGAATATATTTGTGAAGGCAGAGGGGAAGGGTAGAAACATTTTGGAAAAAAATGTCTCTTCTTGCCCTTGCTTTTATTATTTTGCCCCTATCAAGTTAAAATCAGAAATTCTCAGAATAAGCCTTTAAAAAAAAAAACTTATAACAACAAGTTGGCATTTGAATGGCATTCCTAGAAAAAATATCTGGAATCACTTTGATTGTTTTTTTTTATGAATTAGCCAAATGAAACTGATCACAATTTTGTACAAGCTTGATAGTCATCTTCTAGCCTTCAGCAGATAACAGAATTATTTCTTAACAATCTGGAAAAAGGAGAGAAAAAGAGCAAGATGGCATGCTATTACCAACAACATACAGTATGTGCTTACTTCTTACTTGTGTAATGCATTTGTCTGAAAGGTAAGAAAAGGGAGTATATGCAAAATGTGTATGCATTAGAATGCATAAACTGGGCCAATTCCATTGCAGAAAAGACCTGAAGAGTCTTCAAACATCCAGGAATGGAAACAAAATAATCGGCCTGGAACTTTTTAAAGCAGCTATTTCTTTTTTTCCAGAATTATGGGGCACCTGCAAAAGACATCCACAAGTTTCCTGGAAAGACATAGCTACTTTAAAGTATGAGACACAGGTGCTATATTTGTATTCCTGAATACTCCAAAGCACCGATTCAAAATGTACAGCTTTTTTTAAAAAAATGGAATAATTATCGCAACGTGGACCTCACGAGAAGAGCATTACATTCATTCAAAATCCAGAGAAAGGTTTGTAGACATCAAGTATTGAAATGAGATTAGCCTGACCACAGATCCCATCAGAAAATGAACATAATATGTGTTAGATGTCAACTAGTTAGAGGAATCCTCAATTTTGGTTGCCAAGTGCCCAAATTTTGAACAGGTGAACAGGTGACCATGGGGGTGTTGCAATAATTGTAAGTGTGAGGACCTGTCATCTTTTTTCAGTGCCGTTGCAACCTTGAATGGTCACTAAACAAATAATTAAGTCAAGGACTACTTGTAAAGAGTTCCATCCCTTCATCATTTCAGCAATTTTTTTTTACTTTGCATGATCTTCAGACCCAGGTTTAAAACTCACTTTCTGCAATTCTATAATGTAAATTCAATAAAGCTCTTATAGCTTGTCAAACTTACCTCTGAGGAACTGCCATTGTTGAATCCATCCTTCATATTGCTCTATTTATAAGCCAATCTTATGTATCATCTCTCTCACATCTTCCCACTTGTAGAATCAGAAGGGATCACAAAGGTATTTTGTTCAACCCTTTGCAGAAAAACCAGTTAAGCTATTCATGAGAGCTGAGTTTTTAGTTCCTTTTCAAAACCAGAGATGGAGAAATGATCAGCAATTGAATTGGGGTTCATATGAGTAATATTCTCATATTGATCTATTTGGCAATATTATATCTGTCTCTAAAATTAAAACTTTGATGTTTGGTTGGAATTCTAATTTCTGATTGTATGAAAGTTACATTTGTCTAGCATATAAATGTTGGGAAAAGCGTAGCAAATTGCTTGTCAATAATACAGATATCCACATACTCAAAACCAAAAATTCCTCCATCCCCCCCTGTCCTCCCCCCCCCCAGCATTGAGGCAGAAAGAGCATAATCAAATTTAAGGCAGGGAAAAGAAGAAACCGAATGAAACTGAAGTCAATTGATGCAGCCTTAATATAAAATATTACAAAATACAATTTCACTCCTTTAAGCAAAGACTTTAGCGCATGATATCCTGAGGGTAAAATTGGGAGTAGAGAAGAAATACAGAATCAAGAAGGAAGGGGAGGGGTGTGTGTGTGTGTGTGTGTGTGTGTGTGTGTGTGTGTGTGTGTGGTCAGCTATAAGGAGCAAAGTATTTGTGGATCTTGACCATGGATGGAAAAGAAAGAAAGGGTTTGGTTGTTCTGTGGATGAATCACCACAGAAGCAAATTTGCTCATGATAAGAGGAACATGATTGTTTAACGAAGTGGCCACTGCCCATGATAACTTCCAGTATAAGTAGAGGCATGAAGTGGCCTTAGCCCTATGCCTATTTCAGAGGGAAAGGAAGACAGAAGCAACACGATGCAAGTCAAAGTTGTAGCTATTTTCCTGGTTATCTGCCTGCTCACCTTGGAAGGCACCAAAGCTGGGGTAAGGAGGGATTCGGGTGAAAGAAGGTCATATGGGATCTGTATGTTATCTATATTGACTCCCATTTAAATGAATCAAGTCTTTGGTGCTCTAGCTTCATTGACAGAACATGCAATATTCCAGAACTAGGGTTCCTGCATTTACAACCGACTCCACTGAGTGTTACTGTTTTTAAGAGTTTGTAGCATAAGAGTTATCAGTAAATCGTTCCTTTCCTGTAAGTTTGCAGCAACTAATAGATGGTCATAAAAGACCACTCATACTTGATGAGATTAAAGCCTACCTCAAACATTTCAATAGCCAGAGAAGGTGAGCCACAAGGTGGCATTCCCATTGATCCTTCTAAGTTTGTTGATGTGTTTGGGAAGATAGAGAAATAATCAACTGCTCTAAGAAGAAGGAGAAAGAAGAAGGAGAAGGATCAAAGTCCTGGAGGGATTTAAGTAGCATATCTGCCATGCATTAGGCCCTTCCTTCCTTCCTTCCTTCCTTCCTTCCTTCCTTCCTTCCTTCCTTCCTTCCTTCCTTCCTTCCTTCCTTCCTTCCTTCCTTCCTTCCTCCCTCCCTCCCTCCCTCCCTCCCTTCCTTCCTTCCTTGATTTTATATTATGCTTGTGAGCTACCTAGAGTTATGTTCTTAAGATGGATCATCATACAAGCATTTTAAATAAAATAGTGCTCAGGAAAATTTCTAAGTGTGATGCAAATGATCCTTGTGAGGGCTTAGATGTTTGTTTACTTAGTTGTGCCTCCCTTTTCCCGATTAGCTCATTCTCCTTTCTTTAATATTTAAATCCTTTTCATTGGAAATGCCAAGAAATAATTAGTTTCTTTCTTTATGCAAAGCATACACTTAACTTAAGGGTGACGACCAAAAATCTCAGAGTTTTTTTTTTTCCTTTTTAAAAACCAAAGTCTTTTATTAAAAGTCTTATTCAAATTTCATAACAAAAAGGAGATATATATAAAAGAGGGCCCAAATTTCCAAAGGCGGGGATGGGGGATGAGGACATTAACTTAATTCACCATTTTTGAACATATACCAGGAGCCCAACTGCCTTCTGTTCTCCTTTTTCCCAATTTTGCCATTGTACCTTTCCAGTGAAATATATAAAAATGAGTATCTGAAATGTACATGTACATTTGAGGAATTGATTGTGAAAAAGGTAGGTTTATCAGAAGAACTACATTCAGATGCAATTAGGAGAAATATATACTAAAATCTATGTGATATAGAAATGATTCACCAGGTCTTCTTCTGGGATTGATTTTAGTTTTTCAGTCTGGCTGTAAAAACTCTGTTGGTCTCCCCTCCAAAAATTAATCACACAGGATCCTGCTGAACTCTGCTATCCTTTGTTGTAGTTTGTTCAATTCTCTGATATTCACAAAATACCAGGATTTTAAAGGTTTTTTTTTCCAATTCTTCAGCAAAAGAAAATAACAGTTCTGTTTATTCTCCTCTACAGAATGTAGACAGCTTTGACAACAACAATGTAGGATCTAACAGTTTCAACGATAATGGAGTAAGTATAAAATTTAATAATTAAAATTTAATAAATAAGTACCCAGAATAATTGTATGCTCGGAGCTAATTTGTCTTCTTCATTCCTCAGTAGGAGATAAAAACTATTTTTAAAAGCTGTATAAAAACTCTTCAATGTACTTTCTTTCTTTAGACTCATCCATAAGCTAAACATATTCCTTTTTTTCTCAAAGATACCAGGTAAAAAGTCATTTGTCAATGACTGAAGAAATGTATTTGCAGGGCATGCTTAACTGAGTTGTGTGGGGGGGATGATATATATGTCATGTAAATAATAAAACAGTATTAATCAACTCAATCAACCACAAACGGTCTAGATTTTATCCCAAATAGCCAATCTCATTTGTTGTTTATATTTTATTTTAAAAATTACAATATATATTTTCCCATTTGGTTGTGTTTCTGTAACTTTATTCAAGGAACAAAGCAATAGTAGCTTTGTAAGATTAGGGGGATATTGGGACAAATGCTTATGGTCATAAGACTGAACCTTTAGGATGCTCTTAATTTCAATTGGTGTTGCTTTCATTTTGTGTTTCAGAACAGTTATAATTCTGGACCTTCTGGAGGGGTATGTATTAACAAATGTATAGATGCCAGTTTTGAGCAGAACTCAACATTCAGCCCTAAAATTCCAAAAAAAGTAAACATTTCGAGACTATGGGAGATGACATATTCATTTCTCCTTAGTGAAATTGTCTTTGGAGGGAAGATTGTAGGACAGGACAAGATGGAATTTGAAGCTGCAAGATGCTACAAGATGCTCACTAAAGTCCACATTTTCCTTGGCATCCCAACTGCCTACTCTTTAGAGGGCAAGGAGGGCAGAGTCAGCATCTAAAATGAGTTCTGCTGGCTATCTATATTTTGGCAGTTCTCAGAGGTATTATGGAATAGCCCTATTCCTCTTTGCTACTCAATGTTGAAATGTATATGTAAATAAAAGGATGTTCCTCAAAGTCAGCCTACAGCTGACCACAAAACACTAACATATGCTCTTGTGCTTTATTTTTAGAATGGCGGAAGCTTTGATAACAATAAAGTTGGCGACAATAGCTTCAATGACAATGGCGTAAGTGATGGAGAATGTGTTTTGTCTTCTTAGAGAGAAGGGAGGATCCAACCTGTCAAAGACTACCAAAACAGGTCTTGTAATTTGAATGGAAAGAAGGTTTATCTATAGGAAGGAGGAAGAACATCTTAGTATCTGGAGCTACATCCTAGCAAAGAGATTTAAGAAGCCATGCCTATGTGTGTTTGCTTAGGAGACAAAGGCAGGAAGGAAGAGACTAGGTTAGAGATAAACAGGGGATCCAGACAAGGTCTGAGTCTATTTCTATCTTTCTCAACCTTTGTAATTTTAAATGTATATATTTCAGTTCTCCAAACTCCCCCTTCAGCATGGCTTGCTGGAGAATTCTGGAAGTCCACATGTCTTAAAGTTGCTAAGATTGAGAAACATTGCTCTCTCTATATCCTGCTCTTCCTTGTAGTCAGTAGTGTGAATGGTTAAGAGGTACTGTTCTGAAGTCCCAGTGGATATCTGAGATCTGCAAACAACATAATTTTGTCTAGTCCTAGAACAGAATCACCACAGTTCAAAGGCATCCTAAAACTGGACACCTTTGAATTGTGGTGCTGAAGGCAACTATTACATATCCCATGGACTGCAAAAATAACAAACAAAGAAGTCCTAGACAAACCTCACCAAAAATATCACTTGAAGCCAAGATCACTAAACTTTGGTCTTGTTGTGAGAGCTGACTCACATGGAAAGGTCAATGATACTGGGAATGATCGGCGGAAAAATAAGAAGGGATTGCCCTCACACCCATTGGTTAGACACTATGAAAGATGACACAGGGATGACCATGGTGGATCTGAAGGAGGTGGTGCAAGACAGAGGGGCATGGATAGTACTGACTCATAGAGTGGCTGAGGGTCGGACACAACTGAATGGCTGACAATGACGAGGACAAGAGATTATGAGCCATGTTTCTGAACTTCTAAACTTTCAAAAGCTCAGAATAAATATTTAGAACAACTTCCCAAAGTGGTTTTCTTCCACATATACTCTACGCTGTTACTATAATGGCCAGTTATCATGTTGATTAATTATCTGTTTTCAGTCCTGCCTCTCCTGGTGATGTCACTTGGCTAATAATAATAATAATAATAATAATAATAATAATAATAATAATAATAATAATAATAATAACAACATCATCACCATGATCAACAACAAGAACAGTTGTGTCTTAAGCTTTTGGGGAAAGATGGGAAAAATTAGTAAATATTTATTGAGATAGAAGTATTAATATAGGGAAATTTGGAGAGAGGATTTGCTTGGACATTACCCCTGGTCTACATCTGAAGAGGGATGAGAGGGAAGAAAGAGTGAAAGAGGGGAGAAGGAAGTAGGAAGGTTGGAGGAGAAGAGGAGAAGTGGAGAGAAAGGGAAGGAGAGGGGTGGAGGAAGAGGGAAGTAGGAAGAGAAGAAAGGGAGAAAGAAGGTAGCGAAGAAAGAGGGTGGATGTGGTGAAGGGGGAAATGGCCGAGCAACACCAAAAGTTACGTGTAGGTATTTATTTCATTTCATTCAAAGTATTGTATATATGAATGTAAAAGAATGTATGCTAACATCTTACAAATATCATGGTATATGCATCGGGGAGAGTTTGGAATGAAATTGATAAAGTCTTAAAATAGGTTTAACAGAAATTTATGACATAAATGGAATATATTAAATTTATATGTTTTTGGTTTTTTTTGTGTCTTTTGTGGGAGAGGGAAATAGAAAGATGAAAGTGAATGTATTAAGTTGAGCTGTTTATGTATGTTTTTATTCTGGAATTTTTGTTTACCCAATCACCACGGTATGTTTTAAGCATTTATTGTTAAAATCATAAAATCAATAAAATATATTTAAAAACAAAACAAAACAAGAACAGTAACAGTAACAGTAACAGTAACAGAGTTGTAAGGGACCTTGGAGGTTTATTATGCCACAGTGGTCTTTGGATGACTAATACTTTAAAGAAAAGCTTGCCACTGTCCTCTCCATATTAACATCAGCATAATTGTTTGGAATTTTATTTTACTATATCCAAAACATTTTTTTTCGTGCTCCAAATGCACACTAACCACTGTTTCTCCTTCTTTCCCATACCAGGCAGAAAATTATGGCTTGGTTTATGGAGCATATAAAATCTGAATTAAGAAACACTAATCACAATGTTCTCAGGACACACTCTTTCCAAAGAATAAATCGTATTACCGGCAATCGTTCCATACCAAGGGGACTGGTGGCTCCATTGCTAAGCAATACAGTCATAAATGCAACTTCATGCAATCATGCTGAATTATGTCAGTCATTGCAGCAGTTCTGGTTGCCATCATTAAGTGAAGCCTACACTGTCATTAGGCGCAACATCATGTGATCACCATTTGTGACCACTTGCTGGCTTTCCCATTGACTTTGCTTGTCAGAAGCCAGCTATGAAGGTCACAAATGGTAACCCATGATTGTGAAATGAGCTGGTTGCCAAGCTCCCAAAATGTGATCACATGACTATGAGGATACTACAACAGCCACAGCAACGGGGAATAGTTGTAAATTCCCCTTTGTTCAGTGCCTTTGTAACTTTGGATGGTTGCTGACCAAATTGTTCAATGAGGACTATCTGTATTAGCAATGCAGACTCATTTGGACTCATAATAAGACTATGGATGCCTTTCTCTCAGCATACAAAGTTATAGTTCATCTCATGTTGGCCTGGTCTAGCATGTTGTGTAAATTCAGAATGAGTTCTTTTATCCTTCTCAAGAGGGTCTGTACTGCAGCCTGGATAGAATAGGGTTTTTGAATCAACATGTTAGTGTGGAAACAGTGTCCTGATTTTTTTCTTCTTTTCTGCATTTATTTTTGCATTGCAGAATAGCGCTAATGGACCCGAAATCTGGGTAAGTTTGTATATAATTCTGAATCTTTCTGTTAAAGACTTAATTCTGTTATATAGCTTCCTACTGGTAAGATCCCAGTCTCCAACTCTGGACAAAGTCCTTTTCTGCTGTGGGATCAATCATGAGTTGGGCAGCTGATTTTGCATAAAATAAAGTCCATTTTGTTATGAAACCAGGGCTGGGGAGCAGGGAGCAGCATAGACAGATATAACAACTTCCTTGTTGAAACCGACCAGTTTCTACCTGATTTAAAATTCTACGTCTAGTGGGAAGTTCCCAATCAGATATAGAACCATTTGTCTCCAGCATCAAGAACTTCAAGCTATATAACTATGCACAATCACAATGTTCTAAATTTTATCTGTAGGATACTTCAGATGTTACCAAGTGCTTCCTTCTCTATAAACGAGAAATTAATCATAGCGTATAGATCTTATTGATAATGGTAATGAATGCTTATTGAGAGTCTCATGATATTCAAACTCTTAAGGGTGTTTTATTTTCTTCTTTATAGTACTAAAAACCTACCACCATTCCAGATGATCTCCGCCCAGACTTTTCATCAAGGATATCATTGCTGACTCAAATTATTCTTTTTACTTGGTATTGAACCTTTCACTGGTCCTGACTGTATAGAAGCTTCTTCTTGCAAATAAAGAAACATGACTTAACCAATGTGCCTTGCAGAACAGTTGTGCCTCAGTGTGAATTTATTACCTACTTAACCTATCTACAATCCAATGGATTAAAAGTGCTTTATGGATTAAAGTGGTCCTATGGATTAATCTGAAAGCCAAATCTTTCTTTCCAAATTAATTGGGCAAAATAATCCATCAAAGATTTGGGGAACTCACAAGTCTTAACTGAATTAGAAGCAGAAGAAAATTGTGTCAGTTGACTCAATGAATTAACCCCAAAAGGATTAGGCTTAGTATGAAATGGACTCTGTTTAGTTTAGGATTAAACTAACCCTTCCCAGTCTAGTATATCATTCAGACTGTTTCCTAGAGTTTTGATTATCTGTTCTGACATCTGAGAACAGGTCCAAGTCCAAAAATATTTTTGAGGAACTGGAGATAATTTGCCTCTCTGGTTATTTTGCTTCTCAATGTTCCCAGTTATCCTTTGGGTGGGGATTGAAAAAAAAATGGGGTGAAACATAAGAGCAACAGGATTCAAAAGCTTTCCACGCCTAACTATGGGTTATTTGTGAAAAAAGTACCCAGTAGAGAAACATCAAAGAGCGTTTAAACACAGGTAGTCCCCAGTTAATGACCGTAATTGAGACCTGGAACTCTCTTGCTAGTGTGGCTTTTCTAAAGCTAGAAGTCTTCCTTCTTAAGAAATCCTTGTCATTTTGCTTCAAATGCTCAGAAGAACTCCTTTGAAAAGCTTTTCAAAGTCAAAAAGTAGAGCAGATAATTGACACAGGTTGGTGTAGTTCCCTTTTTAACTTTTTGTAATGTTGTAGAAGTAGTCCTCTGTTGTAATATGTTGTAATGCGTGAGGCTTGGAGAGGCTTATTATTATTATTATTATTATTTATTAAATTTCTATGCCGCCCTATTCCGGGAACTCAGGGCGGCTTACAGCATAAATAGAAATCCAATACAAACTAAATAGTACATTTATAAAAATAAATATATAAAAAGAAGAACCCCTAAATTAAGAACCATTCATTCAGCAAACATACACACAGACATACACTGGCTAGGGGCAAGATTTCAACCGCTTGGGACAAAGACTGTGCCATATGACTTTGCCATGCTGTTTTGGAGCAACAGGAAATGGAGGAGGAGCCAAGAGGTGGAGTCCATTGGCCACATCAGAGGGACAAGCCATGTGCTCTGGAACAAAGGACTTGCCATATGGCCTAGGAACAGGAAATAAGGGGGGCTAATAGGTGGATGGACGTTGTACCAAGATTTGAATCCATTGGCCACAGGGTGGCCCTGCAGTGTAGCCTTGTCATTGGCTACAGAAATAACATTGTCATTGGCTGTTTGTAACCATGTGATGCATTGTGTAACCGCCCACTGTAACAGTTAATAAAAAGGGGGAGGCAGCTTTTGTCTGTGTGCCTCACGCCCCAGAGAGAAAGCTGACTGGAGTCATGTGTTCATCTCTAATAAAGCATCAACTGGTGACCCCGACGTGATTTGATGCAAAAGTCACGTCCTTCTGACAGCCTACTCCTCACTTCGTCTGGAATAGACCTCGTGCACGTCATTAAGTGAGTATGGGACAGAAGCTTTGCAAAACTTGGGCTGTGTACCTGAAACAATTGCTTAGCTTAGTCAGGAGAGCAAATTATGTTCAGAAACTTAATTAGACTGTTTTCCCTGTCACTCAAAAAGATCTGTGTCTTTTATTGGCTTTTTTGAAAAAATCTTAGCAATTAGACCTCGCCACATGGCAATAGGAATCTGGCTCCATTGCTGTGAGCCTCGCCAGATGTCCTAGCCCATGACAGGCTGTATTGTCACATGCTGACACTACACTATGCAAAAACAGAGCAAGCTAAATTGGCTAATTCTCAGGCTTAAAAAAGCAAGCCCTGAGGCAAAATGTTACGATCTGACTCTAAATTTGGCCAACTGGAGGAACAAACCTCGTGGAGTTTTCCTCAGCAAAGATCACCCCCCGTGAGTATGTGGGTGGAATTCTCCAAGGATCAAAGGGGAGGGCTTGATGTTATTGTCAGGACCTTAATTATGCAACTAACAAAGATTCACAAATGTGCCTTCACGTAAGGAGTTTAAAAAGTATTATTGTTTGTTTGGCATTGTCTCTCTTACATCTTAAAGGGACCACAAAAAATTGCTAATTGGATTAAAATTGGCTTGTGTGGGGAGCTCTTCTGCTTCTTTCAAAAATTCTCTTTACGTGAAAGAATTGTTTTGCATGGCGTTTAAAAGATCTGCCTTCCTCTTCTTCTCCTGTTAGCTATTGGCTTGCAGGATTCTTTCTGTTTCTCCTGCCCTGTCTCCTAAAAAATCTCAAGTCTGTTTCCCCTTCTGACTCAGAAAAATGCTTTCCTATGCTAATTCAGTCCTCTCTTACCTTTTAACTTGCTAAAAAATCTCCCCCTCTCCCCCCCTATATTTCTCCTTCTGACTCAAGAGCATGCTGACTCAGCATGCTGAGTTAATAACTGCCTCTGCTTATCTGGTTTGATCTTACTTCTGCTAATTCAGTCTTTACTGTCCTACCTTTCAACTTGTTAAAAAATCTGAAGTCTGTTGTTCCTGCTTCTTATAATTGAAAAATGGGAAAATGTTTCCTGGTAAAAATGCCTTGTTCGCTTGTTAACTTTTCTTGACCTGAGAGCCTGCAGCCGCAGGGCCCCCTTTTTCTCTCCCCCCCTTTTTCTTTTTTCAGATCTGAAGAGTTTGTTTGTTGCAATGAAGAACAACTAGGACGGTTTAAAAGCCAGCTAGGCTAAACTTCTCTCCTGCCTTCCAAGGAACAAAAGGATGGCTGTGTGAATGAGATCTCATCTTCCCATCTGCATTTTGTTTTTACCATCTACATGAGCTAGTCTCTCCTGGTTTCCAAGGAAACGGATGGCTGTAAATGGAGACTCAAATTACATTTGAATTCCAATTCCCTCCTCTTTGAATTCCCTCCTCTCTCTCACCCCCCTTTCTCTGGTTGTGTTGCTTAATAAACCATGCCCCCCTCTCTTATTTCTTTGCCAATCTTGCCTTTCTGATTTCTTTGCAAAATTTGCCTTTCTCATTTCTCCTTGCCTATTTTGAATTTATATTTCCTAGTCTTGGTAATGATTTTCATTTTTGTCTCTTTCTTATTTCTTGTTAATGATTTAATTTTTGTGACAAATCATTGCTGTTTTGCATTTTATGTTTCTCACCATGCTAATATATATCCAATTGTTGGATCTGATAACATTCCAGCATAGAACAAACACAGAAGCAAACGTATATGCCTTCATAGCGTGCCTATGAATGAAATCTCTCAATCTCTCTCTTTAACTTTGAATCCTTCCTTACTTTGTGTTAGGCATTAATCACACAGTTTCATCAGTTCAATCTTGTAACAACCATCTCTTGCAGATAATGAGACAAATCTGACAACAAGAAAGCATGTGCTGATTCTGTTCCCTTGTTTGATTTTGGTGAAAACTTTGAAACTTTGTACAACTTCTCAAAAGACAATGCACTCACATCTGATAAAGATTAGATCTTATATGGAAAAAATGCACATTGGTCAACACCCCAGAATTGGTCTGGTACATTTACATTACAACAAAATATGGTACAAAACAATCCTTTATCACAAATGCCTTGTTTTATTGACAGTTATTTTCCTGGCTATCTAATGCTGGGTGGCTCAAGGAATGGGTTTTTAGTATCATAATGTTTCTAGTATTCTGTGTAACAATCTGTTGCTGTTTACAAATGTATTTCCCCCCCCCTGCTGAACCTGTGTAAGCCTCCCTCTTCTAACCATCTCCTGGAAAAGACCCAAGAACCAACTCCTGCCTCTGATGACTGGACAGAGATGTTTCTATGATGGCAGCCTCTGAGGACTGGACAGAGATGACAGCCTATGGCCTAGGACGTGTACAGAGCTGGACGGTGCATAGGTGGAACAACCCACAGCTGCTAAAAAATAAAATAAAAAAAGTTGATATGTTGTAATATGTTGTAATGCATGAGGCTTGGAGAGGCTTGGGACAAAGACTGTGCCATATGACTTTGCCATGCTGTTTTGGAGCAACAGGAAATGGAGGAGGAGCCAAGAGGTGGAGTCCATTGGCCACATCAGAGGGACAAGCCATGTGCTCTGGAACAAAGGACTTGCCATATGGCCTAGGAACAGGAAATAAGGGGGGCTAATAGGTGGATGGACGTTGTACCAAGATTTGAATCCATTGGCCACAGGGTGGCCCTGCAGTGTAGCCTTGTCATTGGCTACAGAAATAACATTGTCATTGGCTGTTTGTAACCATGTGATGCATTGTGTAACCGCCCACTGTAACAGTTAATAAAAAGGGGGAGGCAGCTTTTGTCTGTGTGCCTCACGCCCCAGAGAGAAACCTGGCTGGAGTCATGTCTTCATCTCTAATATTCGGCCCACGTGTGTAGGACCCACCATGGGAATTGAAGGCTTGCCTGCGGAGAGCAAAGACTTCAGTCCTCCATTTACCACCACAATTGAGTCCAAAATGTCCGTGGCCAGGCGAGACCATGGTTAACGGATTTCCCCCCCATTTTTACCACCTTTCTTGCCACAGCTATTAAGTGAATCCCTGCAGTTGTGAAGTTAGTCGCACGGTTGTTAAGGGAATCTGGCTTCCCCCTTGTCTTGGCTGGTCAGAAGGTGGCAAAAAGGTGACCATATGACCGCCATAAGTACGAAACCATCGCCAAGTGCTCAGATTTTGAACACTGACCATGGGGATGTTGCAGGATCGTAGGTGTGAAAAAAATGGTCATTAAGTCACATTTTTCAGTGCCTTTGTAACTTCGGTCACTAAATGGATGGTTGTAAGTGGAGGGTTACCTGTATCCTGCTGGAAATGGCAATAGCTGCTGCAACTCAGGTGAGAAACAGCGAGAGCTTAAATTTTAAAGAAGAGACTGGACAGCCGTTTGTCCGAAATGGGATAGGGTTTCCTGCCTGAGCAGAGGGTTGGACTAGATGCCCTCCAAGGACCCTCCCAACTTTATTATTATTATTATTATTATTATTATTAATTCTCACTGTCCAGTAGGGGGTGCTGCTCTCTTCATAAACCCCAAGACTGATGCTAGGCTTACATGACAGAGAAGGCTGGTCATGTAGGCATTTGATGTGACTGAGCCTTGATCATTTTTATGCCTTGAACGGATGCTACTCTGACTTTATTGTCATTGGAAGCTCCCCAAACCCAGCAAACACAAAATAAACAGTCACTGCACCCACCACCACCCCTATTTTTGGATACATTTCACCAGGTGAGTTCTTGCTTCTAATTCGGAGGAGAGGAGGACTTTGTCTAGCACCTGGGTCCTCCTTCCGACATTGGCAGCACCTGGAAGAGCAGAAGGATGAGATGACTGAGGGCACAGCCAATAAAAGGGGGCAAATTTAGTCCAGGCCTGGCTCAGGATTCCAAAAGAGCTGAAGACCCTTTTTCAATTCCTCAGCTAGTTTACTTATTTTCTAAAGATTCTGTTTGCAATTTGAAATGTTCTGGCGCCACGAAAGCATGGGGCAAACTCAGCCACAAGTGGCCCCTGACTCTATTTCTGGGAAACCCCCAAATATCCACCTCAGACATCAAAGGAATTCGGTGGCTGGGCTCGCCATAGAAATGTTCTTCTCCATTCATAAAGTTTTGGTGCTATGTGAGTGTCAGGGTTCAGTGGGACTTTGGCAGGAGGGAACAATGGAGAGGGGTGGATTGTAAGAAGGGTCAGATGAAAGAATATACGTGCAGATGAGGCCCAGAAGATGGGCCATATGTGGCGATAGGATTCCGGTGTGGGTGTGATGAATACGACAGTGAGGAAGATGAATTCTGAGAGAAACATTTACTCTTAAACAGTGCTTTTTTTGTAAAAAAAAAAAAAAAAAAAGGTGCCGAAACTCACACATGTCATACAATCCGCCTTGCCTATTCTACAAGGTTCCATCAAAAAGGTGACCGAAACTTCGTTCTGGGTGTTCTATGACAAAAAAAGCCCTGTTTTTAAACAACTTTTTCTTTAACAACTTTTTTCTTCTGCACACTAAGAGATTTGCAGCACAAACATTGTGAGGGGGGCTGCGGGTGTGTGTGTGTCAGGGGGCTGCAGGGACAATGAAGCAAGAAACTTCCTGACAGTTAGAACAATTAATCAGTGGAGCAACCTGCCTCCAGAAGCTGTGAATGCTCCAACACTGGAAGTTTTAAAGAAGAGAGTGGATAGCCATTTGTCCAAAGTGGTATAGGGTTACCTGCCTGAGCAGGGGGTTGGACTAGATGACCTCCAAAGTCCCTTCCAACTTTATTATTATTACTTATTACTAAGACAGATTCACGGGTTCAACCACTTACACAGGATGTTGGGTCCATGAATAGCTAGCTCACTTACAAGAAAACCCAAAACCACATAGCTGGCACAGGAAACTAGAAGCTTTGCAAGATACCTGTGACCTGAGGTGGGCAATAGGTGGCGTGACATTTAGCTATTTGGCATAGAATGCTCCAACGCTGGACGTTTTTAAGAAGAGACTGGACCGCCATCTGTCCGAAATGGTATAGGGTTTCCTGCCTGAGCAGGGGGTTGGACTAGATGACTTCCAAGGTCCCTTCCAACTGTGTTGTTATTATTATTATTATTATTATTATTATTATTATTATTATTATTATTATTATTATTATTATTATTATTATTATTATTATTATTATTAAATAAATAATAAAAAAGAATTGGGACGTAATTTACCCAGCACCCCCGACGGTCCCAGGCTGGCAGGTCTGCAAATCAACATCCTGGAAATTAGAGACTGCAATTCAGACTTGACCTTCCATAAGAAAACCAGACGTTGCTTGCACATGAATGTCTGGAAACGGATATTGTATTAGGAAACTTACCCGAAGTGCTTACTGTTGGGAATCAGGCTGTTGCATTTCTTGACCCTAGAAAAATACAGGCATTAGTCAATCCTGAGACTTGCCTATGATCAGACAAACCTGGCTTTCCATAACTATGTAATAGCAGTTCAGTCATGCCTGCTAGACAGGCTTAGAATTGCAATACCGGCAAAGCAGCATAATGTCAAACAGGGGGAGGGGAATGCAATAAACTGTACCAGCAACTTGCTGTCCAACTGGGTTTGCTCAACATATTTAACCTGGTCAGTTAGTGGCCGCATTTAAAGTATAGGCTACATTTGGGAGTTTGTTTTAAACATTGGTTCTGGGTTTTTGTGGCACAGCAGAGGATCAAAGCTAGAAGATACCGGAATGATAGATAAATGGATAATTTTTGGACTTAACCCCTTTTCTTACCTGAGCATCATTTCCTTTCCCTTTTCTTCCTTTCCCTCTCCCCTTTCCTGTTCCTTTTCCTTTTTCTTTCCCCTTTCCTCTTCCTTTCCCCTTGCCTTTTCCTCTTCCTGCTTCCTGCTCGTTTTGTCCTTGTCCCATTTCCTCATCCTAAAAAACAAACAGGCAAGAGTATGCATTTGCAATGAGATTTGGACTTGTTTGAAATAAAAAAGGCAATCTTTTTTTCTCGGGCAAAAAGCCACATCTGGCCTTGCAAGCATGCACCCAAGGAATGCATTCGAAAGAGAAATGGGTAGTTGGACCAAGGCAACAAAGCAGAACTGTTGTGTCCTGAGCCTGCTGAAGCATTCAGCAGGATCAGAAATGTTGCAAATGGTCCCGGGCAGACCAAAAGGTGCCTGGGACCAGACTGGTTGTCTCCAGCCTTGCGCTCATGCGCAGGGCGCAAAAACAGCCGGATTTTCATTGGCTGATACTGTCTGGGTCTAGGACACTATAAAAGGCCTGCATGCCATTTTGCTGCTGCTGGTTGTAAGAAGAGAACAATAAAAGAAGCTTGTTTGTTACACCATGAGTTGCCTCTTAACGTCTCTAACCTGCAAACACAACAAGAACCATTTTATTTACATGTATACCGTAGGTGATTAAGAATAAATAGAATCAATATCATTGCTCTCTAATCAGGGGATTGGACCACTTTCTCCTCTATAGTAAAAATTACCAAATAAAGCAAGTAATTTTGGAGAGCTCTGGGATCGCCAAGACTCTTTGGGGGTAGCATTGGGATCTAATTAAGCACTTCTGTTTTAGAGTCATGTGAACCTTTTTCAACTTCATGTCTGTGGATATTCTCAATCCTCAAGGTCACGGTGGTTCCAAAAGTGTTATTTTTCAAAAGGCAAATGGACTTTCTTAGTTTTTTTTTACTCCTCGAAAACATTTTGCCTTTCATCTAAGAACTGAAGAGCAAGGAAAGTCCAGTTTCCTTTTGAAAAAGCATTTCTGGGACTTCTCCAACTTATCATTTTTCAGTTGTGGTAAACTATATCACTTGGTTCACTCCACAGTGAACTCAGCATACTGGTAGATAAGCAGACTGGGAATGGCTGGTTTTCATTATATAATGACTCTAAATAAGCCAGGACAGATGGAATTTTGGAGACTTGTATTCCCAGTCTGGTTGGAAAGCACCAAGTAGGAGAAGGATGGCTTAATGGGTGAGAACATCAGAGTTGTGCCATCTTTCTCCTCCTCCTGGCTGAGAAGATTGACTCATTTTACCTAATGACGGGGTAAACATAGTTATCATTTGCCAATGTAACATCTTCCAGCATACTTACAGCAGCTCTTTTCACCACATGTTTCTGAATAAAAAAATAATAAAAGAACAGTTAATACATCCTGGTTTTCCTTACTAATCCTGGAAACAGAGAAGAGTTTTGTTGCTGGTTGCTGGGAGTTCATCAGTTTTTTTAAAGGCCTTGCAGGAAAATTGTCCTTCTTTTCCACTAGTGTTTTGGTACAAAGGAAGTTTGTTTCTTTTTCCAGGTTCTTTCAAAGCAAAAGAGATTTCTGGAGAAATTGTCATGAATTGAGTGAGGTCTTGAATTTCCTGTAGATCAAGGCTCTCCAAACTTGTCAACTTTAAGATTTGTGGACAGCCATGCTGAGGAATTTTGGGAGTTGAAGTCCACAAGTCCTAAAGTTGTCAAGTTCGGAGACCCCTGCTTTAGATGAACGGTGATGAAATGATGGTTGTTAACCTTCTGCCTCTTATTATACAACCATCCTTGTGGGGCCTCCCTGACTTCTCATTATAGTCCAGACTTCCTAGGAAGGAAGGAGGAGCAGGAAGGCATTGGTAAAGTCTTGCAGAAGTCAATAAACACTTCGATCAGTCATCCTGAGATTCCCACCATGCTTTGCAGCATGTTACATCCTAGGCATTGAGGGAAGTGGATGGGTTGCCTTGCAACAGAACAGATCAAAAGATAAATACGAGTCCTGTAGCATCTGTCTGGAAGTGGTGGCCCCAAAAGCAACCTCAGAGTAATACTCCTTGGTTTATACTCAATTATAGAACTTAAAGAGATATGACTATAATTTTTTTGACACTCACCAGAAGGTTATTTGATGCTGGAAGATCCACGTTATCAGCCTCTTGGAGTTCCTGTAGAAAGGGGGAGGGGGAATCAACTACAAGTGATAAACTTCAAGTCCCATCAGCCTCTACAATGAACTCAGCCCATCCAACATATTTGGAGGTTAAGCAGATTGGGAATAACTGATCACTATCTAATGACTTCAAATAAGCCATGCCAGGTTGAATTTTGGAGACTTGTATTACCGTACCAGCAGAGCATCAAGTAGGAAAAGGATGGCTTACTGGATAAGAAGCTCAAAGACCTGCCATCATTCTCCTCCCTCCTGTCTCCCTTTACCTAATGATAGAACTATCCTTCTATGTCATTTGCCAATGTAGCATCCTTCCAACATACTCACAGCTCCTTTTTTCTCCAAGTGTACATGTTTTTCCTGAAGAAAGAATAATAAAAAGAAGAATTAAAACATTCTGCTTTCCCCTACTAATCATGGAAACACGGAAAAGTTTTGCTGTTAGTTGCTGAAAGTTAAATAGTTTTTGTAAATGCCTTGCAGGAAGTTTGCCCTACTTTTCCCTCTATCAGTTTGGTTGAAAGCAAGATTGTTTCTTTTTCCAAATTCTTTCAAAGGAAGAAGGATTCCAGGAGAAATTCCCATGAGCTGAGTGTCAACTGTCCAGTTGGTGAATCCAGAAAAAGGAACTCCTGGGACATTATTCTACCAAGAATAATGAATAAACCACTTTGGCCCAGAAGAAGCAAAACTAGCTCTGAGTTTCCCTTGCAAAAGCAAGTGTAGGTAATTTCCCCTTTTCCCTGTGGGCCACCCACAGTCCAAAACGTCCACCAATCTCTTCTGTTCATTTTGTTATGGGAAACAGCCAGCTACACTGGGACATCTGCTTTGTGTGTCCTTGAGATGACAGCAATGTCTCACAGAAGCCAACGGATGCTTGAATACCATTTCCGCACCCCTGCATTTCATCCACCCCACTCCCTGTTATTGCCAAGCTGCGAGTCAGTATTAGTAGTGAGGTCTTAAATTTACTTTAGATAAAAGGTGGATGAAAGGTGGTTGTTAAATTTCTATCATTCATTATAGAACCATCTTTGTTGGGGGGGGGTGGCGCAGTGCTTAGAAAGCAGGACTTCCGGTGGCTCCATTGGCGTCGCTATAGCCTCCTTCAGAGGCTCCGTTATCCCGGGATCTGTCAAGCCGCAAAACAGCTGATGATTGCTGTTTTTTGCCGTGAAAAATCCCCCCTTCGGGAGAAGAAGGGGTGAAGAGCATTGGGCGTGGGTTGAGCTCCTCTAAAAACCCCCTGAAAAAGTTTTCAGGGGGAAAGAGTGAGAGCTCCCCAGGTGCTCGAAGACGCTCCAGCCCGGGACGCTTCTGTCTGCAGACAGAAAAAGACGCCGCGACCACCCCTGCGCAAGATAAGTATCTAAGAGAGACCTATATGCAGGTGGAGTGAATGCAGGAGATTCACATTGCAAGTAACTTTTTATATTTTACTTCTGACCACAACTATTTTTACAATCAACATAAACTTAAGATGGCGACTGTTCTCTGACTGCAAAGAGAAAGTGCAAAGAGAAAGGGACTGTAAAGTGAAAGTGATTTTTCAGAACAAAGGCACAGCGATTGCTTAGACTTAAAGTTTAGAATTCTAAAAATTCTAACTAAATTGAGGATTTGAAAGAAGATAAGAAGGAAAAGAAGAGGAGGGAAAATTTTGGCAATACATGTGTAAAAAACTTTTTATTTAAAGTAACTGTTTGAGAACATTTATAAAAAGTGGACTGATTATAGAATGGCTGCCAGACAAACTAAAATAACATCTGCCAAGGTTGCAGTATCATCGCCGGCTCAGCCCTCTAAGTCACAAACAGGCACTTTTTCTGCTCTCCTGGCTTCTTTAACATCTATACAGCCTCAAGCCCCCTTGCCTATTCAATCCCCTCCAGAAATGTTCACTATGAAAGATCTGCAGGCTGCATTATCAGTAATGACGGATAACATAGAGAATGTTATGAAAGGTGGTTGTTAAATTTCTGTCTTTCATTATAGAACCATCTTTGTTGGGGGGGGGGTGTGGTGGTGGCGCAGTGCTTAGAAAGCAGTACTGAAGGCTATTTCTGCTGCCAGCAGTTCGGCACTTTGATTCTCACTGGCTCAAGGTTGACTCAGCCTTCCATCCTTCCGAGGTGGGTAAAATGAGGATCCAGATAGTTGGGGGCAATGTGCTGACTCTGTAAATCACTTAGCACTGGGAAGCATTATATAAGTCTAAGTGCTATTGCTATTGCTATTGCAGGCTGACTCTGCCCACTGGCTAGAGTTCGATCCTGACTGGCTCAAGATTTACTCAGCCTTCCATCCTTCTGAGGTTGGTAGAATGAGGACCCAGATGGTTGGGGGCCATAGGCTGACTCTCTAAACTGCTTAGAGAGGGCTGTAGAGCATTGTGAAGCGGCATATAAGTCTAAGTGCTAGTGCTAGTTCTTTCCTGACTTCTCATTATACTGTAAACTTTTTCAGTTGGCTCTGATAGATTGAAAAAGAAGGGGCAGCAGGAGGTGTTGATAAGGTGTTCCATTTGGCCAAAGATTAAGCACAGAATGGAGGGAAGGAGGAAAATCCATAGTGGATATGGGCAAGAGACAACCCTTTCTAACATTCGGCAAGTTCCTATGAGAGAAATAGCAATTATGATAATGATAAAAGAAAATAAAATTTATTTATTTTCTTATTTAAAGAAAATAAAATTAACGAAACATTATTGTTTTAAGTTCCACCTCATGGCCTGGATTTTCCTGTGTGTCCTGTATGCAAAAAGCATGGATTTCTCTGGGTGAGTCTGATTGGAACATTCACATACTGCAATATTGGACCATATCTGGAGGATTTAGAGGATAATTAAAATTTGCTTTTCGAGAATAAAAGCAAAACATTGATGATTTGCAAAAGGCACCTCAGAATCAGGGCAGAATGTTCCTTGATTCTGAGGTGTAACAAGTATTGAGAGCTTTATTTGTTTTATCCCATTTCTGCACCAACCATCTCACCTCTGGGTGGTTTACAATAAAAATACAATAGAGTTAGAAATGGTGCCCATGTCTGCCATTTCTCAGTGAAAGGGACTGACTGAGAACTGGACATCACAAGTGACATAATAAACTTCTTGGGGGGGGGGGAAGTTGCCAAAAGAGCCAAATTCTGGACTAGAAAATTCAGCTAAAGAAATTGCAGATCTTTTCTCTCTGGTGAAGAGATACACTGTACATGAACACCTAGGCTAATTTCTTTCTCCTGGACCTGAATTGGAAGACAAGAAGTATCTTTGCCATGGTGTCTTTATATAGAAATATAGAAAGAACAGGAAGGAAGGAAGGAAGGAAGGAAGGAAGGAAGGAAGGAAGGAAGGAAGGAAGGAAGGACAGATTAGATAGAAGGAGAGGGACAGAGAGTGGGAGAGAGAGATGAGAGAGATGAGAGAGAGAGGAAGGAAGGAAGGAAGGAAGGAAGGAAGGAAGGAAGGAAGGAAGGAAGGAAGGAAGGAAGGAAACATATCTAACCATGATTTGGGGTCCTTATAAACAAGTTTTATTTTATTATCTTGGTATTAATGTACCACCAGTCATATTGGTAACTGAATATCAAACTGCTGCTTCTGGTTATTTTTTTAAATATTAGATTAGAATTGAGAACTTGGTTCTGCCATTATATGGGTGGATAACCATCACCATTATGTTTCAAACATTGTCGTAATTAATTTAAAAAGGGACACTAGCAAAACCATGGTTCCGCAAATAGAAATCAATCTTAGGGATGCCAGATATTGCATGCAAATGTTGGAAATGTGGAGTGCTTACCTTCAACTTGGCCTGGGCCTCCTGAAAGAAAAACATTACCATGGTAATTAGCAAAATAGCAAAGAGGAGAAAGACAAATAGAATGGGAAGGAGAAATGACTATGGTACTCATTTTCATGTTTAGGCATACCCATTTATTTTCAGTGCTGAAAACAGATCTAAACCAATTAATTGTTAATTCATTAAATAAAAATTCAAAAATGATTGTAACAAAAACAGAAAAAGTGTATCTTGAACAACTGGTAGTGGGTATTTTTGCATTTAAAAGGTGAGCCCTTTTTTATTCTAAGAGATGCCCAAACGAAGACGCTAGCAATTTACATTTCCCTGGTATCTATGGTGTAACTTTACACTTCTCTTGGAAAGACTGACCTGGTGTGTCTGGACATCAAACTGACATTTCTCCACCTCTACTTCTCCCACTCTTGCAGATAATTGCAGATAGGAGCAATGTGCAAATATAGTGGGAAAACATGGCAGTTACATTGGTACTGAAATGATGACAGTATCTCATCCAAAGAATGAAAGAAGGAAAGCTGGGCGAGAAAATAAGGAGAGATGATTTCAAGGTTGTTTGTGTAAGTCATTAAGCCCAACACCCTAAACTGATCCCCTCTCACCAGAAATTGTCCGAATGCCACCACAAAAAAACAAGCAACCAATGGACAGAACATCTTGCCTCTCTTCTACTCTTTGCTCTTCCAAGTAATGAAGTTCTCCTGATGACACTGGCTTTTATACTTCACCTGATATGCTTCAGTGAGTCCAAACC
Organism: Bothrops alternatus; assembly: GCA_034064705.1. Lineage (NCBI taxonomy): Eukaryota > Metazoa > Chordata > Lepidosauria > Squamata > Viperidae > Bothrops > Bothrops alternatus. The sequence continues at coordinate 1,868,762 of JARGCV010000141.1, forward strand.
AATGGCCCTACTGTCAAAGGAGGAAGTGGTTGAATAAAAGACTCTTTGATAAGTAAAGGTCATTAGATATGGTCACCCTCACCATCAGGCCAGTCCAGATCACCATTAGATAAGGGAGACTTTGAACAATCAAGAAAATTTCTAGACCTACAGAATTTACGCATTGTTCTTAACATAATTTACATTGCAGTGAGGAATCTGGAGGCTGAGAGAGCTGCTGATAATAATGACTTGGATGCTTTGGGTCTTGATGGGTTTGGATTTGCTAGTGTCAGAAACAGATAACAAAGCAGGTTGAGTACCAAAATTACATCTTGTCAGTTCCAAGTAATAAATTTTAAAGAGGTGCCCCAAGACCTGAAATCTTTCTTTTCCTTTCACTTATCCAGTTGTTGTTGTTTTTTTGCCACATTTATGTGCAATTTTTGTTATTATTTTTTTTTGCAGATTCTGGTTTGGTGCCATTTTGGGAACTGTATGTGCTCTGTTGGCAAAGATTATATCAGCTATAAACAGATCATGAGACTCATAGGGTTATCTTGACGATGTTGTCAGTACTAGATATAATCTTTTATGTTGCCTTCTTAGATTTTATCAACCCAATCAATTAAGGCCACCACACTGATTTCCACGAAAAGGTCATTTGGTACTCTTGGAAGTGTTTCAATAAGGATTATCTTCTTGTTTGCAAAAGTGACCTAACCTCTGATAAAGAATTATAAAAAAGCATCTGATGGAAAGAACAACATCTTACATAACGCTATTTGGAAAAGATTGATGAATCAAACAATCAGGGTTTTGACATACTGTAAGGACAAATAAAGAGCTGTAAAATTCCTCTCCTTTTGGAAGAAATATCCTTCCAGGGGAACCTAGATTAGATTAGATCTTGTCCATATAGAGAAAAGAATGAAGCAGAATTAGGGAAATAAGGGTGTGATGATCCAGACACCTGTCGATATTAGCAAATTAATATTCTGATAATTAATATTCTCTTTCATGTTTTAACTTTTTCCTACCTTCTAGCAAAGAGGAAAAGTGCACACAAAGCTTTCTAGCAAATTTGACTTTGCTGATGATAGCAAATACACGAAGCTCAGGGTGCAGGTTCCATTATTAGAGTCCTCCTAACTAGGTTTTGGGGTTGCAGAGATTTCATTATCATACTAGGTAACAAAAATTCCAAGATTTGGGGGTCAGTAGCTGAACAGTTAGCACAGGCTGTTTGTCCTTCTGTCTTGCCCATTTTGTTCATTCTGAGACTTTTCTTTGCACTTTCTCTCATATATATCAGCTTCCCTGAGAAAGCCTCTCCACTTTATTGTTAATAAATATGACCACAATTTTTGGCTTCTTCTCATAATAAGTAACATAGTTGAGGAAAAATCTTCAGGTGGCAAGGAAGCAATTTAGCACTAGCATCCAAACTTTTTGTGTGTCGATTTTCTATGAAAGGACATTAATGACAACTTTCTTTCATGCTGCTTTATATTTCCAAGGCAGGAACAAGCTGCTGTTTTCTAAGGTGCAGAGCAGAACTGTGAGGTCCCCTTCAACAACTGAACAGGATAGGTAGTGGTTTAAATTGCTGGGTGCTGTCATATGATAAAATAGCATTTGAAAGTCCCAGAAATTACTTAAAATGAACCAAGATGAAGCAGAATGAGTAAGATTACTTCCTGTAATAAAGTCTGTACTAGTCATAAACACAGTGGATATACTTATTAATAATTCCTTAGTGGCCTAGTGGTTAAGATGCTGGGTTTGTCAACAAACAGTTTGAGACCCAAGTACCTTGTTCTTCCCACAGCTCCTACCAATCTAACAGTCTGAAAGTATGCAAATGTAAGTTAATACACACTGGTAGGTACCTATTTGGTGGGAAGACAGCAGCACATTCTGTGCATCTTCGCCTATAGTCATGCTGGCCACATTACCATGGAAATGTCTCGAGACAACACTGTCTCTCTCAGCTAGGAAACAGAGATGAGTACTGTCATGTTTTGAGCCTGCTGAAGCATTCTGCAGGCTCAGAAATGTTGCAAAGGGTCCCGGGCAGAGCAAAAGCTGCCCGGGACCAGACTGACTGTCTCCAGCCTAGGGCGCATGTGCAAGGCGGGAAACAGCCTCTGCAATCATTGGTTGGACACTATAAAAGGCCTGCGTGGCATTTTGGTGGTTGTTGGTTGTGGAAGGGAACAATAAAGAAGGCTTGTTGTTACACCATGTATCTCCTCTTAATGCCTCCAACCTGAGAACTTAACAGTGGTGACGAAGGTGGGATCGCTGTAAGCCACAATTAACAACGAAGAAGAGAGGACTTGCCAAGAAGTCCTGGGAAGTTCGGCATCCAGCACAGCAACTCTGCCTGCCAGTACAGCATTGCTGGAGGTGACCTTGGCTAAGGGACCCCTTCCCTAGATAACAGATTTGCAGCGAAGGCGTTAACAAGGGTTACAGAAGATGTCTAAGATTGGCCGCTTGTCAGAGTTTGAGATTGCACACCCGGAGCACTGGAATTTGTACGTGGTGCGGGTGGAAAACTATTTCAGGGTCAATCAGATAAGAGAAGACAGCCTTAAAGCGGCTACCCTGCTGTGTGTCGGTGGGCAGGAAACATTTGACATAGCAGAGAATCTGGTGGCCCCGGCACTTTTGGAGTCAGTGTCTTATGCAGACTTGAAGAAGATGCTGAAAGAACATTTCCACCCTAAAGAGGGACCAAAGGCCTGGTGAGGCCTGGTGAGTCTGCTGCGGACTTTATTGCTGCTTTAAGGCAAGCAGTGAGGCCTTGTGAATTCAAGGACCTGGAAGAGAGGCTGTGGGATCATTTCATTTGTGGCCTAAGGAGTTGTGAGCTGCAGTAGAAGATTTTTGCAAAGGAAGATGTTTCGTTCCAAGATGCCTTGAGAGAGGTTGCAGCTGAAGAAGCAGTGGGAGGCACTGTGAAGGCTTTGCAGCTCGCCAGAACTCCTCCAGCCACTGTGACCATCCATCCAGAGGTCGCTCGAGAAGATCCAGAACAGGATCCTGAAGAGGAGGTGGACAGGCTGCACCATCCAGCAGAGAGAAGGCTGAAGGTGCATCCAGACAGGGACCCAGCATCTCCTCAGTGTTTTGGGTGTGGAGGACGTCAATTGCGAGCTGACTGCAGGTTCCACTCTGCCATTTGCCAGGCATGTGGCAGGTAAGGCCACATTGCCTCCATCTGTTTGGGTCGCCAGAAGGTTCAACCTCGGGAAAAATTGCTTCAGAAAGGTACCAGGGTCCCCAGCCAACACAGGGTGGGTTTCTGCGTGTCGCGCAGAAGCATTTTGAGAACAGGGACACACAAGCCCTTTAAGAAAAAGCTTCGCATTGGGTTCGCGGCATTGCTAGTCAGGTGAAGAGACTTCTCTCCTCGCCGACTAGATATCCCTCCGTTGGTGGACCCTTATACAGGTCCAAAGTTGCCCTGGAGGGTGCGACTTCCAACAAGGAGACTACGATTCAACGGCAGAGGGGCGGCGGCTCCTCCAGCTGCTTGGACGAAACTCCAAAGTGCTGATGGAGAAGATCGGCCAGTAAAATGGCCGATCGCCTAGCCGCTTCAGACCGTAAGTCAAACAACATCTAATCTGTGTATGCCTCCATAGTGAGCTGCGGTGAGAACTTTGCAACTTTCCTTTCTATCCTTTGTTTATTTGAACACCTACAAGAGCTTTTGGAATTACTTCCCTGGCTTGGAAAAGCGGCTTCTGCTATGTTTGGGGGGAAAGGAGTTCTTTAAAATATTGAAATAGACTATACTTTATTTCTACATTTATTTCTTTGGATATACAAAAAAAAAGGAAAAAAGTTGGAAAAGGCTTTTTTCTTTCCTCTCTCTTGGTAAGAACTGTACTTTTTTTTCTTATACATTACATTTCAAAGGACAAAAAAAAGGAAAGGATTGTTTTTTCTTTTTTAACTTCAACTCATTTAACTTTAACTTACTGAGGACATCTAGTGGCAAATGTTTGAGACTCTAAGTCAAAGATGGAACACTGAACTTTAAATATTTTTGAAACAATAAGCTGTGCAGCTGTGGAAGCTGTGGAAGTGGATGTTGTTTATGTTAAATATAGCCTTCACAAAAGAGATTGTATTTAAGTATTATCATCTAATATGGAGACTCAGCTACAATTGAACTATGCACTCATATTGGAAAAGATCTATGAGGCCATTGTTGACATTTGTGCTACAATAAAAAGCTGTATTTTAGAATCAAGATTTAGAGAGTCTACTTCACTTCTGCAAACTGATGCCCAGGCTACATTTGACTATGATATAAACTCAAATATATCAGAAGAGGAATCTACAGAGACAGAAGAGGAACCTATCTTGCTTAACAACCCTTTCATCTGCAACCTAGAGAATCAAAGACTAAGATCTCAAACTACAAAGCAACAACACTCCAAGAACAACAGAGAAAGGTTTCTATTGCAGAGGGAAAGATCTATATTCTTTCAAAGAATTCTGCAACTAATAAAAATGGATATACTGGTTGAAAAGGAAGTGCTACTATGGAAGCCTGTTTACTACAGAAGAAAACCCAGAATTAGATTTTAAAAAAATCTAAAATTGTTTAATGGATTAAAAGGCAATATTGGTTTTATGGATTGTTTTAAGGATAATGATTTAGCTTTAGAACTGTGAAAATTGACTCAGAATTGTTTAATGGATTAAAAGGCAATATTGGTACCTTGGAGTGGTTTAAGGATAAGGATAATGTGTGTTTAATTTAATTTGATGATTTTTCATTGTTATATGGAAATTTGTCTGATATGGAAATATGACAGTTAAATCTGGAATGAAACTTAATTAACAGAGATTTTTGTGTATAGTAATATGATTCGATAAGGTATGATAATTAATTGGAAGGAGTTTGGAGTCTGTGTAATGAATTGAAATGAATTAAGTCAAAGATCATTATAACCAATAAAAATGGGTTTTATGAATTATATTAAGGAGAATATATATATATTCTCCATTTTAGAAGTATGAAAATGGCAATTATAAATATGTATGTTCAATTTAGTTTGATGATGTTTCATTGTTTTTTTGAAACTTGTCTGATAGGGAAATATGAAACTTACATTTAGAGTGAAACTTAACTAATTAAGAGATTTTGTGTATAGTAATATGATTTGATAAGTTATGATAATTAATTGGTTGGAATTTGGACTTTGTGTAACGAATTGAAATGAATTAATTAAAAGATCTTCATAAGCAATAAAAATGGACTTTATTAAGGGAAATAATTAAGATTGATGATAAAAAGAGGGTTGAGAGAGGGTAAGAGTTTGAATAAATGTGGAAGAGATATTTGAAATGTTAATCTGTTGATATAAAATAATATTTGACTATGGTAATTGAAATTGATAAAGTTTTAAAATAGGTTTAGTAGTAAAAGAAATTTACAATAGAAATAGAATACATTAAATTTATATGTTTCTTTTGAGGGAAATAGAAAGATGAAAGTGAATGTACTAAGTTGAACTGTTTATGTGTGTTTTTATTTTGGAATTTTTGTTTACCCAATCACCACGGTGTGCTTTAAGTACTTATTGTTAAAATTATAAAACCAATAAAATATTTTTCAAAAAAGAAAAAGCTTCACATTGACGTGAAGCTGCAAGGGGTTCCCTTGTCAATGGAGTTGGACACAGGGTCCGCTCTATCGATCATTTCACATGATACCTTCAAAAGGATTTGTAGCAGTGGTGGCCTTCGAGTCAAACTCAGGCCATCGAACTAAATTCTCACTGACTTCCAGAATTCCAGAGTCATCGTGAAGGGGGAGGCTATGCTCAAGGTGCAGCGTAAGGCTTTTGAAGGCCTACTAGATGTGGTGGTAGTTGGGGGTGATCACACAAGTCTCATTGGACTCGATTGGTTCGAGGCCCTTGGGATCCAAGTGACTGGGCTTCACAGCCTGCAAATGTTAGGCCTTGCAGAAGTCTGCAAGGAGTTTGCTGATATGTTTAGCACAGAGCTTAATTCATACAAGGGGCCTCCCATTGCCCTGCGCTTAGAGCCAGCTATCACACCTATTAGAAGGGTGCCTTTTGCTCTCAAAAGCAAAATTGATAAAGAGCTGGACAAGCTGCTCACCAGGGCATCTTAGAACCTGTGGACTCTAGTCCATGGGAAACCTCCATTGTAACACCACTAAAGGCTAATGGAGAAGTCCGAATTTGCGTGGACTATAAATGTACATTGAACAAAGCGCTGCAACAACATGCATATCCAGTGCCTGTGGTGAGCCACATTCTGGCCTCCCTCAAGGGGGGGGCAATTTTTTACAAAGCTTGATTTGGCACAGGCCTACCAACAGTTACCTGTTGATGAGGCAACAGCTGAGGCTCAAACAATCGTAACTCACAGGGGAGCCTTTAAAGTCAAAAGACTGCAGTTTGGGGTTAATGTAGCCCTTTGCATCTTCCAAAGTATAATGGAGCACATGTTCCTTGGTATTCCTGGGGTCTGTCCATACTTTGATGACATCCTCATTGCTGGGCTGTCATCTCTAAACTTAGCTGAAAGATTAAGGGCTGTCTTGCTTCATTTCCGCCAAGCGGGTCTGAAACTGAAGCAAGATAACTGCAAAATTGGAGTCACTTCCACTGACTTCTTAGGCTTCAGAATTGATGCTCAAGGCATCCATCCTGCTGAATCCAAGCTTCAAGTGATTCAGCAGGCCCCATGTCCCAAGTCCAAAAGCGAGCTTCAGGCTTTTCTGGGACTCTTAAATTTCTATCACGCATTCCTTCTCCACAAGACTGCAGTGGCTGAGCCGTTATACCGGCTCTTGGATAAATAGGCTCCATGGCAGTGGATTAAGCTCCATGAAAGGAGTTTCAATGAGGTTAAGGCCTTGCTCTCTTCAAATGCGGTCTTAGCGCATTTCAATGAGCAATTGCCAGTGTGCATCGCATGGGATGCATCCCCTTATGGGGTGGGAGCAGTACTCAGTCACCTGAAGGCTGATGGGACACAAGTCCCTGTGGCCTACTACTCAAGGACTCTGTCATCTGCAGAGCGTAATTACGCTCAGATTGACAGAGAAGCCTTGGCCATAGTGGCTGGCATAAAGAAATGTCATGATTTCTTATATGGCCACCACTTCACGGTCTATACAGACCATAAGCCTCTGCTGAGGTTGTTTTCTACAAACAAGCAAACCCCTCACATAATATCTCCCAGAATGCTGAGATGGTCAATTTTCCTGTCAGCATATGATTACACACTGATTCACAAACCTGGAAAGGAAATGGGCCATGCAGATGGCCTCAGCAGATTACCTCTAAAACAGATAGAGGCAGATCATTTTCCTGCTATTAGCATTCTCTCCATTCAGGAGCTACCTGAATCTCCCTTCAATGCTAGGAACATGGCTGCAGAAACTGCCACTGATCACACGCTTACATGCATGCTGACATGGGTATTGTCAGGATGGCCTGACACGTGTCCAGATACTGAGTTTCAAAGCTTCTGGCAAAGGAAGCATGAGCTTTCCACATTCAAAGAGTGCTGGTTATGGGGTAGTAGGGTAGTCATCCTAGCCACATTGAGGTCTAGAATCTTGATCTCTCTGCATGAGGAACATCCGGGTATAGTCCGGATGAAAGCGCTTGCGCGCAGCCATTTCTGGTAGCCTGGGCTCGATAAAGCTATCAAGGCCCAGGTGCATGTGTGTCACGTGTGCCAACAGTCAAGGCCTGAAATGCCTCAAGCCCCTGTACATAGGTGGGAGGAAACAAATGCCCCTTGGTCAAGGGCACATATAGATTATGCTGGGCCCTTTCAGGGGCAATTCTTCCTTCTCCTCGTTGACAGCCATTCCAAGTAGCTAGAGGTTGTGCGTGTTTCCTCACTACTACCGCTAGGACCATCTAGGTGTTGAGAGGAATCTTCACTTCTCATGGACTTCCAGATGTCCTGGTATCAGATAACGGCCCCCAATTTACCTCTTTTGAGTTCCAGGCATTTCTACAGGCCAACTTGATCTGACATGTGACTTCAGTTCCATTCCACCCATCTTCCAATGGCCAGGCTGAGCGGATGGTGCACACTAACAAAGATGCTCTCAAAAGACTCACTTATGGTAGCTGGCATCACAGGTTAGCTGATTTCCTTCTTGCACAACACAACATACCTTGCACAGCCACAGGAAAGAGTCCAGCAGAACTCTGCTGGGGTTGCCACCTCATCATGAAACTGGACAGGTTGCACCCAGACCAGGTGGCTTCACAGGTGTCACAGCTGCAGGCACCTAGAAGACTACAGGTGGGTGATCCGGTCTGGGCAAGAAACTACGGTCCTGGACATCTCCGGGTCACAGCAGTAGTATGCAAGGCCTCTGGGCCACTGTCATACGAAGTGGCCTTGGACGATGGGCGCGTCATCCGATGGCACATAGACCAACTGTGCTGAAGGCTGCCGAGCAACATTTCTGCTCCTGGCTCTGCTCTCAGGGAGGGAGGAGGACCATAATCTTTATTCTGAACCACAGTCTTCCAGCTCCAGCAGGTTTTCACACACTGCCGCACATGTTCCCATGGTAGAATGGGGGCATTCACAGGATTCAGCTATTGCTCCACAATAGGGGTCATCCCAGGCTTCAGCAAGTGCTCCAAACAGGGACTCTCCAGAAAGGGGGTTTGCCATGGAGGTGGCTCCTGACTCTGGAACCTCCGGCATGCACACGGGGTCAATGGGGTACTGGGGCACATCAGTCACTCAGGCCACTCCAGCTGCTGGTCTTGGGCTCAAGGGACAGTGCTCCCAAGGGGAGTCCATTGTGGATTTGGAGAATTTCACCCCATCACTGGACTTGGGGAATTCCACCCCCCCCAAGGAACCCTGGCTTGGATTCAGAAGATCCAGCCAGTCAGCAGCTGGGTGGGGCACCTGAGTCTTTGGGGCATCAAAGTCCTGGTCTGCCTAGCCTGGCAGATGAGCTGGAAGGCCAGGCACACTCTCTGGCCATCAGAAAGTCACAGAGGGCCAAGGTCCTACCCAAAAATCTTGGGGACTATGTGAGGTTTCTGTCAAGACAAGGGAACCTTACTAGTCCTTAAACAAATACAGAATAAACACTCAGTAAAGGGGTGTTCTTCCCAGCATATTATTTTGTTGTTTGTTTTTCTTTGATAATTATAAAGGTAGAGTGCCCTGCCTGTGTGCAGGCATATTGTGCTTCACAATAACATCCAATCCATTGAACGCATGTACCTGTGCTGCTACATAGTAAATTATTATTGTTTCATCCAGGGGGGAGGGGTGTTATGTCCTGTGCCTGATGAAGCATTCAGCAGGCTCAGAACTGTTGCAAAGGATCCTGGGCAGACCAAAAGCTGCTTGGGACCAGACTGGCTGTCTCCAGCCTTGCACACATGCGCAAGGTGGGAAACAGCCTCTGCAATCATTGGTTGACATTGTCCGGGTCTTGGACATTATAAAAGGCCTGCGCGCCATTTTGGTTGTTGTTGGTTGTGGAAGGGAACAATAAAGAAGGCTTGTTGTTACACCATGCATCTCCTCTTAATGCCTCCAACCTGCGAATTTAACAAGTACCGTCTCCTAGAGTGGACAGGGGAAGTCTTTATCTTTTACCTTTTGCTCGGTATTTGCTGCATTTAAAAAAAAAATGTCTTTCTTTCAAGAATATCTTTTGCATCCACCTTCTTTCTTGCTTCCCAATTTTAAAAAAGGATAATTCATTTTATGTTAATGGTATGTGGGAAGGACCTTGGGAGAGCTGCAGATTGGAAAACTGGCATTAAAAGATGTCTCAGCCCACAGTAGAAAGAAAGTTACTGGAAGCACTTCAGAAGGGACCCTCCCTAGTTTCCCCAAGAGTAAAAGGAAAAAAAAAAGGGGGGGGGGTAATCTCAGTTTTGCCAGATTCTGTTAATGTAACTTGACAATAAGATGGAATTAGTACTCCTGGTTGTGTAATTTGTCTGGATTACCTTGCAGGTCTAACAATAATACTTGCGCACATTTTGGAAAAAGGCAATGACAAGCCACTTCAATATCCTTGCTGAGAAAACGGTATGCTTGGCTCTGGGTGAACTATCTTGGTAAAGCAACATTTTCAAGAAGAAAAGCAGACTCAGAGAAGGTCAAGGACTTACTGGTAACAAATCAACTGTGAGCTATAAATTTGCTCTCCACTATGCAAAAGACTAAGTCCCCGAAGGCATCAGGAGTTTAACTGAAGTAGTGGAAACACTTCTTATTCTTTATCAGAATTGTACACACAGTCCATCTTCCCTTGAACTCTCAGAGCAGAAAAACACAAAAATTGCATTAAATCGTGCCCCCTATGTATGTGATTTATATGACTTCCATCCTCACTCTTAGAGGGAGAAGGATTTCTCCATTTCTTTATTTTTAGACATTGCATATCCTGTATAGCATTTTCTGTTACCTTAACTACTAGGAGGACTGACTATGTGATTGGCTTCATCCTTTTTTGGACTTTTCAGATATAGGAGCCAGATGATATTCAAAAAGGTTGATGGGTTGAAGAGCGCTGGCTCCTGGATGAGGCAATTTGCACTGTGATTGGTTGCTGTGGGTGTGGAGGAGAAGTTTCCCTTTTCCCCCGCCTTTTTCTTCTATATGCCCTGTGTGCTGTGATTTACCTCATGATGTGCCTGTTTGCCTGACTATCCTGTTTTATGTATATATAGATATAAAATAGAACAACAACAACAACAATAACAACAACAACAATAATAATACAGTTGGAAGGGACCTTGGAGGTCATCTAGTCCAACCCCTTGCTCAGGCAGGAAACCCTATACCACTTCAGACAAATGGCTGTCCATTCTCTTCTTAAAAACTTCCAGTGTTGGAGCATTCACAGCTTCTGGAGGCAGGTTGTTCCACTGGTTAATTGCTCTAACTGTCAGGAAGTTTCTCCTTAGTTCTAGGTTGCTTCTCTCCTTGATTAGTTTCCATCCGTTGCTTCTTGTCCTGCCTTCAGGCACTTTGGAAAATAGCTTCACTCCCTCTTCTTTGTGGCTGCCCCTGAGATATTGGAACACTGCTATCATGTCCTCCCTCGTCCTTCTCTTCGTTAAACTAGACATACCCAATTACAGCATCCATTCCTTATATGTTTTAGTCAGGGCTTTTTTTCTCATAGAACACCCAGAAAAGAGTTCTGGCACCTTTTTTGGATGAGACCATGTAGGGTAAGCAAGGCGGGTTGTATGACGTGTGTTGAGTTCTGGCACCTTTTTTTTTTTTTTTTTAGAAAAAAAGCACTAGTTTTAGCCTCCTGTCCCCTAATCATCTTTGTTGCTCTTCTCTGTACTCTTTCTAGAGTCTCAACATCTTTTTTACATCGTGGTGACGAAAACTGGATACAGTATTCCAAGTTTGGCCTTACCAATGCATTGTAAAGTGGTATTAATACTTCACGTGATCTTGATTCTATCCCTCTGTTAATGGAGCCTAGCACTGTGTTGGCTTTTTTGGCAGCTGCAGCACACTGCAGGCTCATATTTAAGTGATTGTCCACTAGGACTCTGAGATCCCTCTCACAATTACTACTATTGAGTGAGATACCACCAATACTGCACCTGTGCATTTGGTTTTTCTTGCCTAAATGTAGAACCTTACTTTTTTCATACCCTCCATTACGGTATTGAGGATGAGAACTTGGATAGTTCCTAAAATGTACGGTATATAGTGGTCTAAAATGCAATTGTGCATGGGATCAATTCCTAATACAGGTTTCAACCCCATGGAATAATATTTGGCTACCATATGTGTGAAGAATCAAAAATAGGATGAATCTGGTCATGATGTGCCTGCTGGTGATCAATGTAACTATCCTTATTCTTATCATTTTCTGTAGATAATTCTGAGGGAACATTTTCTTCTGATTCCTAGCCAGAAGATACAGATGGAAAGATTAGATATGCCTGGCATACTTTTCTTTCTTTCTTCTTTTGTACTGAATTTACCGCTTGAAGAAACTGATTCTCCTCCAATGCTTTCTAGGCATAGAGTCATCTCAGTGGGGCAAAACATTTAATTAAAATGATCAACCACGATTCCATGCTGGTTAATTATTTCTACCTCATTCTCCTCAGAACCAGTACTACACTCAAGATCCGATAAAAATAATCTTATAAAAATAATAGGGCGAGATGTTAAATGTTGGACTAGGATCAGACAGCTATAGGTTATGGGGCACTTTTAACCATGTAGTTTCCATCAGTGGCTTTGGCTCAATCGCTTAGCAGAATTTTGTATGGAAAAATAATAGGATCTATTAGATACCTTGGACCTAAATCTAACAGGTAAAATAATTAAGAAATGAAACAGTCAAGTAGATTACCAATCTAAACAAACCAACAAATAACATCAATGCAAAAATTAAGAGGAAGGGTTTTATTTTTTAAATAAGTCTGAAAAGCAAGCAGCTGCTGGAGAAGATTTTACCGTGCAAATGGACAATGGAAGAGGAATGTTTTCAGATGTCAATTAAAGGAATAGAGAGGACTCTCTGTTTATGTTGCCAGCAGCAAGAATGCCTAATCTAAAATATAGAATATTTAAAGATCTGATTTAAAGATTGGTCACTCTCCGGAGCAATTCCAATTCTGAAATGGCACAGGGGCTCCTGCCTGAGCAGGGCATTGGACTAGAAGACCTCCAAGGTCCCTTTCAACTCATGTTATTCTCTTGTTAATTCTGTGCTGCCATTAAAGTGGTCATCTGGATTTATGAAGCTCAGCTCTGGTAGACCTTAGAGAAAGAGGCTCATTTGCATAGTTCTTCTGTGATGTTAGAACTTTACTCAACTAACTTCCGGTTTCGTCACGCAGCCGCCATGGACGGTTGGGAGATCTGCTCTTTCTCCCTCGTTCAGTTTTGCATCACTGGGGGGCCCTGAAAAGGGCCGAAAATCGCCCCGGAGAGGCGACCAGCAAGGAGGGGCTTTTGCTGGATCGAAGGAGAGCAGCAACTTTCCTGAAGACCTGGCATTTTTCCTCCAAACCGGTGGAGAAAAGGACCGGCCATAGAAATATGGCTCATCCCTAGGCTGCTAACAGCCGAAGTCACATTAACAGCTGGCAACTTCAAGAATGGACTTTGAAAGTTATAAATTTGGCAGAAATGGCTAAAATATCTGCATATTTGAAGGATCATTCAAATGAAAAATATATGTTGGACTGGAAACATTGGATAGACTACATACAAGAGAAACACCAATCAAAGAAAATGTATCTGGCTTATAGTTAAATCTGGATATACGGAGTGAAGAATGTTTACAAATTTAAAATGAGTGTATTAAGTTGAATAGCATTTAACTTGAATTTTTTCTTTGTTTACATGTACAAATATATATCTAATAATAAAAAAATTTACAAAAAAAAGCAGTGTGGAAAGGATTGGGTGAGATCTGCCTCTCTTACATCCTAATTACTTAATTACCTGCATAAGCTGCTAAAGTACTTTCCGCCCTGTGGTGAGGGAAGGGGGATTTTAGCCCTCCCTCCAGAAACAGCAGCTATCAACCACTTGGGAGTTTAAAATGTTGGGAAAAAATACTGGGATTCTAATTGGAATTCTATTTTTTAAAACTGGTGGATTATAAGATTTGTAACTTTATGTTCTCTATTTTTTCTTCTTCTCTGATTTTTACTCTAGCTATTATTGAACATTTGGGTTCTTTTTCTCCGCCTTACAATAGAGGGAGAAAAGAAAACTGAAAAGATTCAACTAACTCTGAATGACATTTGCTGGCTAAATTTGAGACTGTAACCTGCTATTCTTAAAGAAAGCTTTGTTGATTACCTTAAAAACAGATAAGATTTAAAATAACCTTGAAGCACCAGCTGCAAGAAACTCAGCTCAGCTTTTTACTTGGTGGACTTTCTGATTTTAAGTTCTTTGTTTAGTCTAATATATGACAATGGAAGAAGAACAGGAATGGATTTCTCACACAGAGGAGGTACAGGAACAAACTCTTTATATGTTAAAAGCAATTATCCAAACTCTCCGTATGCAAGCTCAAATTATGACTTCAACTAAAGAATCATCTATACAGAATTCTATAGAAAAGGGGAAACAATCAAATGTTATAACAGAAGACTTAGATACTCAACAAATACAAACTGTGGAAAACATGGGAAGGAAACTGATAATAGAGAACAAGGAAAGGACTTTTCTTATAAACCAGAAGGAATTTGAAGACAAAAAAGAAAAACAGATGAAAGATAAGATAAATATTTTGGGACAACTGCATCGAACTGGAAAAATAAAGAGACGACCTGTCAAACCAGCTAGCCCTCTTAAGAAAACAGCAACTGAACGCCTTTATCAATATCAAACAATAGTTACAACAATACAAGGAGATCTTTTTGATGTTTTAAAAGCGAAGATACGAAAGATGATTTGGCAGAGGAAAAAAGCTAGAATTAGACTGAAAGGGATTGGGGTTTTAATCTATATATGAGATCTAAAATAGAATATATTTAAATGGATAGAATATGTATTTTGAATATAAGATATTGTAATGATTTGAGATAAAAAAAATTGGTTTCATAAAATTTAGAAATATAAATATCGAAATAAGAATATTATATTGTCTTATTAGTTTGTTAAGATATATGATAGATTTTACATATAAGGTCTGTATTTTAAATATTAGATCATATGTGGAATTTGACAAAGCAATCGTGTTTAATTAAAATTTGGAAAAAAGATAAATATTAAATGTTAAATTAAAATATTAAGGGAAAATCAATTACCAGGTTACTGATTTGCTAAAAGTTTGAATGTTTATAGATAATTAAGATTTGAATTTAAGATATTGTCATGAGTTGAGATACAGGTTAAATAAAACTTAGAAGTATAAATACTAATAATTAAATTTATATATTAGCTTTCTCTTTTTCTGGAAAGGAAGAAAGGAAAGAAGTAGAAAAAAGGAAAAGAAAATTATTAGCCGTAAATATGAGAGAGAAGACTGAGAATCTGGGATCATTTAAAATCTGGAAATGATAAAGATTAAACATTAAATTAAACTTAAGAAAAACTTATTAGGTTATTGTCTAAAAGATGGAATGTCAAATTAATCAAGATATGTATAGACTGAAGATTATTAATGAATATTAGAAAGGTATTTTTTGTTTGATTGATAGAATAAGAACTGTATTGATCTGAATATGACAGTAGATCTTATGGGGGAAAGAGAGGGAATTTTGTTGTTGAAATACTTTGAGATTTGTACTGATGATAATTAAATGTAATGGAATCACGATGCTCAACCGCCATGCTACTTGTCAAATATGTAAATGCAATATTGGAAAATTAATAAAAAACTTGGACATGGAGAACTTTACTCAACCTCTGCCCTTTAGCTTTAATTTAATCATGGATGATGGAAAAATTGCGCATGATGCAATGGAAGCCTAACATTTCCTTGTAAATCAAGAAACAATAGAGGAACTGGGTTTGGGCAACGAAGCCTGCAGATTGAGGTATTAAAATGTGGCAGTGGAGCTGAGTAAAGTCACTTAGCCGAAAACCAAGGACCCAAAGAGCTGAAGAGCTGCAAGAAGATGTTTCTCCTTTTAATCTTTGCGTTGACTTTTACACTTTCTGCACAGCTGGTAAGTCTACATTTTGTGGGTTGCAAGAGCCTTTCAGTTGGGGTGCCTGTAGATGAAATAAGGAAGCATTTTGTTGAGCTTGTCCTCGTTCTTTAATTAACGCATTTCTTCATGAAGGGATTCCAAAATCAGACAGAGGGCTTTGAGTACTTAATTATTTAATCATTGGGAATTCATCTGTATCAGTGGTTCTGAGTTCAGGTTGGCACCCTGTTCTCTGCCTTGGCTTTCTCAGCATTCACTTTAGCACTAGAGTCAGAAATAACCTCTTGCTGGATCTTGTAGGGCTTCAGTCCTAAGAAATAAAATGCTAGATCGATGGGCATGTTGATAAGTTAATATGCATGTAATAGTTCTCATGCTCTTTATACCTTCTTCACTGTTGTTCCTGTATATAGCCACAGCCACTCTCTTGAGACTCACACCCAGAAACATCTCCTGATATTCCAGAGGCAATTCTAGTAGGAATTTGGATATTGTAAGAAATATTGATGGGAATTTATGTGATGATACCATAGCATGCTTATCATCTTTTTTGTAGCCTCAGGATGCACTGATGCCCCTTGTCTCCCTGGAGGAAAGGATTGAACCTCATTTTCATACATCATAATTTTCATGCATCATACCATTTGCAATCATATCTCCTGTGGATTTCAAGACTCCTATTTGTTTTATAATAGGCTGGATTTCACAAAGACCTCATCACCATTTATTAATATAATATACTAGCATTGATTAAAGTAGCAATGTACAAAAGCCTATAATTCTTATTAGTGTAGCATTACCTCTTCAGGGGCCACCAAAAATCAGGCCCTCCCAGCCCCAGCCCCCTCTGTCAAGCCCTGCAGTTGTGTTCTCTAGGGGTTGATAAGATGTCTCTTCCAGCCGGAACTCATGCAGAATTAGTAGGTAGCAGGCTCTTGTTGTCAAGGAGGGTTTTCCAGGAACAAAAATAACCAGTCACGATAGTCAATGCTATGATGATATCCAACAGCCCAAGGCCGGTATAGCAGCAGGAATAAAGGATTCCTCAGCGATCGTTCAGAGTCAAGTGGGATGGTAGTAGAAACAACAACAGTCAGTGTGCTGTAGCAATAGCTCTTCCCCAGGGCAATTCCCCCACAATGTCTAAATCGTGTACCAGCAGCAATAGTCAAAGTCCAAATAGCCTCCAGGCTTCGCAGCAACAATAGCCACCACCAGTCTCTCCTCTCCTTCTGTTGCTTCTTCTTCAGTCAGGTTTCAGCGTCAAAGCCCTCCCCCCTTTATCTTTATTGTTAAAATCTGAGGCTAGGAACCTCAGCCAACTCCTTTCTACACACTCTCTCTCTTGCCTCCGTTTGAGTATCCTCCTTACGAAGGAAGCAATAAAACTCCACTCTCTCCCTCCCTCTAGCCTCTGTTTAAACTATCCTCGTTATGAAGAAAAGCAAATAAAACTTCCAGTCCCTTTACCTTCACCTGATGAACTGCAACAGCAACAGGCCCCCAGCCCTTTTCTTCCCTTTTCTATCTTTTCTTCCGCCCACCCCGGCCACACCCAAAGCCAGCAACAGCTGTCCCAATCTCTCCCTTCCCAACCAAGCTCCTGAAAACACTCTCAGACAGCCCCGCTACATTAGTATTGCTCTATAGAGTTGTGGATAAGCTGATCTTCAAATAAACTCTCTCTTGAATTTTTAACAAATTACCATAAAAACTGTGAAAGTTGATGATCAGCTGAAATATTCTCAGTTTTCATTTTCACAATTGCCTATGCAGATTCCCAGTCATCCAGGACATGGTTGTCCCAAATGTGCTTTTCCAAAAGGCAATTGACTTTTTTGGTTTCTTCCATGAAAACATTTCATTTCTCACCAAAGAAGCTTCCTCAGTTCTAACTGAATAGTAGGGAATGGAAGGATTTATGTTCTTTGAGTCATCTAGTTATTAGCTCTCTGAGAATCATTGGGGTCACTTGGGGGTTTACCTGTATCCTGAGAGCCAGCTGAATAAGAATGAAAATGGGTGTGTTGTAAACAGAAAATAGGAAGTGTCTAGCAGTTTGCTTCATGACTGTGATAAAAAGTGGGTCAGAAAACAAGGTCCATAAATCTCTCAAAAGATTTAATATCTATGCATCTTTTTGGTCCCTATTACTGCGTGTTGTGTGAAAGAACACATTCTATATCGGGACAATGAAGGAATTCATACATGTTACACTAAAGATGGTAGTGATGGTGTGGTTGGAGAATTCATGAATGTTATGAAAATAATTATCTTTTGTTTCCCTTTTAGAGCTTGCTCGGTATTAGAGATGGACTGGTAAGTAGACTTTTTTATTTTGTGTGATTCTGAATGCTCTTCCGTTTGAAAAAGCACCCCTTTTATCTTTTTCCACCTACACCAAAAGTCCCCAAAGCACAATCTGACCTGAGGGACAAGGTTGCTAGCATTAGTTCCCATTTCAAAACCCAAGCATGGTGCAGTCCATGAGAGATGCCCGGGGAAGATCTTGCCCAGTTATTTGGGAACAGTTTGATCCTTTTGGGCCCAATTTATTTATTTATTTATTTATTTATTTATTTATTTATTTATTTATTTATTTATTTATTTATTTATTTATTTATTTATTTATTTATTTATTTATTTATTTATTTATTTATTTATTTATTTATTTATTTATTTATTTATTTATTTATTTATTTGATTTCTATGCCGCCCTATTCCGGAGAACTCAGGGCGGCTCACAACACAGTAGAAATCAACATATAAAAATACATGTATATAAAACCTCTTAATTTAAAAAAAAAACAATCATTCAGCATACACACAGACATACACTGGCTTGGGGCAAGATGTTAACTACCCCAGGCCTGCCGGCAGAGGTGTGTTTTGAGTAATTTACGAAAGGCGGAGAGGGTGGGGGTGACATGGATCTCCGGGGGAAGTTGGTTCCAGAGGGCTGGGGCCGCAACAGAGAAGGCTCTTCCCCTTTATCAATATCAAACAATAGTTACAACAATACAAGGAGATCTTTTTGATGATTTAAAAGCGAAGATACGAAAGATGATTTGGCAGAGGAAAAAAGCTAGAATTAGACTGAAAGGGATTGGGGTTTTAATCTATATATGAGATCTAAAATAGAATATATTTAAATGGATAGAATATATATTTTGAATATAAGATATTGTAATGATTTGAGATAAAAAAATGGTTTCATCAAATTTAGAAATATAAATATCGAAATAAGAATATTATATTGTCTTATTAGTTTGTTAAGATATATGATAGATTTTACATATAAGGTCTGTATTTTAAATATTAGATCATATGTGGAATTTGACAAAGGAATCGTGTTTAATTAAAATTTGGAAAAAAGATAAATATTAAATGTTAAATTAAAATATTAAGGGAAAATCAATTACCAGGTTACTGATTTGCTAAAAGTTTGAATGTTTATAGATAATTAAGATTTGAATTTAAGATATTGTCATGAGTTGAGATACAGGTTAAATAAAACTTAGAAGTATAAATACTAATAATTAAATTTGTATATTAGCTTTCTCTTTTTCTGGAAAGGAAAAAAGGAAAGAAGTAGAAAAAAGGAAAAGAAAATTATTAGCCGTAAATATGAGAGAGAAGACTGAGAATCTGGGATCATTTAAAATCTGGAAATGATAAAGATTAAACATTAAATTAAACTTAAGAAAAACTTATTAGGTTATTGTCTAAAAGATGGAATGTCAAATTAATCAAGATATGTATAGACTGAAGATTATTAATGAATATTAGAAAGGTATTTTTTGTTTGATTGATAGAATAAGAACTGTATTGATCTGAATATGACAGTAGATCTTATGGGGGAAAGAGAGGGAATTTTGTTGTTGAAATACTTTGAGATTTGTACTGATGATAATTAAATGTAATGGAATCACGATGCTCAACCGCCATGCTACTTGTCAAATATGTAAATGCAATATTGGAAAATTAATAAAAAACTTGGACATAGAGAACTTTACTCAACCTCTGCCCTTTAGCTTTAATTTAATCATGGATGATGGAAAAATTGCGCATGATGCAATGGAAGCCTAACATTTCCTTGAAAATCAAGAAACAATAGAGGAACTGGGTTTGGGCAAAGAAGCCTGCAGATTGAGGTATTAAAATGTGGCAGTGGAGCTGAGTAAAGTCACTTAGCCGAAAACCAAGGACCCAAAGAGCTGAAGAGCTGCAAGAAGATGTTTCTCCTTTTAATCTTTGCGTTGACTTTTACACTTTCTGCACAGCTGGTAAGTCTACATTTTGTGGGTTGCAAGAGCCTTTGTGGGTTGCAAGAGGACAACTCAGGGCGGCTCACAACACAGTAGAAATCAACATATAAAAATACATGTATATAAAACCTCTTAATTTAAAAAAAACTCCAATCATTCAGCATACACACAGACATACACTGGCTTGGGGCAAGATGTTAACTACCCCAGGCCTGCCGGCAGAGGTGTGTTTTGAGTAATTTACGAAAGGCGGAGAGGGTGGGGGCGACACGGATCTCTGGGGGAAGTTGGTTCCAGAGGGCTGGGGCCACAACAGAGAAGGCTCTTCCCCTAGGCCCCGCCAGGCGACACTGTCTGGCTGACGGGACCTGGAGAAGGCCGACTCTGTGGGCCCTAACTGGCCGCTGGGATTCATGGGGCAGCAGACGGTCCCGTAAGTAACCTGGTCCGATGCTATGTAGGGCTTTATAGGTCATAACCAACACT
Organism: Bothrops alternatus; assembly: GCA_034064705.1. Lineage (NCBI taxonomy): Eukaryota > Metazoa > Chordata > Lepidosauria > Squamata > Viperidae > Bothrops > Bothrops alternatus. The sequence goes on from JARGCV010000141.1 coordinate 1,889,169, forward strand.
TTGAATTGGGTTCGGAGACCAATTGGCAGCCAATGCAGCTCACGGAGTGATGCCAAAATGTGGGCATTTCTGGGCAAGCCCAACACTGCTCGCGCGGCTGCATTCTGCATTACCTGAAGTCTCCGAACGTTTTTCAAAGGTAGCCCCATGTAGAGAGCATTGCAGTAGTCGAGCCTCGAGGTGATAAGGGCATGAGTGACTGTGAGAAGAGACTCCCGGTCCAAATAGGGCCGCAACTGGTGCACCAGGCGAACCTGGGCAAATGTCCTCCTCGCCACAGCCGAAAAATGATGTTCCAAATTTAGCTGTGGATCGAGGAGGACGCCCAAGTTGCGGACCTTCTCCGAGGGGGTCAAAAGCTCCCCCCCCAGGCTGATGGACGGATAGATTGAATTATCCTTGGGAGGCAGAACCCATAGCCACTCCGTCTTGTCGGGGTTGAGCTTGAGCCTGTTGGCACCCATCCAAACCCTAACAGCCTCCAGACATCGGCACATCACTTCCGCTGCTTTACTGAAATGACACGGGGTGGAGATGTAAAGCTGGGTATCATCAGCATACTGATGATATCTCACCCCGTGTTGTCGGATGATCTCACCCAGCGGTTTCATGTAGATATTAAACAGCAGAGGGGAGAGGACTGATCCCTGAGGGACCCCACAAGGGAGGAACCTAGGGGTAAACCTCTGACCCCCCCGCCAACACCGACTGCGACCGACCAGTGAGGTAGGAGGTGAACCACTGCAAAACAGTGCCTCCAACCCCCAACCCCTCCAGTCGATGCAGAAGGATACCATGGTCAATGGTATCGAAAGCCGCTGAGAGGTCAAGTAGCACCAGGATAGTGGAAAATCCCTTATCCCGGGCCCGCCAGAGATCATCCATCAGCGCGACCAAAGCAGTTTCCGTGGAGTAGCCGAGCCTGAATCCTGACTGTTGAGGGCCCAGATAATCGGCCTCATCCAAGGACCATTGGAGCTGGAGTGACACCACCTTCTCAACAACCTTCCCTATAAAGAGAAGATTGGAGACAGGACGGTAGTTGTTTAATACAGCTAAGTCCAGGGAGGGCTTCTTGAGGAGGGGGCGCACAATTGCCTCCTTGCAGGGAGCCGGAAAGGACCCCTCCCTCAAAGAAGCGTTGACAATCTCCTGAACCAGCCCCGCGTCACCTCCCTGCTGGCTGAAACCAGCCAGGAGGGGCACGGGTCCAATAAACAGGTGGCGAAGCTCACAGCTCCAATGGCCGTGTCCACTTCATCGGGTGCCACAGGGTCAAATTCCTCCCACACAACAGGATCAAGATGAGTCCCTGTCATCTCGACTGAATCATTATCAGCTGATACTGCATTCCAATTGGAGTCAAGGTCCATCCGAATCTGGGCGATTTTATCCGCGAAAAACTTATTAAAGTCCTCAGCACTACCCTGCAAGGGTGCATCAACCCCCCCCCCCGATTAAGGAGGGAGTGAGTTACCCTAAACAGGGCGGCTGGGCGGGATTCCGCAGATGCAATCAAGGCGGAATGATACGCGCATCTTGCCGCCTTGAGCGCCACCTGATAAGTCTTGATATAAGATCTTAAAAGTGTTCGGTCAGATATGGATTTACTTTTCCTCCATCGCTTCTCTAGACGTCTCTTCTGGCGCTTCATCCCCCTGAGTTCCTCAGTGAACCAAGGAGATCTCCTGGGTCTGCTACCACAGAGAGGTCGCAGTGGCGCGATCCGGTCAAGAGCCCCCTTCGCAGCCATATTCCAGGCCGTAACCAGGGACTCTGCCGAACCGAGAATGAGAGAATCCGGTATTTCCCCAAGCGTACTCTGAAAGCTCTCTGGGTCCATCAGATGTCTGGGGCGGAACCACCACCTAATTGGTTCCGCCTCCCTGCGGGGGAGGATTGGAGCCTTGAAAACAAGCCGTAACAGAAAATGGTCTGACCATGACATAGGCAAGATATCTAAGCCCCTTAAATTCAGATCATTGCTCAACTGTTCTGAGAGGAATACCATGTCGGGAGTGTGTCCCCTCTCGTGAGTCGGTCCCTGAACTACCTGAGTCAGGTTCATGGTTGCCATGGTGGCCATGAACTCCTGTGCCAACCCAGAGGATTCGCTGAGCGATGGAAGATTTAAGTCCCCCAAGACAATAAGCCTGGGGAACTCAACCGCCAGCCCAGCAACCCCCTCAAGTAGCACAGGCAGGGCTGTTGACACGCAGCTGGGAGGCAGGTACGCGAGCAACAAGCCCACCTGAACCCCTAGGTCCAACTTCACAAGGAGCAACTCACAACCCGCAATCTCAGAAACAGTGAGCCTGCGTAGGCTAAAAGTCTTCTTGGCTATAATAGCCACTCCTCCCCCCCTTCCCTGGGGTCGTGGCTGGTGCCATACCTGAAACCCGGCTGGACACATCTCAGAGAGAGGAACTCCTCCCTCCGTGCCCAGCCAGGTCTCGGTCACACATGCGAGGTCGGCCTCCTCATCCAGGAGAAGATCATGGATGAGGGGAGCTTTATTTACAACCGACCTGGCATTGAGCAGCAGCAGCCTGAGCCCACGGTCCGGATTTCGCCCATTACCAGTACTTCGGGTTGAACTCACAGGGTCGGAGCAAGGGATCACTTTTAGACAGCGAGCTCTTGTTCCCCGAGAATGGCCTACCCTATGGCTCCCGCCATATCTGCCTCTCCCCAGCAAGACTTTGGCCCTCTATCACCCCAGAGCCAGCATCTCCCCTCCCCTCCGCCTCTGCCATGCCAGGCAGGCTAGCCAGTTCATCACATTCATTCCACTCAACCACAACTCCATCCATATCATTAATTTATCCCTCCCACTCTTTAAACTAAACACATTAAAAACAATAAACTAACCATCCATTCAATCCGATTCTTTCCACTAACATCAGTCCCCCCATCATTCATAGCATCTAACAATCAATTAAAATGGTATTAAACAAATTGAAATATTTAAAATTTAGACAAACAATAGCTAACAAACAATTGCTCTGGATGGATACCCAGTCAGGATCAGGAGCTTTCTAAAACCATTATACTAACCAAAATAATTATACTAACAATAACAATAATTGTGGAACCCAACGTCCCAAAGATAAAGTTAACTTCAGATAAGTTCTACATAATGGCGGCAGCAACAAAGGCCTCACCCACAGGTCTTACAATTTAGGGAAAAACACCCAGCGACGGAGCAGGCCATTAGCCACAATAACCGCTTCCACAATTCCACAACAAGTCTGGGCTTGTTGCTGGTTTAGTGGCCCGGCTGCCGCTGCTGCCGCTGCTGCCGCTGCTGCCGCTGCTGCCGCTGCTGCCGCTGCTGCCGCTGCTGCCACTGCTGCCGCTGCTGCTGCTACCGGACTGCTGCCTGTTGTAAGTCAGGGCTTGTTGCTGGTTTACTAGCCCGGCTGCTGCTACCGGACTGCTGCCTGTTGTAAGTCACGACTTACAAGTGGATAGGGTCTTTAATGCTATTAGTGCATCCACCTGTCATTTTCATCATTTTCATTTAATATCAGACTAACAATCAAGATGTAAACAATATCCCAATCAAGGAACTTGCAAACAGCTAATAGCTTGAATAGAATAGAGCCGGAAGGGACCATGGAGATTTTCTAGTCCAGCCCCCTGCTCAAGCAAGAGACCCTATACCATTTAAGACAAGTGACTGTCTAATCTCTTCTTAAAAACCTCCAGTGATGGAGCACCCATGATTTCTGAAGGCAAGCTGTTCCACTGGTTAATTGTCCTCACTGTTAGGAAGCTTCTTCTTAGTACTAGGTTGTTTCTATCTTTGTTCAGTTTCCAACCATTGTTTCTTGTCCTGCCCTCTGGTGTTTTGGAGAATAGTTTGTGCTCTCTTCTTTGTGGCAGCCCTTCAAATACTGGAACACTGCTATCATGTCGCCCCTGTTTCTTCTTTTGTTTAGACTAGCCAAACCCAAGTCCTGCAGCTGTTCTTCATATGTTTTAGTCTCCAGGACTTTGATCATCTTAGTTCCTCTTTTCTGCATTTTTTCTAAAGTCTCAACATTTTTTTTGTAATGTAGAGACCAAAACTGGATGTAGTATTCCAGGAGTAACAGAATCCAAATTTGGGGATTTATTTTGGAGCATTTCTTGTTTATTCTCAAGTGTGCCATGTATATCTGAGAGTAGTGGCCATCCACTACAAAAAGCCCTGGATCGCATACAATATTCAAATATACAATTGAAAGAACTAAAAACATGAAATGAATCATAATAATAAGGTATGAGAGGATCCGCACACTGTAACAAAATCAGGATTTTGTTTTTTATTCTTCTTTCAGAACCCTGTATCCAATAGGAATGTGGATATTGTTAGAAATATTTAAAGGATGCACTGATGCCCCTTATCTCCCCGGAGGACAGGATTGAATCTCATTTTCATACATCACATTTTTCATGCATTATACCATTTGCAATCATATCTCCTGTGGATTTCAACACTCTTATTTGTTTTAAAAGAGGCTGGCTTTCACAAGGACCTCATCCCCATTTATTGGAATAATAATACTAGCATTGATTACAGTAGCAATGTACAATAGCCTATTATTCTTGTTAGTATTGCTCTATAGGCTTATAGATAAGCCGATCTTCAAATAACCTCTCTCTTGAATTTTTAACCAAATTACCATAAGAACTGTGAAAGTTGAGTGATCAGCTGAAATATTCTTAGTTTTCATTTTCACAATTGCCTATGCAGATTCCCAATCATCCAGGACATAAGAACATAAGAACATAAGAAGAGCCATGCTGAATCAGGCCAAAGCCCATCGAGTCCAGCATTCTGTGTCACACAGTGGCCCACCAAATGTACATGGGGATCTTGAGCAGAAAGAGAAGGTAAAACCCTCCCTTTCCCTTGACCCCCAACAAATGGTACTCAAGGGAATCCTGCCTGCCTCAACCAACATAGAGGCGGCACATGGACATCCGTTTTAATAACCACTGATACACTTGACATCCATGAATCTATCTAACTCTGCCTTGAAGCTGTCAAGGCTGACAGCTGTTACGACCCCTTCTGGAAGTGAATTCCATAAATCAACGACCCTCTGGGTGAAGAAATATTTCCCTTTATTTGTCCTCACTTTCTTACCTATGAGCTTTAGGGAGTGCCCCCTTGTCCTGGTATTGTGTGATAGAGAAAATAATTTTTCTCTATCCACCTTTTCTATCCCATGCATGATTTTATACACTTCGATCAAGTCACCCCTTAAACGCCATCTTTCAAGGCTGAAGAGACCAAGGCGTTGCAATCTGGTTTCATAAGGGAGGCGCTCCATTTCCTTGATCATTCTTGTTGCCCTTTTTTGCACCTTTTCCAGTTCCATTATATCCTTCTTGAGGTGCGGTGACCAGAACTGTACACAGTATTCCAAGTGTGGTCTCACCATCGATTTGTACAGAGGCAATACAACACTTGCTGACTTATTTTTGATTCCCTTCCTAATCATGCCAATCATGGAATTTGCTTTTTTTACTGCTGCTGCGTATTGGGTTGACATCTTCATTGAGCTGTCCAACAAAACCCCAAGATCCCTTTCTTGGGTTGTCTCAGAAAGTTTGGTCCCCATCAGTTGGTAAGTATAATTGGGGTTCTTTGCCCCGATGTGCATAACTTTGCACTTGTTTAGGTTAAAATGCATTTGCCACTTTGTTGCCCACTCACACAATTTCGAGAGATCCCTCTGGAGCTCCTGACAATCAGTTTCACTTTTCACAACCCGGAACAATTTAGTGTCATCAGCAAACTTGGCTACCTCACTATTAACTTCTACATCCGCACTTCTTTCCATCCAGAGAATTGTCCATTTATTGCCACCCTTTGCTTCCTACAATTTAGCCAGTTACCAATCCAGGACAAGACCTGTCCTCTAATTCCTTGGTTGGATTGCTTTTTTAGGAGCCTTTGGTGAGGGACTTTGTCAAAAGCCTTTTGAAAGTCAAGATATACAATATCAACTGGGGCCCCTTTATCTATGCATTTATTTACACCCTCAAAGAATTCTAACAAGTTAGTAAGACATGATTTGCCTTTGCAGAAACCATTTTGATTTTCTTTCAGCAATGCCTGTTTTTCTATGTGCCCTGTAATTTTATCTTTAATAATAATTTCCATCAGTTTGCCTGGAACTGAGGTTAAACTGACTGGTCTATATTTTCCTGGATCACCTCTGGATCCTTTCTTGAAGATCGGGGTTATATTTGCTTCCCTCCAATCCTCCGGTACAGTGCCTGATCTTAGAGAAAGATTATATATTTTAGCTAGAAGTTCAGCAATTTCACACTTGAGTTCCTTGAGAATTCTAGGGTGGATGCCATCTGGACCCGGCGATTTGTTGACGTTTAGTTTAGACAGGCCTGCAAGAACATCTTCCTTGTTTATCTCTATCAGGTTTAATTCTTCTATTTCCCTCCCTGGGAAAACTAATTCAGTGGCAGGCAAATGTTCTCTATCCTCCTCAGTGAAAACGGAGGCAAAGAAGTCATTTAGCCTCTCAGCAATCTCCTTGTCTTCTCTGATTATCCCCTTCTGACCATTGTCATCGAGTGGCCCAACTGATTTTCTGGTTGGGTTCCTGTTTCTGATGTACTTAAAAAAGGTTTTGTTATTATTTTTAATATTCTTGGCTATGTGCTCCTCAAAGTCTCTCTTGGCTTTCATGACTATCGCCTTGCATTTGGTCTGCCAGAGTTTGTGATCCCTCCTGTTCTCCTCGGTAGGAAGAGCCTTCCATTTCTTAAATGAGTTTTTCTTCTTTCCAATAACCTCCTTTACCTCATTCGTAAGCCATACTGGTATCCTCTTGGACTTTCCAGTCCTCTTTCTTCTTTTAGGAATTCATTTTATTTGAGCCTGCTGTAACGTATTTTTAAACAGTTTCCAACATTTTGGAGGGATTTGACTTTTTTTACTGTTCTTTTTAGTTTCTTCTTTACTATTTTCCTCATTTTGTCAAAATTCCCTCTGTGAAAGTTTAAGGTCTCTGTGTTAGTTTTCACTGACAATTTGCTATCCATGGTTAAGTTGAAGGTTATTGTGTTGTGATCGCTGGTTCCTATAAGCTCGGTTACAAGGACATCATGAACCAAATCCTGTGCGTTAGTTAGAACCAAGTCCAGGATCCCCTTTCCCCTGGTTGGTTCCATGACCATCTGCTCAAGGGAATAATCAGCTAACATGTCGAGGAACCTTGTCTCTCTTTCATGCGTAGAGCAAGAATTTACCCAATCTATTTGGGGATAGTTGAAGTCCCCCATTATGACTACCCTATTTCTTTTTGAGGCCTCCTTAATTTCATTTTCCAAATAGCAATCTGCCTCTGGAGTTTGGTTGGGAGGGCGATAGCAGATCCCTAACGTCAGATTAGTTTCCTGTCCTGGGATTTTTATCCACAATGTTTCTGTGGGTGAGTTTGACTGTGGATTTTGACTGTAGAATTTGGTTGTAGAATTTGTAGATGGTCTACCATGTCCTTCTGCTTGACTATTACAATTTAGTTTTCCTGTTGACTCACCAGTGTGTGCATAACTTCCACCCTCCATATTAGGCAGTGTGCCTTCTCGAACCGGAAGCTGCCCAGCTCCTGTCGACTTGCCCCTACGAATCAGTTGAAAAGCTGCTCTGAAACCTTTTTAATATTAATCACCAACAGTCTGGTTCCATTATGGTTCAAGTGTAACCCGTCCTTTCTGTACAGGTGTGGCTTGTCCAAAAATGTTTCCCAGTTCCTAATGAATCTAAACCCTTCCTCCCGGCACCACTGCCTCATTGCATTGAAGCTCCTGAGCTCTGCCCGTCTAGCTGGCCCTGCGCGTGGAACAGGTAGCATTTCTGAGAATGCAACATTGGGGGTCCTGGACTTTAATCTTCTACCTAGCAACCTATATTTGGCTTCCAGGACCTTCCACTTAGCTTTCCCAACGTCATTGGTACCGACATGTACCACAACAGTTGGCTCCACCCCAACACTGTATATCAGCCTGTCTAGATGCCTCGTGATGTCTGCAACCTTTGTACCCGGCAGGCAGTTTACCATGCGGTCAACGCTTCCATCACAAACCCATCTCTCTATATTTCTAACAATCGAATCACCCACTACAAGAAGCCCCCCTCCCACCACCCGCGGAGAAATATCCTCGGTGCAAGAGGATATGGGCACATCCTCCAAGGAAGGGGTCTCAACTAAGGGAGCCTGTCCCTCTTCCACAGATTGATGTCCTCCCTGCCCAAGATCTCCATTCTCCAAAGCAGCTGGAGAGCTGCTCAGCATGGAGTGGGATGCTCCTGCTGCATCCCTGAAGATCTTCTCCTGCCTCGCTATCTCTCTCTGCTTCTCCAGGTCTGCTACCTTGGCTTCAAGGGAAAGAACCTGTTCCCTGAGAGCAAGGAGCTCATTGCACCGATCACCACCGATCACACACCCATGACTTCTGTCCAGCAGACAGATAGTCATACATGTGACACTCAATGCAAAACACTGGGAAGCTCCCCTCCGTCTGCCGGCTATCTATCTCCATTTCTTGTTATTATATGTTTACTGTTATTATTATACTAATTATTTAAAAAAACCCACAGCTTTTTTGGGTTATTCAAATTTTTGTTTTGGTCTCAGTTTACTTTTTGGGTTTTTCCCCACTTGTTTTAGGATTTTATCGCGCGCCGTTAGGGGCGCGATGGCTGCTAAAAAAAAGTAAATTTGTAATTTAAACAGAAACCCCACAAACTTACCAGGGCTCAGCAGGTATTCTTCCCAAGATCCCTGCCAAGCTCCCTTCTCCCCCTTCACCTCCTGTTTTAACTCCTTATTTGAAAAAGCTCTGCTCAAGCAAAAGCAGCCGCCTCTCCGCTTTGCAAGGAAGAGTGAGCTGTTTGCTCCCAACTACCAGGGATTAGCCAGCAGGGGGGCTGCATCAGAAAGTTCCATCCCCTCCAAACCTGTGCTGAGGGCAAAAACTTAGAAGAAAAAGGGAAGGAGAAACCCTTATTTAGCTGCTATAAAAGAAAAAAAGGTGAATTTGTAATTAAACAAGAAACCCCACAAACTTACCAGGGCTCAGCAGGTATTCTTCCCAAGGTTCCTGCCAAGCTCCCTTTTCCCTTTTTATTTCCTGTTTTAACTCCTTATTTGAAAAAGCTCTGCCCAAGCAAAAAGCAAGGACATGGTTGTCCCAAATGTGCTTTTCAAAAAGGCAACTGACTTTTTTGGTTTTTTTTCTTGAAAACATTTCATTTCTCACCCAAGAAGCTTCCTCAGTTCTAACTGAATAGTGGGGAATGGAAGGACTTATGTTCTTTAAGTCATCTAGTTATTAGCTCTCTGAGAATCATTGGGGTCACTTGGGATTTTACCTGTATCCTGAGAGCCAGCTGAATAAGAGTGAAAATGGGTGTGTTGTAAACAGTAAATAGGAAGTGTCTAGCAGTTTGCTTCATGATTGTGATAAAAAGTGGGTCAGAAAACAAGGTCCATAAATCTCTCAAAAATTTAATATCTATGCATCTTTTTGGTCCCTATTACTGCATGTTGTGTGAATGAACACATTCTATATCGGGACAATGAAGGAATTCATACATGTTACTCTAAAGATGGTGTGGTTGGAGAAGTGATGAATGTTATGAAAATAGTTATCTTTTGTTTCCCTTTTAGGGCTTGCTCGGTGGGGGAGGTGAACAGGTAAGTAGCCTTTTTTTATTTTGTGCAATTCTGAATGCTCTTCCGTTTGAACAAGCACCCCTTTTATCTTTTTTCCACCTACACCAAAAGTATATCTAAAGTCCCCAAAGCACAATCTGACCTGAGGGACAAGGTTGCTAGCATTACTTCCCAGTTGGAAACCCAAGCATGATGCAGTCCATGTGAGATGCCCGGGGGAAGATCTTGCTCAGTTATTTGGGAACAGTTTGATCCTGTTGGACCATTGAAGTGGACAGAGTCTTTAATGCTATTAGTGCATCCACCTGTCATTTTCATCATTTTCATTTAATATCAGACTAACAATCAAGAAGTAAACAATATCCCAATCAAGGAACTTGCAAACAGCTAATAGTTTGAATAGAATAGAGCCGGAAGGGACAATGGAGATCTTCTAGTCCAGCCCCCTGCTCAAGCAGGAGACCCTATACCATTTCAGACAAGTGACTGTCTAATCTCTTCTTAAAAACCTCCAGCGATGGAGCACCCATGATTTCTGAAGGCAAGCTGTTCCACTGGTTAATTCTCCTCACTGTTAGGAAGTTTCTTCTTAGTACTAGGTTGCTTCTATCTTTGTTCAGTTTCCAACCACCTGTCAATTAGATCATTGACCCTGCTGGTTGGAGAAAGCTCCCAGGATGATGACTGCCAGCTGGATTCAAGCAGAGATAAATTCTTTACTGCAAGAGGGGACATTTCTGGACCCTTTCAGGTGCAATTGGAGGAGTTGGTTATTACTTTCAAAAACCTGCATGGCATGGGTCCAGGTTAATAAATGAACCCTCTCAGCTCAATGGGATTGGTCTGCCCCATCCATGCCTGCAGAGGTGAGATTGGCTCCCACTCTTCTTACCTTCCATAACGGCCTGAAGACCTTGCTCTGCCAACTACAGATCCTCCCAATGGCAGAGCATCACCCTGGAGGTGGTTGATGAATTAAAAGAATAATCCCTTCTTCCCCTCACACATCCTGCTTCTTCCCCATCTTTTAAATGTAACTTTACTTTTGATTGTAATTCTATTTTTATTGTTTTTTATAAATATTTAGCCTTTATGATTTAATTGCTTTTTTCATGTTGTCAGCTGCCCAGACTTGCTTTGAAGCAAGAGGGACAGCAAACATATGTAATAAACAAATACATACATACATACATACATACATACATACATACATACATACACACACACCTTACAAATAGATTTAGCACCACATTGGGTTGAAAATTCCTCCTGTGGACTGAGCAGCAAAAGGTGGAATTCAGATATTAACCATGGATGTGCACGTGGGGAATGTGACAGATGACAGGAGTATGATGATTTTTCTTTGTGGTGGTGAATTTTGTCAGTAAGGAAATAATTTCACAATTTAGGTGATTATACAATAGTATGTGCAACATTGTTTTTGCACCTTCAGGAGGTGTTAAGAACATAAGAACATAAGAAGAGCCATGCTGAATCAGGCCAAAGCCCATCGAGTCCAGCATTGTGTGTCACACAGTGGCCCACCAATTGTACATGGGGATCTTGAGCAGAAAGAGAAGGCAAAACCCTCCTTTTCCCTTAACCCCAAACAAATGGTACTCAAGGGAATCCTGCCTGCCTCAACCAACATAGAGGCGCCACATGGACATCCGTTTTAATAACCACCGATACACTTTGCATCCATGAATCTATCTAGCCCTGCCTTGAAGCTGTCAAGGCTGACAGCTGTCACGACCTCTTCTGGAAGTGAATTCCATAAATCAACGACCCTCTGGGTGAAGAAATATTTCCCTTTATTTGTCCTCACTTTCTTACCTATGAGCTTTAGGGAGTGCCCCCTTGTCCTGGTATTGTGTGATAGAGAAAAGAATTTTTCTCTATCCACCTTTTCTATCCCATGCATGATTTTATACACTTCGATCAAGTCACCCCTTAAACGCCGTCTTTCAAGGCTGAAGAGACCAAGGCGTAGCAATCTGGTTTCATAAGGGAGGCGCTCCATTTCCTTGATCATTCTTGTTGCCCTTTTTTGCACCTTTTCCAGTTCCATTATATCCTTCTTGAGGTGCGGTGACCAGAACTGTACACAGTACTCCATGTGTGGTCTCACCATCGATTTGTACAGAGGCAATACAACACTTGCTGACTTATTTTCGATTCCCTTCCTAATCATGCCAAGCATGTGTTGTGGGTGTCTCACGACTGGATGATGACATATCAGAGGATGATGAAGCACAAGCAGGCCCCTCTGGGTATTTTCCCCTCCCGGCAGCCGAGTCAGACAATGAGGAGCTTTGTATGCATTCTGAATCAGACTCTCAAAATGATGAGTCAGATTTAGAACAAGAAGATAAATGGATTGATCCGAGGTTCCGAAGGTTTGATAAGCGAAGGTGTCAGTTAACTGGAAAAAGGAAGTAATGGGGGGAAGTGACGTATCGGACACTATATTAGAAGGGGAAAGGGAGACTACGCCCTTGTCACGAGCAACGTTAATCAAGGAGAGGCTTGAAAACTTTTGCAGTGCGTTGGAATTCTGGTGTTTTGAAAACCTACCGAAGAATAATGAGGTCTTGGACAATGTGATAAAGAAAGAGTAAGTTAATTGGGAAGTAGGAGGAGGAGAGCATGTTTAATCTAAATGTAAATAGATCTGATTTGGTCGTTCCGGCCAACAAAAAATGCCAGCAGCTTGCTTTGAAATGAATCCTTTTGAAATGTGTTAAATAAACCTCTTAAAGACATATTTACGTGGATTTTAATGAGCTGAGAGAGGCCAGACATAACAGCATGGAATTTGCTTTTTTTATTGCTGCTGCGCATTGGGTTCACATCTTCATCGAGCTGTCCACCAAAACCCCAAGATCCCTTTCTTGGGTTGTCTCAGAAAGTTTGGTCCCCATCAGTTGGTAAGTATAATTGGGGTTCTTTGTCCCGATGTGCATAACTTTGCACTTGTTTAGGTTAAAATGCATTTGCCACTTTGTTGCCCACTCACACAATTTCGAGAGATCCTTCTGGAACTCCCGACAATCAGTTTCACTTTTCACAACCCGGAACAATTTAGTGTCGTCAGCAAACTTGGCTACCTCACTATTAACTTCTACATCCAGATCATTGATGAATAAATTAAAAAGTAAAGGTCCCAAAACTGAACCTTGGGGTACACCACTTCTCACTTCTTTCCATCCGGAGAATTGTCCATTTATTGCCACCCTTTGCTTCCTACAATTTAGCCAGTTACCAATCCAGGACAAGACCTGTCCTCTAATTCCGTGGCTGGAGAGCTTTTTTAGGAGCCTTTGGTGAGGGACTTTGTCAAAAGCCTTTTGAAAGTCAAGATATACTATATCAACTGGGGCCCCTTTATTTATTTATTTATTTATTTATTTATTTATTTATTTATTTATTTATTTATTTATTTATTTATTTATTTATTTATTTATTTATTTATTTATTTATTTATTTATTTATGCATTTATTTATTTATTTATTTATTTATTTATTTATTTATTTATTTATGTATTTATTTACACCCTCAAAGAATTCTAACAAGTTAGTAAGACATGATTTGCCTTTGCAGAAACCATGTTGATTTTCTTTCAGCAATGCCTGTTTTTCTATGTGCCCTGTAATTTTATCTTTAATAATGCCAGGGGTGTCAAACTCAATTTCACTGAGGGATGCATCAGCATGGTGGTTGCAATTGGGGAACCGGATAGGTGTGTTTGGCATGGGCGTGGCCTACTGGGTGGGCATGGCCAGCTCCATGTCATTCCTGTCAGGGGCACCTGTGCGGACCTGGGCAGGAATGAGGCGCATCAGAGGGTGGGGAAGGGTGGGTGTGACTGGGGCGAGCACCAGGGCATGGTCCACTGGAGGAGCCTCACTGAGCCTCAGGCTGTGCACGGGGCCCCTGGACTGTGGAATGCACTTCTCAGATCCCTGGGCAGCAGAGATCAAGTGCCCAGTCAGGCTCTAGAGCTCCCACGGCATCAGGATGCCACAGCCCTGCCTAGCCTAGCCGTACTTCC
>JARGCV010000142.1:0-292500 GCA_034064705.1 Bothrops alternatus
TGTGTGTGGTGTGTGTGTGTGTGGTGTGTGTGTGTGTGTGTGTGTAAAAAAGTGGACTCACGGTATTCTCCGACGAGCTGAGGGAAAAGCTTATTTGGGTGGAGCTCCTCCCTTTGCTGCGGTCTCTGCAGGAAGCAGGAAGGGCAGGAGAGAGCTAGTTAGCCCAGCTATGCTGACTCAGGAATTCTGGGAGTTGAAGTCCATGAGTCATAAAAGAGCTGAGGTTGCCTACCCCTGAGCTTGTTGGAGAACAGCTTGAAGCCAGCTTGCCAGGTGAGCAGAAGATATGAGAGAGAGAGAGAGAGAGAGAGAGGAGAGAGAGAGAGAGAGAGGAGAGAGAGAGAGAAGAGAGAGAGAGAGAGAGAGATGAGAGAGGAGAGAGAGAGAGAGAGAGGAGAGAGAGAGAGAGAGAGAGAGAGAGAGAGAGAGAGAGAGAGAGAGAGGGAGAGGAAAGAGAGAGAGAGGGAAAGGGAAAGAGAAAGAGAGAGAAAAAGAAAAAGAAAAAGAAAAAGAAAGAAAGAAAAAGAGAAAAGAGGGAGAGAGAAGGAGGGGAGGGAAAGAGACAGAGAGAGACCCTTATGACATCTAAAATGAAGATAACACTGCATAAATCCTTTTTTACCTTTATTATAGGTGTGTGTATATATGTATGTATGTGTGTATATACATATATGTGAGTGTGTGTATGTTATGTATGTGTGTGTATGTGTGTGTATACACACACACACACACACACACACACACAATAAAGGTAAAAAAGGATATATGCAGTGTTATCTTCATTTTAGATATCAAAAAGGGTTTTGCGGCTCCCGGTGTTTTATTTCGGTGGGAAACGGGTCCAAGTGGCTCTTTGAGTGTTTTGGGTTGCCTACCCCTGCACTAGGCCATCTAGTAGGGTAGATAGCTGCTTTTTGTCTAGCCCAGGCACTTGAGCATACAAAGTAATTGAAAATGGAATTGTATTCCCAACCATCAGATGTTACTGTGAACCTGTCTGCCAGTTGTTCACAATGCCATAGGCTACTGGCGGATACAGAGTGTAAATAACTACAAGCGAGAGATGGTCTTTATCATGAACTCAGAGAGTGAGGTCATTCCCCTCACTTGTTAAGAGAAAATGTTGGTGTTTTAAAACTAGGAGTAAAATTCAGGCAAAGCCTGTGAATAAAGGCTGGGAAAACCACATAGCTAACATTATTCAGTCTCTAAGATTTGGAACCTCCAAGAAGCTGGTATGAAGTGGAGATATGTTTGTTTATAAATCACATATTTTTATAAAAGTAGGTAACATATCTGGCCAGAAATTTGGTGTCTAGTTTAATATCCGTTTTCTGTGCTGTGCTAAATGAGATGTCACTGTTTCATGTTCTTATTTCTCTGTATAAGCTAGTGAACTGAGTTTCAGCCTTTACCCATATTTTAGGCTAGGTATGAAAAAATAATTTGTGATCTATAATAATTTATAAAAAGTACTACTTTTCTGGTAAGCTAAACATAAGCTTCCCACAAAAGAAATCAAGTAGAATATGTTCCAGAACACTATTTTGGGCAGACGGAAAGCCATTAATGTCAGGCATAGAATTCAAAAAATGATGATGGATTCCAAAACCAATTCTTCATTCTTGAAAAATATCTCTACATTATAGCAAGCAGTTGATAGAAACTAAAGGGATACTAGCTATTGGGAAGAATTCTGGCTTGTAATAACCTGTTGGAAGAATGTTCCTTCTGATCCAACTGGGCTCTGATTTATGTGGTGTAAATCTAAATGATGGATAATTTTGTTTAAAATTTTAAACAATTTAAAATGCTATGAACATACCTCACTTCAGGGTTTGGAAGTTAATTTGAATAGTCTCTTCTCTGAAATGAAACTCATAAATAAAATAAAAAAATAATATTTCAAGACAGAATTAAATTTAAAAATGATATCACTCTTCAAAATATGTAAGCTATAAAACTCATTCTACTGTTTTCTACAGTGAAAGAGCCAAGTGGAATTTTCTGCCAAATTCAAAATCAGTGCTTCCAAACATGAAAAAGGATGTCATAAAAGAATATAAAATGATATTTCAGTTGCTCTGGAAAGTTAAAAAAAATTAATCAATTCTTTGAACATACAATATTGATGCTATTTCTTCTTATTCTGCTCTTTCAACCATGCTAATCAGCATCAACAAATGGTTTTATTAGAAAGCTCTAGGCAAACTATGATACACAATCTGGTTTTGTGAAGGGTATGCCTTGGGGACTGAAATTAATATTTTTAAATGGCATCTATAGCACACACACACACACACACAAAAGAAACTGTCCTACAGGACTTAGCAACAATGCTTAGGGAGAAGTTATTATCCAGATCCTGATTTTTCTCATAATGCCATCAAAGAAATGTAGCACTTATGGACAGTTTCTAGCATGCTGATGAGAGATGAGTAAGGCTGTGCCAGGTTATTTGACAGGGTTCAAAATTACCTTGCCTCATCCATTTTAATTAAGTCATATCAGAGCAGCAATTCTCACACTGCATATCTGGATTCCCAGCACTGCCATATTATTACCTGAGGATCCATTTATCATGATTACATCGCAATTAAGGGATTTGCAAACCAAAGATTCAGCAAAATAAAAGGACAAAGAATATAAGTATATGTCTGATGATAAAGGAAGACATTTTTCAAATGTTAAGTAGTTAGATACCTGAATTCTATTAACATGCTAACATTAAATATACTTTGTCCATAATTAAAGTATACTTTAAGGTGATATATTTAGAAGACAATAGGATTTCATATGATAGATTCAAAATGAAGCTAGTAGCATGGTGTGTTGATAAACCTTAATTAAAAAAAATTTTAAATGGTAGTAATTACATAGATACTTTTTATCATTTCCACATGGTATGACTACTACTGTTCTCTGGATATCTGCAATCCAGGTCTGATAGCCATTTTAGCAATAATTGAGCTAGTTAGAATACATCCTTGTTAGGGTCTCAACCTATAGCAGTGGTTCTCAACCTTTTTAATGCCGCGACCCCCCAACCGGTCATAAGTCGAGGACTTCCCAACCAGTCATAAGTTGAGGACTTCCCAACTGGTCGTAAGTCGAGGACTATTTCCCTGCCCGGGAGCGCCGTGCATGCGTGGTGCTGCCCCCTGCGCTGGCCGAGGCGTAGCTGGCAAGGGGCAGCGACGGCGCAGGGCGACCACCGGCTGGGCCACCAGCTAGCACAGCCCAAGAGAGGTAAGGCACCCGCTGGGCCCCACGCGCGCCAGCAACCCTCCCTGCACCCATCGGCCTCCCACCTCCCACCCCTCTTTTACTTACATTTTTAGTAGTTGCTCAACAGGGAGGGATGGAAACTTCCAGACAGCTCGCCTTCGCTGCAGACAACTTGCAGCACCGTTTGCAGACTGGGACTTTTGGCGGGCTCAGCAGGGCAGAGACAGCCTGGACAATTCCTATTGGCTTTTGAAAGCCAATAGAATTAGACTCTGGCTCCTGCCAGGGAAGCTCCTTCCCCGAAGCATGCAATTTCTCAGAGCACGTCCCAAAAGGTGCTGTTTCCCTGGCAGGAACCAAGTTTGCAAGCCTCGTTGGCAAGCCGAGAAAACTGAAGGTCTGGAGGGTTCCCTCCTGTTTTCAGGGTTTTTCTCGCCTGCCCGCCCGGGTGGAGAGCCCATGCCTCCCCTTGTCCTTCGGCCGGGGAAAGATTGCCGGCCCCGAGCCTGTCCTGGAGGACTTTTTAAGCCCCGGATACCCCCACCCCCTCCCCAGTACCAGGCACTGCAGCTCCACATCAGGAGGGAACCCTCCAGACCTTCAGTTTTCCTGGCTTGCCAACGAGGCTTGCAAACTCGGTTCCTGCCAGGGAAGCTCCTTCCCCAAGCATGCAATTGCTCAGAGCCCATCCCAAAAGGTGCTGCTTCACTGGCAGGAGCCGAGTTTGCAAGCCTCGTTGGCAAGCCGAGAAAACCGAAGGTGCGGAGAGTTCCCTCCTGCTTTTGGGGTTTTTCTCGCCTGCCCGCCCAGGTGGAGAGCCCGCGCCTCCCCTTCTCCTGCAGCCGGGGAAAGAGGGCCAGCCCCGAGCCTGTCCTGGAGGATGTTTTAGTCCCCGGATACCCCCACCCCCTCCCCCGTAAGCCCAGGACCAGGCACTGCAGCTCCGCATCGGGAGGGAATCCTCCAGACCTTTGGTTTCCTGGCTTGCCAACGAAGCTTGCAAACTCGGCTCCTGCCAGGGAAGCAGCACCTTTTGGGATGGGCTCTGAGCAATTGCATGCTTCGGGGAAGGAGCACGGAGGCCTGCAAGCAGGCAGGCAGGCAGGCAGACGCTGGGCAGCACGAACTAAGCGGGGATCAAAACCCTGAAACCTTTTGCGTTCGTTTGTAAAGAAGCAGTGAAAGCCGGTCCAGCTGGTCGTCAGGGTGTGGAACTGGGCTGTGGATGCCAGGCCTTCCTCACCAGCAATGCTGGAGCCTCCCACACCAAGCAGTAGGTCTTCCGTACTGCTCCACTCGGACTGCCGGCTTCTTGCTAAAGGGCTGTCTTCCTCCGGAGATGTCTTTCTCCCCCCCCCCTCGTCTATGTCGAGCCCATGGCAAACAGCGTCCCACAAACCAAAGAAGTTGAACCAATCAATTCAAACTTCTTTCGTGAGATGTTTGAATTGATTGGTTCAACTTTTTTAGTCCTATTTTTTTTTTTGGCAGTGCACGTGGCTGGGATCCGCAGGAGATGGCTGAAAGAGCCGCGGGTTGCCGACCCGTGGTATAGGGTGTTCTGCTTGAGCAGAGGGTTGGACTAGATGGCCTCCAACTCTGTTATTCTATTATTCTTTATTATTATAACAATGCAATCAGCAGAAATTCTTGGCCTTTTACAATGATACATCTGATTAAAACTATGTAAAATGAATTTATCATAAAATAATCAAACATTCAATAATACACATGGATGACTAATACTACATTAAAAATTCTATAAGAAAGAGCTCAGTTTTTTTTTACATATTCCTGAATGCAATCTGATTTCAACTAGGAAGCCTGTTCCAAGGGCCACTTTTCCTACTGAAAAACAGTGTCTTTGGCCTCAGCCCTTTTACTTCCTGGAATTGGGAGCCATTATCTATTTTAGCTGAGAGTACTTTACAAGTTGAACTGATTCCAGATGGAGTAAGTGATCCTGGAGAGAAGTAGGTGCCAAGTCATAAAGGGCTTATTTTATAGGTTTAAAAAAATAGGACTTAAATTACACCTGGTGGCAGATCTTTTTAAAGACAGCAGCCTAATATCAAATAATTGATCAAAGATCTACATTTCATGCCATTTTGAAGAGTAAAAATTTAGATTTAAAAATAACATGCACAAAGCTGAAACCAACATCTTTCTGATTTTTTTTATTCAAAAACTTATATAAATAATGTACTGTAGATGTGTTAGTAGGATTGTACAAGACTTATGTTTTTTCTTCTGGATCAATGTTATCAACCAGCCTAGCTTGAACATGATTTTCAAGCCGTGTATTTTTTTTCTTTATTATCTGTGAAAGTATATGGTCTTCAATTAAGAAATCAATTTTTATTTTACACCTCACTGATTCACAATGTTATTCCAGAGAATAAAAGATCACAAGAAATAAAACATGTAATTATATTACAATAATTATGAAGGGTTGTGTTGAACAGTACCTAAGAATTGTTATCCTACAAAATTCCTCTTTATTTCATGCTTGGATATCCTAAAATATTGTAACTTTAAGTGCCCCAACTGTACCACAAAGAAAGAAAAAAATGTGCATGAAAATATATGCATTAAAAGATTGCAGGTTCTTATCATATATTCAATAGGAAGAATTGTTTTCCCAAATAATTACTTTTGCTGCTGAAAGTTTGGGGGTCTTTGAAAATTAACCTTTGCTAGGGCAATTTGGGAGAGCCAGGCACTATTGATTTTATATACTTTCATTGTTATTATTTAAACAGGGCTTCTCTCCCTCTTTTCTTTCCATCTGTGTTCAGTTAGATATTTTTCCTCTTTCCATTTAGGTCCTTCTCTTGCTTTTATCCATCTAGTTAGGCTACACCCTTTCTTCTTTCCCTTTTCACTATATCTGGCACTTTCCCTTAATTCATCTCCCCACTGACTGAGTTTCTGAAAATTATTTCTACTATTTGATTAAATCATATGGGGAAAAGTGTCAATTCATAATGCATATTTCAAGGAATATTGCAGTATGTATTTGTCACTTGTTCCTTAAAAACCTCGAAATTACTACAGTGGGGAGCATAACTAAAATTTACTGTCACTAAATTCAGTTGAAGACAGTTACAGTTAATATTTGGCCACATGTTGTAAGTTATTGGATATGAATGGAAATAATTGAAGGGATGAGAGTGAACATGCCATACAAATATACAGTATATTATTATATTATTATAAATTATACAGTATATTATTATATTATTATAAATTATATAGTATATTATTATATTATTATAAAATTCCCTTCATGTTAGATTACCTTCAGCCACAAAAGTGTTTGAAGTGAGATATATGTGTATATACTGTATACGCGTAACAATTAAATCTGAAAAATGTAATTGAAATAATACTTATAAGGAAAAAACTAAAAAGTATTGCCCTGGATGTTCAGTAATCTTCAAAAAAGTGGATTTTGGCATATGAAGGGGAAAAAATCAATCATCCAAAATAATCCTATCTTGAAGCTGAAACACTTCAACATCTTCTACAGTAAGGCCTTCGTAGGAGATTTTATTTTTAGATGGGCAAGTATATCCTTTCCAGATATAGAAAGGTTAGGTTCACCAAAGAGTCTGAAAATGAAAAAACAACAAAGGTAATGATTGTTGGAACTGTGTTTGGGGAAATATAAAGTATTTTTCCCAGTACTTTAAAAATGTTCGCTTGGTCTAATGCCACAATAAGATTTAATTTAATATGCACTATAATTTTTCATCGCTAATAAAAATGTACTTGAGTTTGTTTATATATATGACTGCCAAAGGACATTCATTTACTTTTTCAAGTTTATACTGAAATATTTGTTATTTCCTAAGGGAGATGGGTGGTTTAAAATTTGACAAATAAATAAAATAAATATTATTACTTCTTAAGCTTATAAAATATGCAAAAGTAAATTATATATATATGTATGTATGTATATGTATATGTATATGTATATGTATATGTATATGTATATGTATATGTATATGTATATGTATATGTATGTATGTATATGGGGGTTATATACGTATATAGGTATATGGCATTATATGTATATGTGAAGGTGAATAGAGAAATTCTTGTTCACCTGTAACCTACCGTATGACCATTCTCTTAATGCAGAGGTCCCCAACCTTTTAGGCACCAGGGACTGATTCATGTGGAGAAAGATTTTTCTACGGACCAGAGGGGGTGTAGTTTCGTGTGCTGCCTGCATGCCATGGATGGGGCTTCGCTTGTTTGCATGGCCCAGTTTCTGGCATGGCATGGCCCAGTGCAGGTCCATAGACCAGGGTTGGGGACCTCTGTCTTAACATGTACTTGTCACTAATATGAATGAAATTTCTACTTTCATTTAACAGATATAGTTGCTGAAACCAAATATAAAATTACCTTACTTGCTGCTGAGCTAAATCTTATCACCTACAGACTATAGGGGCATTGCATCAGCTATCATACCTAAATCATCAAGTCATTACATTGTTGTACGTTCCTCCATTCCCTCACTTCGTTCACCTCTTTAGTTGGCTTCAGGTTTGGCTGTCTCCCAGATGTGGGAGACATAGCTATGTTGATTATGGACTCAACAACATTATTTTAAGCACATTTTATGTAGAACATTAATTGCAATTAAAGTTAATGGCTCACATCCTGGATATATTTTAGATTTCAGGAAGCAAAATGCTGTAATCTGATTAGGAGACTTGCCAAATATACTGTATGAATGACTGTGACAAGACATTGGTCAGAGAAAAGAGCAGCTGACTTTTCAGCCAAATCACAAAGCAATTTTGACCATGATAGCAAATTAACAACCATAATGACCTAGAAAACAAATTCTTAATATACCATGTGTTAGATTGTTCCATATTTTTCTATAATCCTTTGATTCATTTGTCAACTTTGGACATGTCTAACTTAAGTTTTAAATCAGGCTAGACAACCCATGATCTGTTGGGTCATCCTTTTCAGAGATATTTTCTCACCGAAACAGAGAACCAGAATGATCACGTGCAGATTGATACAGTTTTCGGGTTTTAAAATTAAAGAAGAAAGCATTTTAATTAAAATATTCAAAATAAAGGTCATATGACTGCAGCAACAGCCCAAAAGCAGAGCCAGTAGCACTGAAGCAGCTACTCTCCCAAATTACTTTACCTTGAAGTCATGGGGACTGGATTTAAGTTAGTCCAGTGATGGAGAACCTTTTAGAGACCGAGTGCCCAAAAACTGGCCCTGCCCCCCTGCACTGCCCCACCTCTGCCCCACCCCAACCCCATCCCCCACCCTGCCTGCCCGCAGGGCCACTCACTGCCTCCAGAGCCCACCACAGATAGCCCAGGCAGCCCAGCAGCGCCATGGCGGCCACGCCCTCTGCCCGCACCCCGCAGAATTAACTGTGCGTGATGGGGCGTGAGGGCAGAATCTTATCTACGCTGCCTGGCTGCCATGTCCTTGGCTGCGCAGCTCCATGTGGGCCATGTTCAGGGGTGACTCTCCTCCAGGAGGGCTGCTGGTGAGGGGGTCATAGAGGGAGGCGAGGCTGGGGCAATGGCATGTGTGCCTACAGAGAGGGCTCCGAGTGCCGCCTCTGGCACGCGTGCCATAGGTTCGCCACCACTGAGTTAGTCCATTTGAGGTACCTTGGTTCAAAAATTATTGTTCTATGATGCACCATTTCACTCAGGTAAAGTCATGATGAGAGCTTTAATAGCAGATAGAAAGACAGACAGACAGACAAATCAAGATTATTTGCTTGTTTAGATTTAAATATGAGATTCTGACAATTCCCTTTCTTAACGCTGCACAGTGTACATGTACTGGTCTTGGACTGTACTGAAGTCTGAGATGCAGATTTTTTTTTCTCTCTCTTTTCCTCTCAGTTCTGATTCTGGATGGAGCAGCTGGATAGAGACCAGAAGTTGCCAAGATAGAATGCAGAGCTCTGCTGCATGAAAGCCTTTTTGTTTAGGCAAGAACAAGGAGTTTGTATTCCCATAAGGAATAATCTTTTTTTTTAATGAATACTGTTGGTAGCTGCTACTCATTCCTTTTTTTTTTGTTTATTTGTTTGTTTCAACATGTCAGACCCAATCCCTACTTTAAACTCCAATCTCATTTTTCAGATGTGTTGAAAGAATATTTTTCTCTTCTATCTTTTACTTGGAATTAATCTGTGGCAACAATCCCAGCCCAACTTTTCTTATTATTTTTGGGTTCCATCATTGTGCCTGTTTCCCCTGCTTTGTGTTCCATCAATAAACCTACTCAAATGATTTCCCTCTCCAGACTGAACCACAATCTTTCTAAATCATTTTCAAGAGTCTAAGTGGATTGGAGCTTTATATTAGATTCTCCTTTCAATCATTTCTCTTTCTTTCCCTTCCTTTCTGCCAATGCTTTTCTTTTCATGCAGCACTTAACCTCAAGAAACTAGTTCTTGTAGAATTGCCAAACCCCTCTTCTCCCATCACCACTTCTTTAGAAGCTTACTCTGACCAGTATTCCCCGATAAACTCTATCTACCTTCCTCTATCAAGGGTTCCAGTCAAGCCAATCCAATCTAATCAAGCAGTTGTCACACTTGTGAAAATCTAATTTTAAATGTCCTCCTAAGCTCCTTGCATTGTACATTGTCAAGAAATTAAATTCATGCTTCCTTGAACATTATTCTTGATTTTTAATGTCTAATCCCCCCCCAATGTAACACTTTTTAATTTGAAAGCCTGTGTGGTAATTAGGCAAATTCACCAATAATTTCTTACCAATACTGCCATTCTTTAAAGTGCACCTTCAGATATTATCTTGAGTTTGAATAATACTGGTGAGATTATCCACTAACATAACAATTTATAGAATTCTTATCAAAATTCCAGTTGCCAAACTGCTACCATAATGTATTATCACACACACACACATACACACACACACATTCAGTATCTGTCTGTCTATCTATCTATCTCTACCTCTATATTGTTTAAACTGCTGCATTAACATTTGTAACATTATGAGTTGAGTCATATAATTGGTCAAAGACAAAGCTAAATATCTTATCAAGCACTTCTTATCATTTATATGACAGAAGAAGAAATGTTCAGTGTAGATAAGTACATCAGGAACCTTTTATTCTAATAGGATGTTTCTCTTTTCTACCCGGGTATAGCCACTAGGGATAAGCATTCAAGAATATAAACATCCAATATTATGTATGATAAACAGAACTCAATTATGCTCCATCAATCATGGAAAAGATATTACTGTCAGCTATTTCACAAGGAATTTCCCTTCATCATAGTTCAATTAAATTCCCTTCTAAAGGAAATTATAAAAGACATTATATGCAGAGTTATAATTACTTTCTTTAAAAAAACTGAATAATTCATTTTCATTGTATACTTTTGTATAATCCAAAAAGTTTAGCAATGCTTACACAAGCAAAATCCAAAATCTTTTGTAAGAAACATTGTTTTAATGTAGTTTTAGTCACAAATGTTTTATTCAACAGATGTTTCTGTGTACGTGATTTCATCTGAAAGCATTCCCTAGGATCACACTAAAAATTACATCACTTAGAACTTCATGATTGAAGTAATATATGTTTTCTTTAAAAAAATAAATTAAAACATCAAATGTTAATCTTAATGTATTGCATCCTCAATCACTGACAACCATTTTTTAAAAGAAACCCCATAAAAATGCAGTGATTTTGTGCTTCATTTTTAAAGTCCAGCGTGATTCATCTGTCTGCTATTTATCTCATCACCAGGAGCTAAAAAGATGGAAATTATGTAGCTGAATGTATTACACTGATGGACAATTGTATTAAATTCCCTAAGCAAAAACATGCATGTGTTTCTTCCTTGTATAACTGCTTTCTATTCTCTTCATGAAAGTTATAATTAAAAGAAAGTTAATTCCTAATTAATAAAACTATGCAAAGCAACCAGCTGAGTGCCTTTTAAAATACACAGGCCCTTCTGAACCAGCTGCATCCTTTGGATGTAAGACTACAAGTAGTCCTCAACGTACGGCCACAATTGAGCCCAAAATTTCTGTTGCTAAGTGAGACATTTGTTAAATACGTGTTGCCCCATTTTATGACTATTCTTGCCCCAGGTGTTAAGTGAATCACTGCAGAGGTTAAGTTAGTAACACGGTTGTGAAGTGAATCTGGTTTATCCATTGACTTTGCTGGTCAGAAGGTCACAAAAGGGGATCACATGACCCTGGGACACTGCAACCGTCATAAATATGAATCAGTTGTCAGGTGCCTACATTTTGATCATGTGACTTACATGCTACAACAATTGTAAGTATGAAAAATGGTCATACATCACTTTTTCCCATTCTATTGTAACTTTGAACGATCACTAAATACGTTGAGGACTACCTGTATATGTGGAAATGAAAGCTTTTGAAGCAACTTTGTTGAGCCTTCTTAAGGATCTTGTCTTATCTCTTTCCAATTCAACATAATTTCTGAACTGCTGTTTCAATGTTTTACCCAACTGTAAAAATTAAATCTGAATCAAATTGGTAAATAATCCCTTAACAGGTTATCAGCAGAATAGGATGGGAACCATTTTTGCTAATGCCCATCTTCCTTGTGCCTCCAACAAAATCTGCCCTGGAGAGCTCAGAAATTTAGAGATAGCACAATGAAGCTAAATCAGGAGGTTGAAATAATAAAACTAATAAATTAATCCATATTCTTAAAGTAGCCTTGACTGCAGGAAATAGTGGAAATAACCAGCTGAATATAACCCAAACTTTACTATTTTTAAATCTAAAAACAATGGCATTGCACTATAAAGTTAATTCTAATCCTTTGACTAACATTCTGTCTCATTCCAAAGTGAGGAACTACTGTATCTTGCTCAGAACAAAGCAGTACTGACTCAGGAGAAAACAAGTTCAGCTAATATCTCAGAGAAAATCTAATCCAGAAGTATAACAGACAACAGCAACAAAATGAAGGAAGATTGGCTGTCAGGACCAAGGCCAGAGAAAACACAGTGAAATCCAACTGAGTCTAACCCTTTATTGGCTTACACCCAGTAGACAGGATCTTGCCAAACTAAAGCCATAACTTTCTAACCCAGAGTTCCCCAACCTTTTGAGCAACAGGGACTGGTTCCGTGGAGAGCATTTTTTCTGCGGACTGGAAGGGGCGTGGTTTCATGTACTGCCCCGCTCAGAGGTGGGGCGATGTTAGTACTGGCAGAATGCTTGAGGGTGAGGCGATGCTAGTGCCGATGGGACGCTTGGGGCGAAGCAGTGGTAGCACCAGCGGGATGCTCAGGATGGGGCAGGATAGCGCTGGAGGGATGCTCAGGGTGGGGTGGTGATGCCCACTGCTAGTGTGAGTGTGGGGGGTGTGAGTGCACATACGTGTGCACATGCATTGGCCATCCCTTCACACAGCCCGGTAACCAAGTGGCCACAGCCTGGTAGTGGGCTGCGGCCCACAGGCTGGGGGCCCCTGTTCTAACCTATTAGAAATATTCTAAGAGATTCTAGAGTGCGGCTAACCTGAAATTCCTCCCCTCCCTCAAGTTCCTCCCCTCCCTCCTCCATCCAGTTTGGGATTGCACAGTCTCTTAATTTGGGTATCTCCCTGGGAAAAAATTCTGTGTTGCCAGGTCACTCTTTCTGTTCCAAGTGCATATTCCATCACATTGGCAAATTATATTCTACCATTCAACAGTTTGGAATTGAAGTCTTTTAAGCCTCAAAACTTTGCCTAAGACTCAACTGCCAGCCAGAATTGCATTGTACCATTCCTTCACATAAGGAAGGAATCATTCTTGAATTGTTCTCATTACTGCAATTTTCAATTTTTTCAAGTAGGCCAGGAGTGTCAAACTCGCAATGTCATGTGCACGGCAGAGGCGGAGGGGGAGGGGGACGCTGGCCCCGGGGTGGTAGAGGGCCAAAGTATACCGTTCTTGCTGGGGAGAGGCAGATATGGCGGGAGCCACAGGGTAAGCCATTCCCGGGGAACAAGAGCTCGCTGTCTAAAAGTGATCCCTTGCTCTGACCCTGTGAGTTCAGCCCAAAGTACTGGTGATGGGCAAAATCCGGACCCTGGGCTCAGGCTGTTGCTACTCAATGCCAGGTCAGTTGTAAATAAAGCCCCCCTCATCCATGATCTTTTCCTGGAGGAGGAGGCCGACCTCACATGTGTGACCGAGACCTGGCTGGCCCGGAGGGAGGAGATCCTCTCTCTGAAATGTGCTCAGCCGGGTTTCAGGTATGGCATCAGCCATGACCCCAGGGAAGGGGGGGAGGAGTGGCTATTATAGCCAAGAAGACCTTTAGCCTACGCAGGCTCGCTGTTTCTGAGATTGCGGGTTGTGAGTTGCTCCTTGTGAAGTTGGACCTAGGGGTTCAGGTGGGCTTGTTGCTCGCGTACCTGCCTCCCAGCTGCGTGTCAACAGCCCTGCCTGCGCTACTTGAGGTTGCTGGGCTGGCGGTTGAGTTCTCCAGGCTTATTGTCTTGGGGGACTTAAATGTACCGTCACTCGGCAAATCCTCTGGGCTGGCGCAGGAGTTCATGGTCACCATGGCAACCATGAACCTAACTCAAGTAGTTCAGGGTCCGACTCACAAGAGGGGACACACTCCCGACATGGTATTCCTCTCAGAACAGTTGAGCAATTATCTGAATTTAAGGGGCTTAGATATCTTGCCTGTGTCCTGGTCAGACCATTTTCTGCTACGGCTTGTTTTTAAGGCTCCAATCCTCCCCTGCAGGAAGGCGGAACCGATTAGGTGGTTCCGCCCCAGATGTCTGATGGACCCAGAAAGTTTTCAGAGGACACTTGGGGAAATACCGGATTCTCTCATTCACAGTTCGGCAGAGTCCTTGGTTACGGCCTGGAATATGGCTGCGAAGGGGGCTCTTGACCGGATTGCGCCACTGCGACCTCTCTGTGGTAGCAAACCCAGGAGATCTCCTTGGTTTACTGAGGAACTCAGGGGGATGAAGCACCAGAAGAGACGCCTAGAGAAGCGATGGAGGAAAAGTAAATCTGAATCTGACCGAACACTATTAAGATCTTATATTAAGACCTTTCAGGTGGCGCTCAAGGCGGCAAGATGCGCGTATCGTTCCGCCTTGATTGCATCCGCAGAATCCCGCCTAGCCGCCCTGCTTAGGGTGACTCGCTCCCTCCTTAATCGGGGGGGTTGACGAACCCTTGCAGGGTAGTGCTGAGGATTTTAATAAGTTTTTCGCAGATAAAATCGCCCAGATTCGGATGGACCTTGACTCCAATTGGAATGCAGTGTCGGCTGACAATGAGTCAGTCGAGATGACAGGGACTCGTCTTGATCCTGTTGTGTGGGAGGAGTTTGACCTGGTAGCACCCGATGAAGTGGACAAGGCCATGGGAGCTGTGAGTTCCGCCACCTGTTTATTGGACCCGTGCCCCTCCTGGCTGGTTTCGGCCAGCAGGGAGGTGACGCGGGGCTGGGTTCAGGAGATTGTCAATGCTTCTTTGAGGGAGGAGTCCTTCCCGGCTCCCTGCAAGGAGGCAATTGTGCGCCCCCTCCTCAAGAAGCCTTCCCTTGACCCAGCTGTGTTAAACAACTATCGTCCTGTCTCCAATCTTCCCTTCTTGGGGAAGGTTGTTGAGAAGGTGGTGTCATTCCAGCTCCAACGGTCCTTGAATGAAACGGATTATCTGGGCCCTCAGCAATCAGGATTCAGGCCCGGCTACTCCACGGAAACTGCTTTGGTCGCGCTGACGGATGATCTTTGGCGGGCCTGGGATAGGGGACATTCCACTATCCTGGTGCTACTTGACCTCTCAGTGGCTTTCGATACCATTGACCATGGTATAATTCTGCGCCAGCTGGAGGGGTTGGGAGTTGGGGGCACTGTTTTGCAGTGGTTCATCTCCTACCTCACTGGTCGGTCGCAGTTGGTGTTGGCAGGGGGTCAGAGGTCGACCCCTAGGTTCCTCCCTTGTGAGGTCCCTCAGGGGTCGGTCCTCTCCCGTCTGCTGTTTAATATTTACATGAAACCGCTGGGTGAGATCATCTGACGACACGGGGTGAGTTATCATCAGTATGCTGATGATACTCAGCTTTACATCTCCACCCAGTGTCATTTCAGTAAAGCAGCGGAGGTGATGTGATGGTGTCTGGAGGCTGTTAGGGTTTGGATGGGTGCTAACAAGCTCAAACTCAACCCCGACAAAACGGAGTGGCTATGGGTTTTGCCTCCCAAAGACAATGCAATCTGTCCATCCATTACCCTGCGGGGGAGTCTCTGACCCCCTCAGAGAGGGTCCGCAACTTGGATGTCCTCCTCGATCCACAGCTAAATCTGGAACATCATATTTCGGCTGTGGCGAGGAGGACATTTGCCCAGGTTCACCTGGTGCACCAGCTGCGGCCCTATTTGGACCGGGAGTCTCTTCTCACAGTCGCTCATGCCCTTATCACCTCGAGGCTCGAGTACTGCAATGCTCTCTACATGGGGCTACCTTTGAAAAACCGCTCAGAGACTTCAGGTAATGCAAAATGCAGCTGCACGAGCAGTATTGGGCCTGCCTAGAAATGCCCACATCTCGGCATCACTCCGCGAGCTGCATTGGCTGCCAATTGGTCTCCGAACGCAATTCAAAGTGTTGGTTATGACCTATAAAGCCCTACATGGCATCGGACCAGGTTACTTACGGGACCGTCTGCTGCCCCATGAAACCCAGCGACCGGTTAGGGCCCACAGGGTCGGCCTTCTCAAGGTCCTGTCAGCCAGACAGGGCCTAGGGGAAGAGCCTTCTCTGTTGCGGCCCCGGCCCTCTGGAATCAACTCCCCCTTGAGATCCGTATTGCCCCCACCCTCTCCGCCTTTCGCAAATCATTGAAGACTCATCTTTGCCGACAGGCCTGGGGCAGTTAACACCTGGCCCCAGCCAGTGTATGTATGTTGTATGTCTGTTTTGGATGATTGGTCTTTTAATTGATGGGTTTATAATGTTTTTTATATATATTAGATTTCTACATGTTAGTATCTATGTTGTGAGCCACCGTGAGTTTTTGAAATAGGGTGGCATAGAAATGTAAGTAATAAATAAATAAATAAATAAATAAATAAATAAATATCGTGACTTTTTTGCCTTGCCGGCAATGGGGTAGGCACAGTTTCACTATGATATGCATCTGGCCCATGGGTTGGCAGTTTGACACTCCTTCATCTGATCATAATTAAGCTTTTCCCTTCTACCATCTACATTACTTTCCACTATATAGGATTTAGCTTGCGATTCTCAACAGAAATAAGAATACATACAACCAAGAGAGCAATTATAAGTCCTCTCATCCACACCTCAGGGTTTAACTAAATTTGTTCCTTCTATTATTCTTTCTCAGGGAGTTCTATTAGGGAATCTTTCTCCCTAGAAGAACATTTTGGAACAGCTTCTACATTAAACATAGTTCCCCCAAATGAAATTTGAAATTCTCTAGTTTTAACTGCAGCTCACAGAAAATGGAAAACAAAAAGAATAGGAGGATTTTTAATGTTTTTAATATATGCATCATTAGAAATCAACCAGATTTTATGCAACTGAGGAACAGAAAAAGAAGTAGAGGAACTTGTACAATATTCATCTCAGGATTATTGTATTTTTTAATACTCAGAAATACAACAATGAGACCAAAGATCTTAATTTGCCATAAAAGAATAATCTATCTAATAAGTAGTCAACAGATGTAAACAAATGGAAGAAAGCGGATACCCCATGTCTTTAATATTCTGGAGATAGCAACTATTAAAGGATGGAAGAGTTAGTTAGAGAATAAATTGGTAAAACTTTGCTCCATCTTTTTGAAAGCATTTCATCTGGTTTGAAAAGAATGCTTAATTATTTTATGGAAGAAGAAATGAAGGAAGGAATGGGACAAATTTAGTAACTCTTTGCCCCCTATGTAATATGTCCTTAATCCATTTGTAACTTTCTTAGATCAAAATCTTATTTAGCTTTTGGCTATTTATTTCTAATTTTTTAAGCTTGTAATTATTTTTTCTTTTCTTCAACATTGAAGCTAAATTCACCCAGTGACTTTTAAAACTTGTCATTCTTTGTCATAGCTTTGAGATAGTTAATAGGTAATTAACTATTATCTTAGTATTCTTTAAAAAGACTTCATATATTTGGGAACAAGATGGTTAATCTCTTTGTGTCCTGGCACTCAAAACCATAAATATTGCTGTCCTGTTGGTCTCCTCAGGAGAAGCAGCTATCTGGGACACATGTGGTGATCTCCAATTCTCTACTTATCCACATGCGTCCTAGGAATTATTTAGTCTTTGCCACAGTTATTGGCTCTGTTCTCGCAGAAACAGTTTCAGTTCACCATACCTCCCCAGAAGTTTAAAAACATTCTTGAAAACAAAAATGTCAACAAAACAGTACAACAACAAAAAAACAAAAAACTGTACTATGTGATAAATTATTTGCTGATTCTGATTTGGTAAAATGCTAGTGATTTGTATCATGCAAGATAGATAAAATACACAGTATACCTAATATACAATATACAGTATACCTAAAATTACTGAGCATATGGTACTTGACCTAAATTATATGTATAATGCAACTTAACTGTTCTATCTTTTGTATACCACAATATACTGAAATACCTAAAATAACTCAAAATTCCACAACATCTTATGGGAATTCATAATCAAATAAGGTGATCCTATAAATGCCTAGTTAAAATTCAGGGATACCTAACTCAATGTTTCTGTGAAATATGCATAATACGAGGCCTTCTTTTATTTTATTATATTTGTTTCCATGTTTTTTCCCCTCATAAGGTATTCTTTATCTTGGCATATCTGTTGTTAAGACAATAGGTTACCACAACAAGGGTACTCTTTTATCAAATTTAACTATAAATGAAATGAAAAAAAATGTGCTATAGTTGGCAACACAATTCGGCAGTACTTAACTGCTACAGTAAATTACCCCTTTTAAAAGGGTTTCAATTTTCATTTTCCTAAATAAGATACTTGACATATTGTATGGAAGCTGAAATAAAATTAAATATCCCTGCCAATGCTTGTGGTTAATGACTACTATTTAGATGAGTGAAATTTAAATGTAATATATATATGAAATATTAATAATAGGTTCTATAATAGACAGATGGGATTTCCCTCAGCAAGGACTCTGTGTTGTAGAGGCAACGCTTTGGGGTTTAAATGAGATGTGGAGGTGAACTGCTTCACATCACCATTTTCTCAAGTAAAGCACCAATCTATTGAACAGAAGCAGGGGCCATACCGCTCACAAAGGTGTTTCCCCCCCCTAAGAAATATTTTCAAAAAAAGTATTCACTTTTTTAAAAAGTGAAACATCTCTTAAACTATTTCCAAATCTCAAATGCACACATGTATAACTATAGATTTTTTTTAAGTACCTTTGAGTCAGGTGTTTTGTCTCTTTATCTCTTTCTCTCTGTGTCATTTGTTTTATTCTTGACAACTCCCTAGACAAGATGCTGCAGTTTTCTTAGCAAGATTTTAGAAGTGGTTTCCCCTTGCCTGCTTCCTGAGGCACCCAGCTGGCTTTGTGCCTAAGCTGAGGCTAGAACTCACAGTCTCCCAGTTTCATGCCCAGTGCCTTAACCAACATACACATTAACTGGCATTGTTGAACAGATCTTAGATATAAATTATCAGACATGTCAAACTCGCAATGTCACGTGACGTCACGCAACGTATCGGGACGGTTTTGTCATTGCCGGCAATGGGATGGCCGCGGCTTCCGGATGACGCATCCAGCCCACAGGCCGGCAGTTTGACACCCCTGAATTAGATGTTATGAGAAGTTTATTTGTAGCTGATGAATAAGTGAATAGTAGTTTTGAAAGATTACTTCTTCCTTAGAAGTATTTTAGCTCATCCTTAAATGTGAATTAATAAACAAAAAAGTGAATGAAATATTAGGATCCATGAATAGAAGCACCACGACCAGATCACAAGAAGCAACTGATCCATTCTACAATGTTGGGGCAACACATTTTAAGAAACTCAAAAAGAGAATTACATTCAGGGGATACAATGTAGAATGGTGAACAGCTTAAAGACTATACTGTAACTTCTGAATAATGGTTAAAGGAGCTGGATATATTTTAAAAGAAGAAACATTTATTTATTACTTTTTACTTTCATTCCATTTAAACACTCCCTAACTTCTAACCAACTGAAACTTCTGCATATCTATCATTTATTTTATTTCTCAGTTGCTAGTTATGATAAAAAATATAATACGGTACATATGTTACTTTTTGATGGTATTCACTAAGATATTTGCTACTTTTTATACAGATAATGTAACTGTTTTTGAGATTACCTTTCACAGGTTATCCCTTTGATTTCTTAAACCATGTAATGGTCAATAGTTGAACAATATAATAACAATAACAATATAAACCAACAGCTCAACAGTATAATATAGTATAACTAGTATCACCTTAAGACAATTTCCTTTATCCTTCAAAATATAAATAGATCTTGATCTACATTAATGCTTGGAGAATGCTTAATTTGCCCCATTTATCATAATCAGTTTACTCAAAGTATGCCTATATCTGAACTCACATTTTGAGGTACCACTTTTCTATCTATATGCATTAGTTGGGTCAGTGAACAATATATACATACATACATACATACATACATACATACATACATACATACATACATACATACATACATACATACATATATATATATATATATATATATATATATATATATATATATATATATATCTTTTGACAGAACCAGATTTCCTTTGTTCATTGTTATATACAGGTAGTTCTCAACTTACACTCATTCATTTAGTGACCATTTGAAATCACAATGGCGCTGAAAAAATGACTTATTACCAGTCCTCACACTTATGACTGGCACAGCATCCCCATAGTCACACGGCCAAAATTCTGGTGCTTACACCAGTTGCAGTGTCCAGATGTCATGTGATCACTATTTGCACTTCCCAAACAGAGTCAATGAGGGATCTGCTTAACAATCACATGATTAATTTAACAACTGCAGTAATTCACTTAACAATAATGGCAATAGAGGATATACAATAAAATCAGGTGCAAATCACTTAAAAATTGCCTTCCATAGCAGTGAAAATTCTGGTACCAACTGTGGTCATATGCTGAGGACCACCTGTACTAAAAATCAAATTAATACTTTCTGCTCTTTGAATGACTGCTGACTTCCAATAATAATTTCTCCACAAATTATTCTGTTTTCCTTTTCACTAAGGTCCACTTATGTTGTCTCATAATGTTACATATTACACCAATACTCTCAGGGTACGTGCATTTTGTTTTCACTTTTTGTCTGATATTAAGAATAACATAAAATCATAAACAATTAATCAAAGCCCTGTGTTTATTACAACCAATCAATCTCTTCTGATCTATTTTTAACCAGGACTAAAAATGAATGATTCAGCTTCTGCTTCAGCTCTGGGACTGTCGGGTCATTTAGTGTTCTTTTGTAATGAAGAAACACAGTAATTTAACACTAGTAGCATTGTTCATATCTGTATTTATGAATAAGATTCGATTTAGCTTAGTGAAATGGAGTATAACTGTATGTTTAAAAGTTGAAAAAGAAAGGGATGGCGACAAATCATGTTTTGTGGTGACTTGTTTGACCCTGAATAATATCAGCTTCCTAAGGATGAAAAAGATTCTCCTATCAGATTATATCTACTTCCTGCTAAGATACAAAAGGGAAAGATTGGCATTGGGCTTGAAAGTGACTTGTCACCTCCCTGTCATATTCTTTCAGTGCAGACAGAATATATAAGACCAACTGTAAAAAAATAAAAATAAGAAAGTTGGATGTTCAGCAATATACTTTTTCAGAGAAAAATCATATCCAACATAGGACAATTAAGCAAACTAAAAAATAAGAATGTAATGAGAATTACTATTAACTTCACACATCTTTGTCTCAAAACTTCAGTGATGAAACATAAATAATAAACATCTATACTGTGATTATGCTCCCTTGTTCAGATCCCCTGTGTTAGGGAGGGAAGGAAGGAAGGAAGGAAGGAAGGAAGGAAGGAAGGAAGGAAGGAAGGAAGGAAGGAAGGAAAGAAAGAAAGAAAGAAAGAAGGAAGGACACATTTATTTATTTATTTATTTATTTATTTAATCACATTTATATGCCGCCCCTCTCCAAAGACCCAGGGCGGCTCACAACAAAAAATACAACAATTTTAAAATTAACACATTTAAACCACACACACACACAATCAATTCACATGCACTCTTAGGGCCGAGGGGCAGAGCACAGCTCACATGCCCCAAGCCTGTCGGCATAGATGTGTCTTCAATCCTTTCCGGAAGGCTAGCAGGGAGGAAGCAGTGCGAACCTCCGAGGGAAGCTGGTTCCAGAGGGCTGGGGCAGCAACGGAGAAGGCCCTTGCCCTAGGTCCCGCCAGCTGGCATTGTTTAGAGGACAGGACTTGTAGGAGGCCAACCCTATGCGCCCTAACCGGTCGCTGGGATTCATGAGGCAGAAGACGGTCCCGCAGGTATCTTGGTCCATTGCCTACGGTCCCGCAGGTATCTTGGTCCATTGTTATAGGTCATAACCAACACTTTGAATTGTGTTCGGAGACCAATTGGTAGCCAGTGCAGCTCACGGAGGGCCGGAGTGATATGAGCATGTCTTGGGAGACCCAAGACAGCTCACGCGGCCGCATTCTGGACTACCTGCAGTCTCCGGACATTCTTCAAAGGTAGCCCCATGTAGACAGCATTACAGTAGTCGAATCTCGAGGTGACAAGGGCATGGGTGACTGTGAGGAGTGACTCTCGGTCCAAATAGGGCCGCAACTGGTGCACCAGGCGAACCTGGGTGAATGCTCCCCTCGCCACAGCTGAAAAAATGATGTTCCAAACTTAGCTGTGGATCGAGGAGAACACCCAAGTTGCGAACCCTCTCCGAGGGGGACAAAACTTCTTCCCCCAGGGTAATGGATGGACAGATGGACAGATAGAATTGTCCTTGGGAGGCAGAGCCCATAGCCACTCCGTCTTGTCGGGATTGAGTCTGAGCCTGTTTGCACCCATCCAGACCTCAACAACCTCCAGGCACCGGTTCATCACTGCTTCGCTGTAGTGACACGGGGTAGAGATATAAAGCTGGGTATCATCAGCATATTGATGATAACTTACCCCGTGCCGACGGATGATCTCACCCAACGGCTTCATGTAGATGTTAAAAAGCAGAGGTGAGAGAACGGACCCCTGAGGAACTCCACATGGAAGAGACCTCGGGGCCGATCTCCGACCTCCTGCAAACACTGACTGCGACCGGCCAGAGAGGTAGGAGGTGAACCACCGTAGAATGGTGCCCCGCACTCCAAGGCCCTCCCACCGACGCAGAAGGATACCATGGTCGATGGTATCGAATGCCGCTGAGAGGTCAAGAAGCACCAGGATAGTGGAATAACCTCTATCCCGGGCCCACCAGAGATCATCGATCAGCGCGACCAAAGCAGTTTCCGTGCTGTAACCGGACCTGAACCCAGACTGCTGAGGGCCCAGATAATCCGTTTCATTCAAGGACCATTGGAGTTGGAGTGCCACCACCTTCTCAACAACCTTCCCCAAGAAGGGAAGGTTGGAGACTGGACGATAATTATTTAAAACTGCCGGGTCCAGGGAAGGCTTCTTGAGGAGGGGGTGCACAAGTGCCTCCTTTAAGAGAGCTGGAAAGGACCCCCTCCCTCAATGAAGCGATAACAACCACCTGGACCCAGCTCCGTGTCACCTCCCTGCTAGCCGAAACTAGCCAGGAGGGGCACGGGTCCAGTAAACAGGTGGCAGAACTCACAGCTCCAATGGCCTTGTCCACATCCTCAGGAGTTACCAGGTCGAACTCATCCCATACAACAGGACTAAGACGGGCCTCTGTCATCTCGACTGACTCATTGTCAGCCGACACTGCATTCCAATTGGAGTCCAAGTCAGTCCGGATCTGAGCGACCTTGTCTGCGAAAAAGGTGTTGAATTCTTTGGCATTGCCCTGCAAAGGTTCCTCCCTCCTCCCCGTATTCAGGAGAGAGCGAGTCACCCTAAACAGGGCAGCCGGACGAGATTCCGCAGACGCAATCAATGCGGAAAGATACTGAGATCTTGCCGCAGTGATCACTTCCAAATAGGTCTTACCGTGTTTCCCCGATAGTAAGACACCCCCGATTGTAAGACGTATCGGGGTTTTCAGGGGGTCGGCTAATATAAGCCGTACCACGAAAGTAAGACATATTACTCCTGCCCACTTCCGCCTCCTGCTTAAAATACTTAAATACTTAAAATACTTAATATACTTAAAATACTTAAAATAAAACTGACAATTGTTTTCCAATCAATATAAGCCGTACCCCGAAAGTAAGACATAGTGGGGCTTTTGGGGATAAAAAGAAAGTGTGACCCTGTCTTGCTTTAGGGGAAACACGGGGTAATATAAGCTCTCAATTTGGTTCGATCAGGTTCGGATCTGCTTTTCCTCCATTGCTTCTCTAGACGTCTCTTCTGATGCTTCATCCCCCTGAGTTCCTCGGTAAACCAAGGAGATCTCCTGGGTCTGCTGCCACAGAGAGGTCGCAACGGCGCAATCCAATCTAGAGCCCTCGTAGTGGCCGTATTCCAGGCCATCACTAGGGACTCCACTGGACTGTGTATGAGCGAATCTGGCAATTCCCCAAGCGCCCTTTGAAAACCAATAGGGTCCATCAGGCGTCTGGGGCGGAACCATTTAATCGGTTCCAGCTCCCTGCGAGAGAGGATTGGCGTCGTAAACTCAAGCCGCAGCAGAAAATGATCTGTCCATGACATGGGCAACACTTCTAAGCCCCTTAGCTTCAGATCATAACTCAACTGCTCCGAGAGGAAAACCAGGTCAGGTGTGTGTCCCCCCTCATGGGTTGGGCCCTCAATTACCTGTGTCACGTCCATGGTTGCCATGGAGGCCATGAACTCCCACCCCAGCCCAGAGGACTCACCGAGTGACGGCACATTGAAGTCCCCCAAGACAATAAGCCTTGGGAACTCAACCGCCAACCCGGCTACCTCCTCGAGTAGCGTGGGCAGGGCTGTAGAAACGCAGCTGGGAGGCAGGTACGTAAGCAACAGACCCACCTGTACCCCTAGGTCCAACCTCATAAGGAGGGACTCACAACCTGATATCTCAGTAGCAGTGAGTCTGCGCAGCCCGAGTGTCTCCTTAGCTATAATTGCCACTCCTCCCCCCTTCCCTTGGGTCACGGCTGATGCCATACCTGAAACCCAGCTGGACACATCTCAGAGAGAGGAACTCCTCCCTCTGGGGTCAGCCAGGTCTCAGTCACACATGCCAGGTCGGCCTCCTCCTCCAGAATTAAATCCCGGATGAGGAGAGCTTTTTTTACCACTGACCTGGCATTGAGCAGCAGCAGCCTGAGTCCAGGGTCTGAATTTCACTCATTACCAGTACCCCGGGAGAGGTTCAAGGGGCCGGAACAAGAGATCACTTTCAAGTAGCGAGGCCTTGTTCCCCGAGAGCGGCCTATCCCCGGCCTCCCGTCATATCTGCCTCTTCCCCATAAGACCGGTATAAACTGGCCCTCTGATCCCTCAGAGGAAGGTTCCTCCACTTCTCTAGCCTCCGTAAATGCCGACAGGTCAGCCCTTCCATTTATCAGAGGTCCACAACCACCCATCCATTCAACCCGATTCACTCCACAGTCAGTCCCCCCCCACATTATTCATAAATTCAAAATAAAACTAAACAATATTAAAAATTAAACAGTATTAAAACATTAATAATTAAAATTTACATAAAAATTAAAAACATATTCCTCCTAAACCAGTCCGGGCTCCCCTCAGAGAAAGTCCTATGTATGCAGTTTTAGATGTTATGGCTGGAGCCGTGGTGCCTCTCAAATTTAATATAAAACCAGAGAAACCAGCTGCTAGAACAAAAATAAGGGCAAAAACAATGGGAGTCCAGAAGAGGTATGAATAAAAAGCTGGAGTAAAAGCTGGAACAATTGGGATGGCTAATCCAGCAGGTTTACTAAAACCCAAACTAAGGCCTGTAGTAGAAGAAGTAGTGGAAACAGGCGTGCCAAATGTTAATCCTGCCGAAATAGTTGTAACTGTTCCTGTATTAGTCCCTCCTAAGACAGGACCTGTAGTAGGCTTTGATCTAAAAGGTCCAACACCTTTTCTCCCCCTCTGCACGTGGAGCCCTGGAAGAGATTTAGGGTCTTCAGAGGAGAAGTTGCTTCTGTCTGTAATTGCCATCATCCTGCTCTTGGAGGCCTCTAGTGCCACTTCTTCTTCTTCTCCAGGGACTGCCTTTGATGTAAACATCAGACTGAAACCAGACGGAAGGGATCTTGCATCAGAAAAGGATAAATGCCTCAATTCACGCACAACATTTAGGAGAGACATGGGATGTGCTGTTCTACCTTTAATTGTGAAACTTGGCTTGTCTCTGTGTGGGTCAGGAAAGCCACAGGCATTTCTACCTTGGGAGAGTTCTTTGAATTCTTCTCATTCTTGTTCAGAAACGGAAGGCGATTGATTCAGCCCCATGAATGATGGGCCTCCTGCTTCTGTTTCTGATGCTGCCAGCAACCCAGCCAGCCTCTGGGAAGCTTGGAGTAAAGTGTCCATAAAAACTTCAGTTCTGTACCAAATTATGGACAGGTTTTAAACAATTCTCAAAAAATTTACCAGGCAACACAAAGAGGAACAAATAGTATGTACATAATACATACTTTTTAAAATGTAGTAATAATGCTGAAAAACTTTACACCTAACAAGTCCTGATCTTACACACTTTTTTTAATCTCTTCTTTCTCGAATCACAAATTTGGTGGAAAATTTTGAATGGCCATTGTGCTTCTCTCTACTTATGACCCTGTAATCTGAATGAGTATCTCTTCCCATACTTAAAAATGAGGATTCCAAGACTGAAGTCATAGAATGTACCATTAATTCATTCATTAATTCATTAATTCATTAATTCATTCATTCATTCATTCATTCATTCATTCATTCATTCATTCATTCAACAATTTTATATGGCCATTCAACTCACACAAAAGTGACTGTAAGCCAAACCACAACATAAAAATCATTTTAACAAGTATAAATGTAATCATTTATAGTGATTACACTGCATCTTGCAACGCTGCTTCAAAGATGCTTATCCCGATGCCTTTGGGTATTTTTTTCAATGTCTTGGTTAGTTTGGAAGTTTACATTAAAATGCAAACTATTTTTTTTACTAACACCTTTATTTTCCTTTTCCCATGGGATAGTTTTCACTGCTTTCTTGGTATTTTATATTTTTGATATTCTTAATTTATAAGAGAAGTTCAGTGACTTGGTATGCTGAAACTATAATACAGTAAATAAATCATTAATTATACTATATGAAGCCCAAGCTCACTGAAACATAAAACAAAAACAATCCTAACCATTAAATTGCTTTTGTTGTTGTTCAGTCACTAAATTGTGTCCAACTCTTTGTGATCCCATGGACCGTAGCACACCAGGTAGCCCTGTACTTCATTGTCTCCTGAAGTTGCTAGAGCAGTGGTGGCGAACCTATGGCACGGGTGCCAGAGGTGGCACTCAAAGCCCTCTCTGTGGGCACGCACGCCATGCCCCAGAGTTGGCAACCATCCCTCTTCAAGCAGCCGCCCGCTAACTCACCGAAATCCCACATGGCTGGATGCATCCCAGCACCCATACGCTCGCTGGCTTCTGTGTGCAGGGGCCGATGGTGTCAGGTAGCAGCCACCCCAGCCCCTGCCACACCTTGCCCTGTGACAATGGCACCCCCGCCCTGCCTTGCCTTGCCTCACCTCACCCTGCAGGACGAGCCTCCTGCCCACTGCCCCACCTGCCAGAGACCCCCTGGATCTCCCCCAATCCTGTCCAGCCCCCACAGGCATCCCTCCCCACAAGCAACATTGAGGTGACCATGCCCACCTTGGCCACACCCACCCAATCTGCCATGACCACCACAGCCACGCCCATCCAGTGGGCCACGCCCACCTGGCACCCGGCGATAAATAAGTGGGTTTTGGACTGCAGTTTTGGCACTCGGTCTCTAAAAGGTTCACCATCACTGTGCTAGAGGAACCCAATAATATTTTCTCTTTTGGAACAAATTTCTCCTTCTGGAGCAAATATGAATGGCAGCTACATAAGAACGGAAAACTGCATTGTACATGGAGATATCAAATTGGGTAATACTGTATTTTATTCAGGATCTTTTCAAATGAAGCTATATACTAGTCTCTGAGATGCAGTGAATAAGCACATAGTTCATATATCTGATAGGAGACAAGCATCTCTGGTCACTAAAGTGTTATGCTGAAACCACAGTGAGATGGGCTAGCCATTAGGTAATGCATAAGAGGGAAAAAGTAAAAAAAAAAGTAAAAAAAGAATGTTTAAAAACACTACACACTTTTTGTTGTCAAAAAGAAAAATGCATTAGATTTATATAGATTAAATGAACTGATTTATCAGAACTGATAATTATTTATAATGTTATATAAACATATATCATTAGATAATTTCAGATTATTTCTCGTTTTCATGTGTTTAATTAATATAATTAAACAATAGAAATTGATCTTTATCAATCTATGATTCTTAAAGGGTATCTATCTAGTCATTTTTATATTCTATTCTATATAATATCCCATCATTTAAAGGTATGTTTTCATCAGGTTAATCATGGAATTTTTTTCAATAGAGTGAAAGTTAAGGACTTCATGAATTTCAGACCCTTTGTGATCTGATCATTCTTTGAGAAACTATACTTTTCCTATTATTACCCATCAAGTATTCAATTTTTATAGCTCTGAAATATGCCTGAAAATATAGTCATTCATTAAGAAAGAGATGATTCATAACAGAAATTATTAAAATTCTTTTGATTTATGAATACTTTAATATTTTATTCCAGCATGGGTAGGTTTTCTTCTCTCCTTGTTCTACCTTTGGATATCATTCATAAATTTCAAACATAAAATAGAAGCTTTTAACATGTATGTATGAAGAATGAGAATAGGATAAATCTCATCTAGAAAGAAATGTTGATAGATGACAGAGACACACACAGAGAGAGACACAGAGAGAGAGAGAGCAGATAGATGATAAAATGTTGCATTTTTATTGCAGAAATATTGGATATTTTTACTATTTTTATTTGTACAACATGAATCTATAACTCAGTGTAAGTCCTTTTGAAAAAATCTATATTGTTGGTGAAACAATATAAAATTTACAGAAAGATGCAAAGACCATTTTGTTTATGTTCTACATATTGCCTCTTATTTCAAACATGTACAAATATAAAACAGAAGCAAGCAGAGGATATAACATATCCCTAAGGCATTTGTTTTTCAAGCTGAAGATTATGCATAGTACCAAATCAGATAAAAAGATATATGCAATATATATGCAGTCATGCAGACTTACTAAGAAGCAGTAAGAAGCAGACAAACTCAGCACACTAGCTAAATGTACTTTTAACCAAGATTCCTGGTTTATTACGATTTACCATAATTGAACAATATACAGGTTGCAATGGCAAATGGGACCAGAGCTTCCACATTTCCAGTGCTCCCTGC
Organism: Bothrops alternatus; assembly: GCA_034064705.1. Lineage (NCBI taxonomy): Eukaryota > Metazoa > Chordata > Lepidosauria > Squamata > Viperidae > Bothrops > Bothrops alternatus. The sequence goes on from JARGCV010000142.1 coordinate 28,953, forward strand.
TAGCTTCCCACAAACTCAGTGGGAAAGCTGATAGGAAGTTGGAGGCTGTTTCTACTGATGGTCATTTTGTTCCTCTCAATTAAAAAAAAAATCTCTGAAACATTAACCCAATAGAGCATGGGTTGTCTAGTTAGTGACAAAAAGCAAATATTGAGATGGCTATATTAATAAAAAGAATAATAGTTTCATAACATACCATTACACTACTAGTTGCAAAGATATGCTAATACAAAATCTATTTATTAAGAAGAAATACATGGTCAAAAAAAGTAGAGAGCACGCTACAGTAGAAATTCTTCTGTTCTGAGTAATTCTTGATGGCAGGAGGGCTAATACTACAGAAATAATTTATACTTGAATTGCATTACAGTATGAAAAAATATAAAAAATGCAGAGACCTCACTTTGACAACAAAGATTTATATTATCAATTTAGTTTTCTAAGTTCTAATGCAAAGAGTGAAGATTGGATTGTCAAAAAGGCTGAAGAAATAAAATGGATGCTTTTAAATTTGGAGACAGAGAAAATTATTGAGAATGTATTAGATTGCAAAAAGAACATAATACTAGATGAGGTAAAATTAGTCTGTTATTTTGAAAGCAATAATAATGGCCACAGTGGAACTTAAGTATTATAGCAAGGATTTTCATTTCTGAACACAAGAAAAAATAACTCTTTAAGTTTAAGAAAAAGAATTTTAAATAAATGGCAAAAAGCTAAATAAAATTTTGAATCAAAAAATTATAAATGAATTAAATGTTGAGGCAAATTTGGAATATTGAAACTTTCACTGTAAGATTTTGGAAATAATTACATAAAATAAATAGCTTTCTGTGGGAACCAGAATTATTTTGTGAACTGTAGGTGATAACAAAGATTAGAAAGTTTATATTTTTAATTGGACACTGGAGGGAAAGATTCCAGGCAAAAAGAAAAATAAAACCTGTCTTTGATTTTGTTTAGGATTGGAATTTATAAAATGACACAAAATGCTGTGATATCTGAAATATTAAAGGAAATCCTTGGAACCAAAAATCCATTGCCACAGTATCAGCAATGTCAGTAATGATGTATGTGTCTATGGATATGTTTAAAGGATATTAATGAAGGAATGACAGAAGTGAAACAAATTGTGTTTGGTGAAGAAATAGTGGAGTTAGAAATATTGGGTTAAAAAAGAAGTGTAGTAACACCAAGAAGGTGTTTAAAGCGGAAATACAAGACCATGATCTTGATCTTTACTTGATATAGAAAAGAAAATGGCTGAAGGTTTAAAAATGAAGGAGGAAATACAAATACATGTATTGGTTTTACAAAAGAGGCTTGTTAAACCTCAAAGAAACATATGTGATGGGACAAAGAAGAATCAAAGAGAGATCAAATCCTATGACAATACTGAACCAAAGATTAAGATTTTCAGGGGTAACAGGAAGGAACATAAGGTTAGTTTATTTGATCAAGGTTAAAAAAGACATGTTTTTATGAAATTCTGGCAATCCTTTATAGGCGTGGTGGCGAACTTATGGCACACGTGCCACAGGTGGCACGCAGAGCTGTCTCTGTGGGCACGGGCGCTGTCGCCCCAGTCCTAGGCCTTCAGCTGGGTTTTATAAAACCTTTTCACTTTAGGCCTCCGCTGCCTGTGCAAACAAAAAAAGGTCCAATCAATCAATCAATTTCAACTTCTTGCAGAGAAAAAAAAGATCTCACAAAGTTGGAATTCATTGATTGAACTTTTTAGTCCCATCCAGTCTGCCGTTACCACCGCGGCCATGCCCACCCAATGGTCCACGCCCATCCAACTGGCCACACCACCCAATGGCCACACCCACCCAGCACCCGATGATACATAAGTGGGTTTTGGGTTGCAGTTTGGGCACTCGGACTCTAAAAGGTTCGCCATCACTGCTTTATAGTCTTTATTCTGGTACCAGCATTGAAAAATTGATGTCTTATGGATTTTCTTATGGATAGGGGATGGGCTATGTGATGACCAGAGATCTGTTTGTAACTTTATAAGAACTACCAAACTTGTTTATACTTGTGATGAAGATTAGAAGTCGGTTTTTATATATTTCTTTTATTTCTCTTTATTTCATTCTTTCCTTTTTCTTTTCTTCTTTTTTGCTTTTTTCTTTACACTTTTTACTTTCCTTTCTCTCTCTAAGTTTAGTTTAGTATTAGTTTTTATTACAGTAATTATTTATATATAATTTATATATAATTTATTTATATATAATTATAATATATATATATGTAGGTCTTTGGTTGTTCGGGGGACTAACAAAAGACATGTCCTTGTAAGAATTCAAAAAGCAGTAATTTGTAGACAATCCTGGTGAAGTAATGCTAATTGGATCAAGGTAAATCAAAATCAAATCAACATTAACTACAACAAATGAACTACTCCCCAAAATGTTATCCAAAGAAAATAGATTTTGGGTTTATCTATGTATTTTCTTGCAACTCAAATATAAAAGTTATTGTTGTTTTCAGTTTTCCTCCAAAGCCTATTTGCAATATCAATAATTATGAACTTGGATCTCATGATTATATGCCAGGAACATATTCCACACTTTTGGAAACTAAAAGATACTTCTGCAGTCATAGAAATTGCAGGCCACTAATAAACAGTATACAGTATCATATATGAATACCCATTTTTTCAACATTCACAATTATTCACTAATTATGCATAATTCTTTAAAATGTGAGCAAGTTAGATGCTATTTCAGTATAGAAGCAGGAGACCATATTAAGATTATGGGGCAGAATTCCATCTTATGATATCCATGCATCAATTTGGTACTTGAAAAATTAAAAGAGTAAAGCAAGATATAAATATAATCTTGTCAGCTCTATAGAGAATAAATATGGAATAAATCCAATTCTTTGTCAGTCTTGTCTATTTCTGCTTCTTAATAGTAAACACTTCAAAATACATAACACACATTTTGATGTTACTGCCAAATCCAAGTGAGAATTGTTAGATGTATCTAACTAGCTGCTTATTTATCTTTCCCTGCCCCGCAGGCTACATACATAAACAGAAATAATTTAACAAGACTGACTAGTTTAACTGTTGTTGTTGGTTTTTTTTTTTTAAAAAACTATAGCTTTCAGTTTTCCTAGTTATAAGATGTATTTGATTATTTTTATCAGTCAAGAAATAGTATTCCCCGACTTGCCTACTGCAGGGGTACACTGCATTTCTTGTTTTTTCCTCCCTTTTTTCCAGATCTGTTTTGTTGGCTGATTGTAGAATATCTGTGGTTTCTCCTATATTTATTAAAAACTATTGTCTGAAATCCACGAAAACAGCAGGCTGATAAAAGGCAATTGGCTGCTTCTTCTGATAGATTTGAGCACTTTTAATATACATAGTGAAAGCCTACAAATTCCCTCGAGGCATCCCTATTGTTCTTATACAATACATAATCCAGGCGAAAAATCTAGCAGTTCAGGATATATCTCAAATTGGGCTGCTGACTTTCCAGCTTACAAGCCTAGCTTTTAACCAATGAGCAAGATCAGACATGTCCAATGGGCAGGCCACATGCAACCCTGGACAGCTAGTAAAACAACAACAACAACAAAATTCCAAGAAATTACAGACCAATCAGCCTGACATCAATACCTGGGGAGATCTTGGAAAAGATAATCAAGCAACAAATCTGCTTCAAACAAACAAAATTATAACCAGAAGCCAACATGAGTTCTTTAAAAATAGGTGATGCCAAACAAATGTTTCATTCTTTGACAAAATGACTAAATTAGTGGACCAGCAAAATGTTGTGGACATAGTGTACTTAGATTTCAGTAAAGCATTTGATAAAGTAGACCACAAACTACTTATTGACAAGCTAGAAAAATGTGGGATAGACTGCACCACCAGCAAATGGATTTGTAACTGGCTAACAAATCATACTCAACATGTAGTCCTCAATAGAACTACATCCATATAGAAGGTATTAAGCAGTGGGGTACCCCAAGATTCTGTTTTAGGTCCAGTACTATCTTCATAAACAATCTAAATGAGGGGATGGAAGGTAAACTCATCAGATTTGCAGACAACACTAAGCTGGCAGGAATAGCAAGATCAAGTTCTAAAAAGATCTTGACATAGTTGAACGCTGGGCCCTATCTAACGAAGTGAAATTCAACATAGATAAAGGTAAGGTTTTATACTTAAGCAAGAAAAACCAACAGTATAGGTACAGACTAGGTGAAACTTGGCTCAATGCCAGTAACTGTGAGAGTGATCCTGGAGTTCTAGTGAACAAGCATTTAAATATGAGCTAACAATGTGCAGCAGCCAAAAAAGTCAATGCAATCTTGGGCTGCATTAATAAAGGGATAGAATCAAGATCATGTGAAGTTCTAGTACCACTTTGCAAAGACCACACTTGGAATACAGAATCCAGTTTTGGTCATCACAATATAAAAAAGATGCTGAGATTCTGGAAATTGTGCAGAGAAGAGCAACAAGAATGGTCAGGGGGCTGGAAGCTAAAACATATGAAGAACAGTTACAGGAATTGGGTAGGTCTAATCTAATGAAAAGAAGAACTAGGGGTGACATTTAGCAGTGTTCCAATATTTCAGGGGTCAAACTATTTTCCAAAGCACCAAAAGGCAAGACGAGAAACAAGGGATGGAAACTAATCAAGGAGAGAAGCAACCTAGAATTAAGGAGAAATGTCCTAATTGTGAGAGCAATCAACCAATGGAGCAGCTTGCCTTCAGAAGTTGTGGGAGCTCCATCACCTGAGGCGACTGGTCAACCATTTGTCTGAAATGGTATAGGGTCTCCTGCTCAAGCAGGGAGACCTCCAAGGCCCCTTCTAACTCTTTTATTATTCTATTCTATTCTATTCTATTCTATTCTATTCTATTCTATTCTATTCTATTCTATTCTATTCTATTCTATTCTACTATATTCTGCAATCCCACCAGATCATATACTTTTAACATTATTATGTGAGTTATATACAGTAACTATATTATATATTTTATATTCGGTCCAAGACAATTCCTCTTCCCTCAATGCAACCCAGGCAAACCAAAAGGTTAGACACCCTGCACTAGATCAAATCAGCTCTATTATAGCAGGTGAGAGAGCAATTGTTTCTAATCTCCATTGTGCATGGCATGCAAATGAAAAATGGTTGTGCTGTTCAAGGGGACAAGCTTGTAGTTTAAATCTGGATGTTTTAGTATAATAATAGAGAGAAAATGCATTTCATTACCATTAATAACTGAAGCAACACTTAGTATGAAAACCTTTTTCTTTTCTTTCTTTCTTTTTTGCTGAATTGAATGCTCAAATCTATCTAGTCTTCATTTTCTATGGCCACCCATCTCACAAAAGTGACTCATTGATTGAAGGTATAGCACTTCATTCACTTCACCTATCATTTTACTCACTTCAATTATCATTTCCCATATTTTCTACATTTGTTATTTCTGACTTGTAAATGATTTTTCCATGTGCAGCTGAACAATAGATAGATAGATAGATAGATAGATAGATAGATAGATAGATAGATAGATAGATAGATAGATAGATAGATATTGTAATATAGCTGTTTACCTCATTTCTTAATATATCCCGATTCTAACTTCAAACTATGCTAGAGCCATCTCAATTTGGTATGATTTTAGCTATAACACCCATCTTCTCCAGCCAACATGACCAAATTGGTGGTTGACTCTGGAAACAGAAATTGCTGTCCAACAGAATCAAAGAATAATAAGCTGAAGAAGACTGAACTAGACCGTAGAAGACCAATACTTAAGAATATCTGTTCTACCTATGCAACAAACACTAAATTACAGACTGTTATATTTGAAGATGCAGAAGTGGCAATGGAAAACAGGGAGTATAAAGGCACCACACTCATAAAAATGCACACTAAAGCAATTACACATTCCACAGATAGAATTCTTTGCAGAACTAATATAGTTTCAATGGGATACAAGAGTGAGTGGCATAATTTATCTAATGGTGATAATGTGATAACAGAAGTTTAGCATTCCTTTAATTCAATTTTTTATCTTTAAACTAGCTACTAGGACTATTAATTATTATTGACTGTATGAATATATCTATGTGTGCAAATAAAAATTCTTAACAAGAATTCCTAGTATTATATTTAGTTTGGCTAAAATTTGTCATATTAGCATTCATGTAATTATCTATCATAATTCCAGCTTCTATTCCCTTAACAGTCACATCCATGTAAGCTCCAATATCCTATACTATGTTTTGCATTCCAACATGCAAAAAACCTAAAGAATATCAGTCCACACGATCAGTTATAATCGGTTGCTTTTGTTTTAACTGTAAGTTATGAACTATGACTAAGTTTTGCTAGAAGCTAAAACTGATTTTCACATTACAGTAAGACAGGGTTCAAATGCTGCCACACTGTGGTCAATTTATTGGCTAATTTGAGCAAAAGTTATTAGCTATAAAATGGAATAGTGAGTGATCAGGATAACAATAAGAAAATAAGAACTATTAATAGGACATATTATAAATCTGAATGAAATAATTACAAGGAACAATATAAAGAATTCTCTAGAACCTAAAAAGATAATGAATTAAGTTGATTTTTCCTGTACATAGGAATAAAGTACTATCCACTCATTTTCTCTTAAACAAGTTTAGTTAATTAACTGATTTTACTCATAACAGTAGACTTTTAAGAATAATGCTGAAACTTTCTGAGTTCAGTGCTTTGAAAAAAAATCCATGCAACTGCATGCAAAGATGCTTTCTTTTGTAAGTGATTTCAAAACTCTGCAATGTTTTTGCAGGTGGTATCTCAGGGTTATGCAAAAGGTTTTTTTTAGATTCACAGGAGCAGAGAGTGGCAATAAATGATTACTAAATAAATGTTTTGTTTTGTCTTGTCTTATTCAGAAGCATTATGATACTATATTGTTACTATAACAATGCCTAAGATATTTATGACTTCCATGATTATCTTTAAAAACAGACATTCCTCTCTGGTCATGCTGGGTAATTTAAGGGTAGCTATAGCTAACTTTTAAGTATTAAAATTGCCAACATCATTTTAATGTTTCCCTTAGTCTGATCTAATAATACACAGAGTCACAAAAACAGAAATAAAAACCCCAAAGCTGGAAGTGATGAAATAAGAGTTTTGATGGTGGAAATCATGCTATTTTTTCAGTAAAATATTTAGTCTCTGGCAAATAATGCTTTTGTAAGTGGAGCTGTGAGCAAGCACTAACCCAGAAGCCCCCAAACCATCTATGAATAGGCTAGGCGGTAGGTTTTGTTTTTTGTTATGTTGGGAATGCCAAAAGTTGCCACACACACTCATACGCACCAGTTTATTTCACTGCTCTGACAGACAGAGTAATTGAGGAGGAGGAGGAGGAGGAGAGGGAAGGAGAGAGAATTTGTATCTCTGCTGAGAGCACAGCACCATCTCTGGTAATGCCAGCCAGCTCCTTCCTCTCTGTGGAAGCTACTAATAACCAGTGACCTACTGGCTGACTCCAGGTCTATTACTTGAGGAAAAGACAAATAGATTTTGTTTAGCCTGACTTTCTCAAGAAGAAGAAAAAAGTGGTGGGAAGGAAAAAGAAACAAAAGAAGCCAGTTCAGAACAGAAGGCAGAGATGGAGAGCATCCTCTAGATTACAGCAAAGGATTCTGAGAGAAACAGCCTATATTCTTCTCCATTTTTTTTAATATTCTGTCTTGTCTCTTCCCTTCCCCCCCACTCCCTTCACATTTCTTAATACTAGTTATCTAATACTTTATATATATATATGCATTATTTAATTCGAAACTTCTGAAGGATGAACATGACTACAGATTTCCCTTGGTCCAGCCTCTCTTTCCTGTAATTATACACCATTACCCCTCACTCCACTCCCTGGGAAAGGTCAGTGGGGTGGGTGGTCTGTTAGATCCGTTTCAAAGCTCCCTTTAAATACTTTACTTCCAGAAGAGAGGGGGAAAGCGAGGAGCCCCCAAACACCTCCTCTTCCACCCCACCCACTTCATCTCCGATCCTTTCCCTAGAGAAGATTCCCCCGCCACTCCCAGAGTAGGTAACAGGGTCCTTCCAGCGTCTATAAACCAAGTCTCCAAGCGCCTCTTCCCAGGAGGCGGCGGCACTTAGTTCTCCCTCCCCCCCCACCCCCCCGTGCCTTCTTTGGCATTGGTTTGGATGGTCACGTCCTTCAGCCTGGCCGGAGAAATGGCACTTTCTCCCTCGGTTTCTTTTCCTTCTTCTTGCCCTCCTCCTTCCTTCCTCCCTCTCCCCCCCCTCCCCGCGACTATTTCTTGCAACTTGGACCAGTGCGTGGGGAAGCGTTGCCCACGGCCTTTTCCATCCCCTGAGGAGTGGGAACCACGCAAAGAGGAAAACAGGAGAGGGGGGGCAGACGCCACAGAGGGAACCACACACCTCCCGCCAACCCCCCCGCGCCACCCAAAGCCAGCTGAAATGCCTTCGCTCCCGCCGCTCAGCGAGTCCTACCTGGTCCTGCGATGGAGCCTGGCCTCCCCTGTTGCCTGGGTTAGACTGCGCCTGCTGCTGCTGCTGCTGCTGCTGCTCCTTCATGGCTGTCATTGTCCGGGGTGATTGGGGAGGCGGTGGGGGGGCGGCGGAATCGCACTTCCTTTGACGGCTGGCCCTGCAGGAGGAGAGCCCCTTCCCTCGGTCGCGCTTACATGACACAAGCCTCCCCTTCTTCGCCAGCCGGAGCAAAAAGCCTAAAAAGCGAGCGACTCAAGAGGCAAAGCGGGGAGCGAGCAATCAATCCCCAACCGGCAGAGAGACGGGAACCGGACCAGCCTGAGCCGCGCTCGCCGGGTACCGCAATCCCGCTCAGGCTGAAGCCACCGGGGGGGGGGCGGGGAGGAGAAAGGAGCGCGCCCCAAAGGCTGGGGAGCTTCGATTAACGAGCGCGCGGCAACCTCAAGCCGGCAGCCACTTGGGACTTGGGAGGGCTCCCCGCGCAGGCACGCTCAGGCATTACTGCGGGGTGGGTGCCCTCAAGAGCGCGGCAGGCTTGGGGAGCGCCGGCGGTGGGGAGGGAACCCCGGGAGAACCTGCGTCCCTCGGACGAAGCCGGGAGAGAAGAAGAGGCGGGAAGCCCGAGCGCGCAGTCTCTTCCGCCGCGTCTCTTCCGCGGCGGCTGGACCCCCGCAGCCCTGCGCCGCAAGCTCCGCGACTGGAGCTGAGGGACTCCTCGGACGGCACATTCGCTTTCCCTCCTCAGCTGGAATGGACCATTCAGACGCTCAGGCACGGGAGGAAGGGGGGGGCACGCTGCTGTGGATGGAGGAGGTGGTGCCGTCGTCTACCTGGCTGCTTGTACTAAAACCGCGCCGCCGCCACACACCCCCCTCCTGTCCTCACGACTTGCCAAGAATTCCGTCTGGAGTCGCCCCGTTGAATCTTCACCTCGGAGCGAACCAGGCGGTTTATAATATTAGGAGGACGGAGCGAACAAGGGAGGGAGGAAGCAATCGTATCCTGGACAAGGTGGAGGTTTGGCTTGGGGAGGAACTGGCCGAGCCACGAATGAGCCACTCGTGCGCGCAAAGACACACACACACACACACACACACACACACGCAAGCACACACATCCCAACCACATACACTCGCAGGCAGGGGAAGAAAACTGGCTAAGTTGCACGCACCAGCTTGGCTTTGACACGGCGAACCACGAGCGAGAAGCCAATGAGCAATTCAGCGTTTCAGAAAGAAAAAAAAAGCTTCGTTTCTGCCATTCCTTTATTCAGAATGCATGTAACGTAGTAAACGCTATGCTTTCTAACTATTCTTTTCCTCTCAGAGAGAGATTGCTTTCAGGGTGGAGTCAGACAGAGAGAAAGGGAGAGAAGCCGAATGGGTTCTAATTCTGAGCCCAAATCCATTTTAAGTAAGAAGCAAAATTTGAAGTTACCGACTTTGAAAGTCTTTGAAATTCTCTTAGGAACGTGCAAGTTTTGAAACAACCTTCCCCCCCCCTTTCATTTACCTTAGCAATGAACAATGGTGAAAAATGAAGTAGGAAAGGAAAGATATTGTTAGATTAAAAACCTAGTTTATTTAGGCAAATGCCCTTTGTTAGTGTGTTCATAAGGGTTTCTTTCAGGACATGACTTCAAGGTAGATGATTCACAATAACTAAAGTATAAAAGGAAGTCAAGGGGAACCCACACATCTGGTTCTAAGATCCAATTGAAAGAAAAGCAGGGCAGAAGTGTAATGGATTTAAAAGTATTGCTTTTTTACTCCCTTTCTGAAAATATTACAAATTTGGTTAAATAACCATGCCTGCTTTTTTCTAAATGATATGCTATGAACACCTGATGTTTACAAACTTTTTGAGTATTCAACATCTGTTATATTATGGGACAGTTGTAGCATCGCACACAATGCGATAACCACCTCAGGAAGCATAGCACCAAATTTAGTTATAAAAATGGTTTGTAGAGCCAGGAAGAAGGTGGTGGGTTGTTTTTTTGTTTTTGTTTTTGTTTTTGCCTTTGGGACCTGATAGCCCTTGGATACCTTGATTTGATTTAGGATAGAATAAGATCACATTTGATTTCAGACAATAAAATCCCAGGGCTGGTTTTGATCAGACTCATTTAATCTCATACGATCAGACTCAGTCTCATATGATGACACACATTTCTTTAAAAAATCATATTCTTAAAAATATAAAGTCTCATTTCAATATAATCCAGTCTAATCTAATCCAACAGAAATCATTGATAATAAAAAGAAGTTTCTTTCAACATATTAACAACAAGAAAAAAGTCAAGGAAACTGTAGGTCCACTAAAGAGAGAAGATGGCAAGGAAATAACAGGCAACAGGGAGAAAGCGGAGTTGCTTAACTCATACTTTGCATCAGTCTTCACACAAAAAGAAACTGTAGCCCAACTTACCAAAAAAAAAAAAACCACTACAAAAGAAAAATTAGAAACAAAAAATAAGCAAGACAATGATAAGACCTTGACAGCCTATCTGACTGGCCGTACTCAGCCTGTGGTCCTCAATGGAACTGCATCTATATGGAGGGACGTGTGTAGTGGGGTGCTCCAGAGCTCTGTTCTGGGCCCAGTGCTCTTCAACATATTCATCGGGGGATAGATGGGGATCACGATAGATGGGGGATAGATGGAGATCACAAGGGGATAGATGGGGAACTCATCAAATTTGCAGACGACACCAAGCTGGCAGGAATAGCCAATAGTCCAGAAGACAGGCTTAGGATACAGGAGGATCTGGACAGACTTGAACACTGGGCACTATGTAACAAAATGAAATTCAATGATGAAAAAAGTAAGGTTCTACATTTAGGCAAGAAAAACCAAATGTACAGGTATAGTATAGGAAGTACCTTGCTCAATAGTAGTAACTGTGAGAGGGATCTCAGAGTCCTAGTGGACAGTCACCTAAATATGAGCCAGCAGTGTGCTGCAGCTGCCAAAAAAGCCAACACAGTGCTGGGCTGCATTAACAGAGGGATAGAATCAAGATCAAGCAAAGCATTAATACCACTCTACAATGCCTTGGTAAGGCCACACTTGGAATACTGCATCCAGTTTTGGTCACCACGATGTAAAAAAGATGTTGAAACTCTAGAAAGAGTACAGAGAAGAGCAACAATGATGATTAGGGGACTGGAGGCTAAAACATATAAGGAACGGTTGCTGGAATTGGGTATGTCTAGTTTAATGTAGAGAAGGATGAGGAGGGACATGATAGCAGTGTTCCAATATCTCAGGGGCTGCCACAAAGAAGAGGGAATCAAGCTATTTCCCGAAGCGCCTGAAGGCAGGACAAGAAGCAAAGGATGGAAACTAATCAAGGAGAGAAGCAACCTAGAACTAAGGAGAAACTTCCTGACACTTAGAACAATTAACCAGTGGAACAACCTGCCTCCAGAAGTGGTGAATGCTCCAACACTGGAAGTTCTTAAGAAGAGACTGGACAACCATTTGTCCGAAATGGTATAGGGTTACCTGCCTGAGCAGGGGGTTGGACTTGATGACCTCCAAGGTCCCTTGCAACTTTATTATTATTATTATTATTATTATTATTATTATTAACCAGGGCTTGACAGATTACATCTGAAGGAGCTAGTAGATGTTATCTCAGAACTGTTGCACCACATCTTCCAAAAGTCCTAGAGCAACGGGGAAGTACCTGAGGATTGGAAAAGGGCTGATGTGGTTCCCATCTTCAAGAAAGTGAAAAAATGGACCCAGGAAACTACAAACCAATTAATACTGGAAGATCACAGAAAAGATAATCAAAAAACAGATCTGCAAACAACCAGAAGTCACAAAGTTATAACTAGTAGCCAGCACGGGTTTGTTAAAAACAGATCATGCCAAACCAATCTTATTTCATTCTTCAACAAAGTGACTAAACTAATAGACCAGCGAAATACTGTGGATGTAGTATACTTAGACTTCAGTAAGGCATTTGATAAAGTAGACCACAACCTACTCCTTGGTAAGCTAGAAAAAGGTGGAATAGACAATATCACCACCAGATGGATCTGTCGTTGGCTAGCAAACTGTACTCAATGAGTAGTCCTCAACAGCACTACATCCTCATGGAGTGAAGTAAGCAGTGGGGTACCACAATGTTCCATCTTAGGCTCAGTATTCTTCATTATCAATGATTTAGATCAGGGCTTTTCAACCTTTTCACCCATTGTACCACTTTTAGGATATGGCAATATCCAAGTACCACCAGTCGCCTAGCAAGGTGTCAAAAACTTGATGACCAAAAAAAAAAAAGGAAAAAAGTGATAAAGTACAGGTAGTTCTCAACTTACAATAGTTCACTTGGTGATTGTTCGAAGTTACAATGGCACTGAAAAAAGTGCCCCCCAAGACACAGCTGAGCAAGACACCTGCCTGCCCACCCGGTGGCACTCTTCCTCTTGTCCGAGGTTTTGATTGTTGTGAGCATTTCTGTTGAGGATTGGCAGTGGGAGTGCAGGGGTATTTGGTTTTTATTCTCCCCGTCTGCTGGCTGGTTGCAGCAGGTTTTGGTCAATTCACATGACCCTGGGACACTGTGACCGTCATAAATATGAATCACTTGCCAAGCATCTGAATGTAAATCACAAGACCCTGGAGATGCTGCAACATTCCAGCTGATCAGCGCTTCTTCTGAGCTCAGCAGAAGCGCCAGGATCAATGTTGCTTTCCAGCTGATTGGTGCTTCTTCAGGGCTCAGCAGAAGCACCAGGATCAGCACCAAGCTCCAGCTGGAGCCTGGCGCTGATCCTGGTGCTTCTGCTGAGCCCTGACAGCCCCGAAGAAGCACCAATCAGCTGGAAAGCAGCACTGATCCTGGCGCTTTCGCTCAGCCCTGACAGCCCTGCAGCTCCAGCCATCTATCGTTCAGGCTTGTGCAGTGCTGCCACCGGTTCAGCTCATTCCCCGGTTCAGCTCATACCAATGTACCACAGGTGGTACCCGTACCACTGGTTGAAAAGCCCTGATTTAGATGAGGGAATTGAAGGGGAACTCATCAAATCTGCAGATGACACCAAACTGGCAGGAGTAGCCAACACCCCAGAAGACAAACTCAGGATCCAAAAAGATCTTGACAAACTTGAATAATGGGCCCTATCCAACAAAATGAGTTTCAGTGTGGAGAAAAGCAAAGTTTTACATTTAGGCAGGAAAAGTCAAGGGTACAAGTATAGATTGGGCAAGGCCTGGCTCAAAAACAATAACTGTGGGAGGGACGTTGGAGTCCTAGTGGACGATCACTTAACCATGAACCAGCAGTGTGCAGTAGCAGCCAAAAAAGCTAATACAATCCTGGGTTGTATAAACAAAGGCATAGAATCAAGATCATGTGAAGTATTAGTATCACTTTATAAAACCCTAGTAAGACCACGCCTGGAATATTGCGGCCAGTTTTGGTCACCATATCACAAAGAAAATGTTGAGAGTTTGGAAAAAAATCAGAGAAGAGCAACTAAGATAATCAAAGGCCTGGAGACTAAAACATACAAAGAACGGCTGCGGGACTCGGGTTTGGCTAGTCTAATGAAAAGAAGAAATAGGGGAGACATGATATCAGTATTCCAGTATTTGAGGGGCTGTCACAAAGAAGATGAGGTGATGTTATTCACCAAAGCACCAGAAGGCAGGACAAGAAACAATGGTTGGAAACTGATCAAAGAGAGAAGCAACCTGGAATTAAGGAGAAACTTGCTAACAGTGAGGACAATTAACCAATGGAATAGCTTGCCTCCAGAAATCGTGGGCGCTCCATCACTGGAGACAGTCACTTGTCTGAGATGGTATAGGTTCTGCTTGAGTAGGGGCCTGGACTAGAAGACCTCCAAGGTCCCTTCCAGTTCTTTTCTATTCTATTCAATCTACAGCCATACTGTAATATTTGCAATATTACAGTATGGCTGTAGATTGAATAGAATAGAAAAGAACTGGAAGGGAACTTGGAGGTCTTCTAGACCAGGCAATATTTGCAATATTACAGGATCAAAATTTAACCAGACCCCTGCTCAAGCACTTCTATCAGAATTAGCTGTATTGTTTTCAGTCTTCTACTTTATGCAATAAGTTACAATAGAGAAACTTCAAAATAAACAAACAAACAAAGAAAGAAATAAAAAACTGCTAGATAAAGATGTCTGCCTAGTCATGATTCCTAGAAATTTATCATACTTTTCCAAATCTTGGTTTGGAAATTACAATAAGCAGGAACAACTCATTCACAAGGAACTTTTTTTATTTTAATTGATGAGTTTAAGAGTAGTATCCAAGGTAGTGAGTTAAATGCCAGCAAGAGTGCAGGAAGAGGGAAGGGAAGAATTAAAACTTCCTGATCACGTAAAACTATATGCCAACTACAACTAGGCATGTACAGAAACACATACAACTTTATCAATGGATGAATGGGTGTAAATCAGTAAATGTTGAGTGTAAGTATGGAAAAGAAACATGGAAAGGGAGATAAATTAGCTGAATCATAAGGTCTTTATGGCTCCATGGGTCTTGATCCAACTCAGCATATAAGACACCTCTTGTAATTTTTTTTTTTTTACACAGCAAGCAAAGTCAAGCTTGTAATTTCATTTCCAGGAAGTAATTCACTATATTAAATTTCTTATGCCTCCACTTCCCTGCAACTTTTAAGCAGCAATAAAGCAACAAAACAAGGTTGAGCTAAGCATATCTAGATAGGCATTTCAAAACAGACTAATTCTCTGCTGGAATTGTATGCAACCTAAGAATGAACTAAATCTATATATTGCTACTCCTAAATAAACTTCCTACTAAGAAATAAGTAAGGAAATTAATTACTTCAGCTAGCACTTTCTCTCTCAACTATTTTCTCTCTTGGACTCACCATATAAGTTCTTTCCTCTTTCCATCTTCTTCCATTTTTCCTTAAATCTATCTGTAATGAGTAGACCCCCTCCCCACCTCCTTGTAGCTCTTCTTCCTTCACTGCATCTTCTTCTGAACCCCTCATTTATCACCACCTCAAAACTCTGGCCTCAGGTCCCCTGGAACCAATAATCCTTCAGAGCCAGCACTGTCATGGAAACTATTTTAATTTGCAGGCGATTACCCTCCCTGTCTCTTCCTCCTTTTCCTTTTATAAGTCTTTTTTTTTCAAGTCTCCAGCTCTGTCCTCTTCCTTGCTAGCACAGCAGCCATCCTTTTTTCCTATGAAACACATGTTGTCAAGGTCTGTTATTAGCTAAAAAGAATGTATTTGGGTAGCTGAATAAGTGAGAAGATAACAGAGGACTATGGGTGACTGCATGCTGTCACAAGGTGGCAGTCAACCTTGATCATCTGGGAAAGAAAAAAGATAACAGAAAAAAATCTTAGAAAATTCTATTATGCAAGGTGATCAGAGGGATGCATGAAGAAACTATAAGTCTGAGATTATTTGAGTGACAAGGATGTCACTTATTCTTTTTTCTGCTTTTTACTTTATAATTTATTTAAAGCAGTCAGAGTGAGTTCTTGTCAGGGTTGATCTAGGTGCAACTATCCAATGAGACATCAGTTGTTCTTATCTTTGGGAAATTTGAGAACATATCCATGCTACTTTATAATAACAATTCATTAATAATAATTCATTATTCTAGGTTATTAATACATTGTCTCTGAAATTATCTTTTAATCTACTAGCTTTTATCATCATGCTATCCAATAGCATGATACATATATTGAATAAATAGAACATTTTTGCCATTAATTATTATTATTATTATTATTATTATTATTATTATTATTATTATTATTATTATTATTATTATTATTTATTTGACTTCTATGCCGCCCTATTCCGGAGAACTCAGGGCGGCTCACAACATAATAGAAATCACAATAAAATACATGAATATAAAAACCCCTAAGTTAAAAAAGAAAAACCAATCATTCCACAAACATACACACAGACATTCACTGGCTAGGGGCAAGATGTTAACTGCCCCAGGCCTGCCAGCAAAGGTATGTTTTAAGTAGTTTACGAAAGGCGGAGAGGGTGGGGGCGACACGGATCTCCGGGGGAAGTTGGTTCCAGAGGGCCGGGGCCGCAACAGAGAAGGCTCTTCCCCTAGGCCCCGCCAGGCGACACTGTCTGGCTGACGGGACCTGGAGAAGGCCGACTCTGTGGGCCCTAACCGGCCGCTGGGATTCATGGGGCAGCAGACGGTCCCGTAAGTAACCTGGTCCGATGCCATAGTACTAGTGTACTAGTAATTGTACATTCAAGAGAGAATGCAATAATTTCCAGATCCTTAATGAATATTGGAATGTAACAGATAGATTTTACAGATGTTCAGAACAGAAGATGTTGGCAGGAGCAAAAGGGGGTCTGTTATCAATACACTTGTTTTGCATGCAAAAAGTGCTAGGTTTAATCACTGACTGTAATATTATGATATGATTTGATTTGATATGATACAATATATGATATGATAATATTCATTCTCCAAATTAACTGTTGCTACTCATTAGAAGTTAGAAAGTTAGAAAACCCAAATTCTAGGTAGGTAGAAGGCAGCTTTCCCTAATTTTAAAATGTATAGATTAAAAAATATATAACTTATGGAAATTAATGATGCTGCTAAACAACTATATATTAAACATACATGCATTTTAAGAACATAAAAATAGTCCTAGGTATTCTAGGAACATGTTGCAGTACAGTACTATAGACAATCTGCTGTTTAAATATAGGATATGTGTTTACGTATAACTTTGTATATAGAATCATAGAATCAAAAATCTGAAAAGAAATTTAGTTTGTTGTGTTTTGCCATATAAGTATCTTTTATATGGTTGTCTAGCTTCCAATTACATACATAGTAAAGGGACCCTCAGTATTTCTTTGAGTGATTTATTCTGCTGATAAACTTCTCTTACTATCAGAAAAATTACTCTGACATTGAATTGGAATCTGTCTTTTTGTAACCTATATCTAATATGCCATGTCCTACTTTCTGAAATGTTAAAGAGATCTTGATACTATTCTGTACAACATTGCTTTAGGCATCATCTCCCACCCCAGTCTACTCTTCTTGATGCTAAACGTTTCCAATTCCTTCATTCTCTTTACCAGATCAGTTTCTATTTCTTTTATCATCCTCACTGTACTTTTCTGAATCAGTTTCAGTTTTTATAAAGTTCCTCCTTAAAGTTCATTATCCAAAACTGGGCATGGTACTAAAAGTGTGATCTGACTTATTATAGCACGGGTGTCAAACTCGCGACGTCACATGATATATCGCGACGTATCGTGACTTTTTCCCCCATTGCCGGCAATGGGGTGGTTGCAGTTTTAGCGTGATGCATCCGGCCCACGGGCCGGCAGTTTGACACCCCTGTATTACAGCATAAAAAGGAACTGTTGCATCCTGTGACATGAACACTCTATTTCAGTTGATATAGCTTAAAATTGTGTTTAGCTTTCCTGTGGTCACATCACACTACTGTTTCAGATTCAGGTTGCTTTTTCTTTTCTTTTCTTTGTTTTTGCCTCTGAGTCAGTCTTAACTCTGGTGACTATATGGACATATAGTTTTATAAGTGATTTGCCATTAAGTTTTTCTTAGGGCTAAAAGAGAGTGACTGGCCCAAAGTCACCCGGTTGGCTTTTGTTCCTAATGCAAGACTAGAACTTGGATTCTCCCACTCTTGAACCACTGGATTCACCACTAGAACAAACTGGCTCACCCTATGGCTGATTTTGAACAGTAATTGTAATAAATTATCACTTGAATATCATGTTCATAAATACTGTTACCAAGCCAGGTATCCCTCATCTATATGTATGCATTTAATTTAGTTTCCAAAGTGAAACATTTCAGATTTCTCCCAAGTTCCATTCTGCTGCTTTTAGCTTATTGTTCAGACCTCTTGGGAGGGTCTCAAATGTGTTCTAAGGTATTTGTTATCCTATCTAATTTTGTATCATTTGCACATTGGATAAACATTCCTTCTATCTTTTCATTAAAATCATTGAAACATGTGGAAGAGTACAGGAACCAGAACTACACCAATTAAAATCTTACTACATTTTTATGGGTGTAGTATTTTTTTAAGGCAAACAGGTACTCCCTTAACCATCATACAATGTAATCCACATTGAAGAAGGTTCATAATCAGAATTTCTTAAAATACTTTGTCAAATATTTACTTAAAGCTAAGATTGTATTTACTATATTATTCTTTCAGTTTGTTGATCTGCTTTTCATACTGTAGATATATCTGCTTATTCTTTAACAATATATAGCCCATTGCCCACCGGACATTCTATTTTGATGTCTATATAGATTAAACTGATCTGTCTCTATGTAAAAGAGTAAATGGATGGGAATCTGGCATTAAAAAATACAAAATTAAAAGTTCTTAAAAAAAACATCTTATTCTGGCTTTCACTATCCCACTGAACATCTACATTTTTCAGCAAAAGATTTCAAAGGGCAATACCTTTGAAATAGAATTTATAATTATATTTTGATGTTATTCCATCTAAAAGAAAGTGTTACCTTGTGGTGCAGAATTGGAACTTTAACTCACCCTGTGGAACTTTTCCTGCATTTCCACTTCAACAACAACGGGAGCAAGAGATCTACAGGAAAAAGTTCATCTGGTGGGCTGGTAGTAATTCCATTTGATGGATGCTCATCTTTAAATACAAACCAGAGGGCAACAGTAGAAAATTTGCATTTGATACTAAGTGAAATAGCCCCCCTATCAGCAGCTGCTACTTTGAATGCATCACTGTATTTGCATAATTTGTGTTCCAGAATTGATAGGCATACATCCATAGCCTTTAGATTTAATGACCAATTGAAGAGCAAAAGGAAGGAAGCAAAGGGAGGGACAGAGGAAGGAAAGAAGGGAGGGAGGGAGGAAAGAAAGAAAGAAGGAAGGAAGGAAGGAAAGAAGGGAGGAAGGAAGGAAGGAAGGAAGGAAGGAAGGAAGGAAGGAAGGAAGGAAGGAAGGAAGGAAGGAAGGAAGGAAGACAAAGTGAGAAAGCATAATGCACCAATAAAACCATCTAGTTCAGGGATTCCCAACCGGGTGTGCAAGAAGATATTCCAGAGGGTGCAAAAACTTGGGTTTTCAAAATTATAGTGTATACGCATAATTCATTGCCGTTATTTCAAACTTTTGTAAGGGGAGCAAGAATGTATCAGAAGCATTCTAGGGGTGCGGGGTATAGAAAAGATTGGGAGCTACTGATCTAATTTAATCCATGATACTTTTAGTCTATGTCTAAAATGTGTTTTAATGTTCCATAAGACACTTCCTTGTGGTTTGTTAAATAATATGGACAGAATAGTACAAATAACAAGTTAGAATATTATTCTTTACAGTTTTCTGCATGTTTATATATGCTGGTCATTCACAGCAATGATCATAAGTATGTAGGAAAAATAAATATTAAAAAATACCTTTTTTATTATTTTATTTTTAAAAACTATCTCTTGCTCTTCTAAAGCTTATTAAACATTGAGGATGACCAAACAATTCAAATTGAAACAGAGTATATTCATTTGAAACTAATTATGAAAAGGCTTATGCGATAAAACAGGTAGATAGCTAGAATAAAAATAAGATAAATTTAAAATTTCCTATAGAAAAAATGTATTCCCAAATAAGGAATTATTTACTTTAAATTAGTCACTTTGGGTAGCGAGATGGGCAGCATATGCAGTAAATTTAATAAGTAAAAATAAAATAAAACAGTAAACCCAAGTAATACATTAATTCAAAACATAATAATCCTAGAAACATGGGGAGGCACAAGCGTCATTAGTGTAACAAAATCCAACAGGTCTCCCCAGACATCCTATCCCAATGTGAGGGAAAATAGCAACTTTAAAAAAAAAAAGTTTTGGAACATCATCAGGATAGGAGATTTCTGGGGACATGTCAAAGGACAGGCCCCAAGGCAGAGCCTTCAGGCTTCCTCAATCTTAAGAGATGCCATTACTTGATTGACACTTTTGCCAATTCTTAAAGAGATAGACACAAACTATGGGAGATAGCAGTCTCTTAGTAATGTATTATAATTAATATTGTATACAAATGGACCATATACAGAAAAAATAAGGACTTTCTAATCCTCACATCAATAATCCATTAGTGTGGAAGATTTATTCCATATCACAAAGTTTTTGAGAACCAATTTTAATTGGTAACAATGGAACAAATTGATCTGACTATTAGACAAAAACAAATAAATTCCTCAATCCTTAATTTATATAAACAGTCACAGTATGTGTGCAATACTTTTTGGCAAATTAAATCTCTCACACAAGATTTCTCTGTCTATTTGTGTTCAAATTATTTGTTTTCTTAATATTGCTGTAATAAAGAGAAAAGTTTAATTTCATTCAACTGGCAATGATTTAATTCACAACTGACTCAATTATTTCATAAATGGTTTGGGGTGTAATATCATTTTAATAGATAATCAGTTATCCAACAATTACACTCTGTGGGGTGCTATAACTAAGCATATTAGCAGATTATTCCTCTAATTTGATCAGGAAAGGCACATGGAAACTGCAGATATTCAGTCTGCAATATGGGCATATGGAGTAATATAGAAGAAGTCAATTTTGATCTGATATGGATACTTGGAATTCTATATTTACGAAGATTTATGAACAATCAAGGATAACACATAAACCGTTCTATGATAAATTAACTGCTTTTAGATTAATTTAAAATGAGGATTCCCCTCCACTGTCTGCATTAAATCCCTTGGTGTTGCACGTTTCTTGCTGTACAATATCTTTGCTTGATAGCATGACTGGTAACATTGATTGCAACTAACCAAGCAGGATTAAACCCTCTAGGAATATGTTCAGCTACCTTATATTGTTCCATATTTTTCAACACCAAGTTGCTACAACACTCCTTTATTCATTATTTGTCAGTGCAACAGCTGATAAAATGAAACTGTCAAGGTTGAAACCTGCTCTGAACCTTTTTTGGTACATACTTGTGTGTTAATCCTCCTTTCTGAATATAAGTATCTTGTGGCTGAAGAACTATCAGATACGTATATTAGACACAATGCCAAATCTGTTTCTAGTGAGGGCTGACATGAAGTCATCATTTATCTTAGCTACTGCTAGATGTAATAAGTGGCAGGATGACATTTATCACAGCATGCATGGAGTCCCAGCAAATAATAATGCAGGAATGAAACATGTATTTTCTAGCTGAAAGGACTCCCTGTTTTTTCAGCAATATATTAAAACCAATAAAATACTGCAATCTGAGGGGACAATCTAGAAAAAGGAAGATATAAGATTGAAATTCTGGGCAATTTTAAAAGGACAGAAAGGAAAAAGGGAAACTATATACATTAAGGAAATAACAATTGAAAAATAAATTATTCACCTATTCTTTATTTTACCATCTTTTATCACCTTCATCCATTAATAGTTCCCCTGTTTTCATCCACTATGTGTCATAAAATTCAGAAATAAAAAGACTGTGTCCACAATAATATTGTCTCTTGGATGAGAGAGAGCTTGAAGGACATATTGCAAATCTGCACTCTGTAG
Source organism: Bothrops alternatus (assembly GCA_034064705.1). Classification (NCBI taxonomy): domain Eukaryota; kingdom Metazoa; phylum Chordata; class Lepidosauria; order Squamata; family Viperidae; genus Bothrops; species Bothrops alternatus. Next base: position 51,073 of record JARGCV010000142.1, read on the forward strand.
TTGCACAGTATTACACTTAAGAGGAATAAGATTATTTAACATACAGAGATAAAAATGAATTGTAATACATTGGGTATAATGGGTTGACCGGCAAAGCAAATAACATCTTAATTTAATGACATGCTTTGATTCTATTTACTCCCTCATAACTCATGTATTTACTGTACCATATTGAATGGATAGCCAAACTGCATATAAATATTTTATTCTATCTGTGGTGAAGCTGACAAAATTGTAGTGTTTGAAATGTAAAAATTGTGTCAGCATCTGTTATTAAACCTGTTTTATGAACAACAGTAATGAATTTTAAAAATTTCAGTAGGAGCTGCTAAATAAACTAGGATTTTCCCCCCCAGATAATTCCCTCTTAGCATCTGTGCTGTTAAGTTACATTGTTTTGTTTATTATTAGGTAAAAATTAATGCTAAGGACAAGATGTACCCACACTGTAATTCTAAATTCATACAGGAACTGTCATGGAATATAACTGTCATGGAATATAACTGTCATGGAATATAACATGTTTACTTATCTACTATGTTCAAAGCAGCTTGCTCCCTAACAGATGTATTTGGTTTGCAGTCTTATTTCACAATTTTGCACAATTCTGCTGTAAATAATCTGATTAAATTAAATGCTCCATATACTCTAAAACAGGGGCGTCAAACTGCTGGCCCATGGGCCAGTTGCCTCTTGCGGAGGCCACGCCCACTCCAGCTCCGGCAATACAAAAAAAATCACGATACATCGCGACACATCATGTGAATGCGGCGAGTTCGACACCCGTGCTCTAAGACATTGTGTGTAGTCCTTGATTTTCAACCATTCATTGATGACCATTTAAAGTTACAACCAGTCCACACACATATGACCAAACACAGCATCACCGTGGTCATGTGATAAAAATTTGGGCACTTGCAACTGTCATGTGTTTACGACAATTGCAGTGTCTTGGGATCCTGTAATCACCATGTGTGACCTTCCCAGCCAGCTTCCAGCAAGCAAAGTCAATTGGGGAAGCCAGATTTGTTTCATGACCACATGATTCACTTAAGATATGCAACAAAAAAGATAATAAATGTGATCATGTCTCACTTAACCTCCTTGCTTAGTGATGGAAATTCTGGTCCTGATTGTGGTGGTAAATGGAGGATTACCTGTAACTTTAGCTGTCCTTGTATTCCATATCATTTCCAGAGCAGCTGTTTGTTTCTTTACCCCTTGTTGCATCCACAGTTTAATTCATGGTAGACTTTTGTATACTGCTTCAAAGGAGACTCACACACAAAAATCAATACAGATTTCATGAAGGCTTTTAAAAGTAAAGCCTGAAAATCAAGATGAACTTAACCTGATCAATGATGTAAGCATGAGGTGTGGCCTTACTCCAGGGGTTCTCAACCTTGGCAACTTTAAGACTTGTGGACTTCAACTCCCAGAATTCCTCAGCCAGCAAAGCTGGCTGAGGAATTCTGGGAGTTGAAGTCCACAAGTCTTAAAGTTGCCAAGGTTGAGAACCCCTGCCTTACTCAGTCGAACAATAGGCAGTTGCTCTATGGATGGTCTCCACCTATTAAAATCTCTCCACACATCATTTGCTCCATCTTCCTGGAGCACAACAGCATGACAGAAACTTTTTGCTGATTATTATTTTTATTAAACACTTTATGGAAAGAATATAGAGAAACAGAAATAAGTGACATGTAAAAGTAAAGGGTAAAATACAGGTAGTAGAACATGCATAAAAAAACAAAAGCTTTCAAATGCCATCAAACTGCAATTTCCCAATCTAGCTCAAATTACATATAAAATTATACACTATATCCTATCACTTTTCCAACAAAAAACTGCAAGTCTTTAAACTAAAGATTAAATATTATGCTTTAAGCTAACGAAACATAGTATAAACCGCTAACTAAAACTATAAACTACAATGGATTAATACTAAAAGTATAATTATGGATACTATATGTAGAGAAAAAAAACAAAGTTTGGATAGGATACAAATCCATGCCTTAAAGTATAATCCAAGAATTATTTCCTATTAAAACTGAATTTTGTGACATGTCAGATACTTCGATGTATCCCTAAAACGAATACCTTGCCCAATCTATTTATGTCACGACATCTTACAATGGAAGCATATTTCTTTTTTTTAAATAAACTTTATTGAATATTTACAAACGTTAAAAGTACAAAAATGGAAATGTACAATACATAAAACATAGACATAAAAAAAGAAACATCAGACACAAGTTGACAGGAATTATATCTTAAATTAATATCTATAGTTATAAACAAGCAACATTTAACAATCATATCAACTATTAGTTGATTCTTATTTATGTACAGTCTTAATCTTAAGTCTATAAAAATGTAATATAATTGTATCATATAAATTAGATGAATATGTATAATTCAACAATTATAAAGATATATCAGTAAAATTAAAAAAAACATTTAGGTCAAAGGATAAGTATATACAGTTTAACAATTATTTTCTATCTTTAATTATCTAGAGGAAATTATCACATATTTCAGTTTAGGTGATATGTCTTAATTTTTGGGATTCTTATAAAGGTGCATCAATAAAAAATTAAAATATATTTAGGTCAGAGGATGAATAAAATTGTTATCTATATCTTGTTTATTATTACACTTTGTTTACTTTTTTAGGGTTCCAAATATTTTTTTTCTCTAGCCATTCGTACCATTTATTGCAAGTCTTATGAAATAATGTGTCTTCTTTATTCTGTATTTTGAGAGTTAATTTGTTCATCTCGGCTACTTCATTTATTTTGTTAATCAAATTTAAAGTTGATGGAATTTTTTCAAGTTTCCAGTTCTGGGCATAAACTAATCTGGCGGCAGTAATTATATGTATTATTAGATATCTGTCTTCTTTAGTTATTTTGTATCTTATTATTCCTAATAAGAATAAGTCAGGATTAATTGGAATTGTTTGGGCAGTAATTTGTTCCAGATATTTTTTAATTTTTTTCCAAAAAATTTTGGCCAGTGTACAAGTCCACCAGAGGTGATAGTATGTTCCAATTTTAACTTTACACTTCCAACACTTGGGGGATGTATTGGAAAACATTTTTGCCAATCGAGCTGGGGGGGAGGTGCCAATGGTAAAACATTTTAAGAATGTTCTCTTTATAGGCAGATGAAATAGTAAGTTTATAATTAACATTCCAGATTTTTTCCCATTCTGCCAAATAAATTGTATTTCCTATGTTTTTTGCCCATGCGATCATATTACCTTTAACTTCTTCTTCAAACATTTCCTCATGTAGTAAAAATTTATATATTTTGGAGATGAGTTTTTGATCCGTTCCAAATAATATTTTATCTAAATTGTTTGCTTTTTGAAATCCATACTTTTTTTGGTCTTCTGTATATTTTGAGTTGATTTGAAAATATTGCATCCAATCTAAAATAATTCCTTTTTCTTTTAAGCTTTGAATTGAAATTAATTGGTTATCTTCTGTTAAAATTTGGTGATATGTTATTATTGTATTGGGATTTAATAAATTAGGGTAGGTTATAGATTCATTAGGAGAAAACCATCTAGGTATCTTAATATAAAATTGTCTTTTAATTTGAAACCAGATTTCTAATAAATTTTTCCTTATATAGTGTTGTTTGAAGTATACATATGATTTATTTTTTGTCCCAAATAAAAAAGAATGCCAACCAAATTCAAGATTAAAGCCTTCTAAAAGTAGTATTCTCCTATTTTTAAGTTGTATCCAGTCTTTAATCCAAACTAGTGCAGCTGCTATATAATATAATTTCCAATTTGGAAGCCCCATTCCTCCCCTTGATTTGTGATCTTGTAAGTGTTTGAGTTTAATTCTTGCTTTTCTTTTAACCCATATAAATTTATGTATAATTTTATTTAATTTATCAAAAAAAATCTTTATTTAACTTAATTGGAGCTGTTTGGAATAAATACAATAACTTTGGGAGCACATTCATTTTTATTATTGCGATCTTCCCTAATAGTGATATCTGGATCTTAGACCATTTATCCAAATCTGCACTTATCTTTTGTACTACTGCATCATAATTGTCTTTTTTAATTTTACTACATTTAGCCGAAAGTATTAATCCCAGGTATTTGGCTTTCTTTACCGTTTTTATTTCTAAAATATTTTCTAATTCTTGGTTTAAATTGGAATTCATATTTTTGGTTATTATTTTAGTTTTATTTTTATTAATTTTTAAGCCCGCCACATGACCAAATCTTTTGATTTCTTCTATTAAAATTAAAGCTGTTTCTAAGGGGTCCTCTACTATGAAAGCCATATCGTCTGCATATGCTTGTACTTTATATTCTTCTTTTCTTATCTTTAATCCTTTAATTTCTTCCTTTCTCCTTACATTTATTAACAAAGCTTCTAAAGCAAGAATAAATATCAATGGAGCTAAAGGACAGCCTTGTCAAACCCCTTTTTCTATTTTAATTTTGTTTGTCAAATCTGAATTTATAATAATTTTAGCAAATTGTTGACTATATATTACTTTGATTAAGTTTGTAAATTTACTTCCGAATTCCATTTTATTTAATTGTGTGATAAAAAAGGGCCAATTTATCTTATCAAAAGCTTTTCCTGCATCCACCAAAATAAGTGCAACCTGCTTCTCAGTGTGTAGGTCATAATATTCTATTGCATTCAGTATTGTTCTTGTATTACTTCTAATATGTCTATGGGGTAGAAAACCATTCATTTTGATCAGGATGGATAAATGTATTCAATATTTTTTTAAACCTCACTGCCATAATTGCTGCAAATATTTTATAGTCTGTGTTTAAAAGTGAAATTGGGCAATAATTTTGAATTTGGCGTTTGTTAGTTAAGTCTTTGGGTATTAAACTAATGTATGCATCTTTCCATGATTCTGGTATTTTACTTTTGTCTAAAACATAATTAAATAGTTCCAGAATCAATGGTGCCAAGAGATCTATTAAAGCTTTATATAATTCTGATGGAATACCATCTGGACCAGGAGATTTATTATTTTTTAAAGCTTGTATCACATTTTTTAGCTCTTCCAAAGTTATTTTTTTATTTAACATTGCTCTTTCTTCTTCTGTAACTTTTGGTAAATCAGTTTGTTCTAAATATTCAACAATTTTTCTTTGTTCAGTATCTTCTTTTTTATATAAATTTGAATAGAAGTCAGTTATTATATCTTTCTTTTTTTGAGCATTATTTTGTCTTTCGCCTTTATGGTCTGTTAAAATTTCTATGTTTCTTTCTATTTTTTGTTTTGCTATTTTATGAGCCAACCATCTACCCGGTTTATTTGCATGTTCAAAAAAATTTTGTTTTATTGCTTTTAAATTTTTTACCATTTCACTTTGTGTAATAAGATTTATTTTATGTTTATTAGTATTTAATTCTTCTAATATTTTAACATTTGAAGAGTCTCTGTGTAGTTGTTTTTCGAGATTGTTTATTTTCTCTATTAATTCTTCTATATTTTTCCATTTTATTTTATTATGGAAGGATGAATATGAGATTGAGAGCCCTCGTATGTACGCTTTCATGGTATCCCATAGATTTAATATTGTTGTATTTTCATTGTTGTTTATCTCTAAAAAGAATTTAAGTTCTTTTTGCATCATTATAATATAATCTTTTCCTTTAATTATCATCTGATTAAGTGTCCATCTTTTATTAATATTTTTTGTTTGTTCTATCCATTTTATCAGTAATGGATTATGGTCGGCCCATATATTTGGTAATATTTCAGATTCCGTTAAAGTTTTCATAAATTCTGGATTGGCCCAAGCCATGTCTATTCTTGACCATGATTTAAATGGGTGTGAGAAAAAAGTATAATATATATTATCTGGGTGTAAAGTTCTCCAGGTATCTTTTAACTGAAACTCTTCTGCCATCTGCATAAAGGAGGAAAGTAATATTTTCCTTATTTTTTTCTTGTTCACACTTTTATAATCTTTTTTTCCTATCCGCTACTGCATTATAGTCACCAATAATTATTAATTTTTGGATTTCTATTTCCTGAAGTTGTTTGTAAAGTTTTGTAAAGAATTTAGTTTGTTGTATACTTGGAGCATATATTGCTACTATCATTATAGGATTGTTTCCCTGATCAATTTGAACAATTAGGATTCTGCCTTCTTCATCTGTATATATCAATTTTGGGTTTAACCATGGTTTAATGTATAGCACAATTCCACGTTTTTTGACCTGGGCTAAAGATACAAATGGTTTTCCTAATTTTAAACATTCCAATATTTGTTGTTGGCTTTTTTTTACATGTGTCTCTTGTAAACATATAATTTCTAAATTTTGTTTGATCAAATTATAAAATATTTTATTTCTTTTCTTAGGTGCGTTTAATCCATTAATATTTATAGATAAGAATCTTATTTCATCCTCTGCCTTTTGTAATTGTTTAAACTGTCTATTTTCTTCCCTTTGCGCCTGCTTGCTTGTAGTTGCCCCTTCTCTTTCCTCATTGCCATGTTTATTTTTCGGTTTTGGATCAGGTAAATTATCCTCAGAGCTTATTTCTTCTTTATTATTTCGTTCTCTTTCCCTATTTTCTTTAAGTTCTAATTCTTCTATTTCCTTGATATTTTGATCATAGAAATCCCTAGCTTCCTCTATATTATTTATTTTATGTTTCTTATCAAATAGAGTGATTAGTAAACCCTCTGGAATTAACCATCTAAATGGAATCCTGTGGTTATTTAATTTGGAAGATAAAAATTGAAAAGGTCTTCTTCTTTCTCTAATGAGTCTTGGAATTTGTTTTAGAATTGTAATATCTCTTCCTTTATATGTGTAAGTGTTTTTTCTAGCTATATTATATATTTCCTCTCTTGTAGTTTTCTTAGTGAAGCGTACGTGAACCTCTTTTGGAAAATTATTTCGATGGGCATAACTTGTGTATACCCGATATATTTCATCCAACTCCTTAATTGCTTTTTGTGGTGTGATATCCAAAATGCCTGCTATAATCTCTGCCATCATCTGAGGGAGATTTTCATCTTTAGTTTCTTGTACATTTTGAAATCTCAGAAAAAAGGCAGCTTTTTCTAGTTCAAGGTTTAATAAGGCATCTTGCATATCTTTGGTAGTTGTTGTCATATGAATCTCTGTTTCATCAATTCTTGCCTCAATTTTTTCATTTTTTTCTTCTATGTTTTTTATTCTTTGATCATTTTTTATCAAATTCTCTTGGAGTTGCTCTATCTTTCCGTCAATCTTACTCACTCTGTCATCCACTTTTTTAATATCTTCCCTCATTGTTTTCATATTTCCAGTCATTTTTTCATAATTACGATCTATCGATTCCTGAAGTTTAATCATCATTTCTTGTAAGGATATTAATGTTATTGAAGGAGACTGAGAATCTATTTGTTTTTCGGGTAACATGCTTTCTATGTTTTTAGTAGTTTGTGGAGTTGTTGGTTGTGGTATTACTGTAGATTTTTTTGTAATTTTGGATTGATACATTGTTGTTAATAACCTTTTGAATAATTTCCCAATTAACCATATATTTCTCTAATACAATAATTAATTTATCTAGATTTTCATTAAATCAATAATATAATAAATAAATAGAGTAATAAATAGTATAGTAAATCAATATTTTACTATATAAATACTGCAATTATTTAATTAATTAATTCAGAAAAAAGAGGGAAAAAGAAAAGAAAAACAATATATCAATATATCTCCCACCACAGTCTTTTAATTAATTTGTTCTCTTTATATTATATTATTCTTAAACTCACTTGATTTTATATAAGTTGTTGATTGTTGATTCAATTTTCAGTTTTCCAAGTCAATGAAGATGGTAAGAAATTAATGTTCAAATATTAATTCGATGTTCAGATAATTCAAATATAAAAGTCAAATAGAGTCAGAAAAGTCAATTCAAAGTCAAATACAAATTAAATCTCACCGATATAAATATAGAAATATATATCTCTTGATTTAAATTGTCCACCATTCTTTTTATAATATAAGTCTATTATAGAGAAAGATTCAATATGTCCGCTTCTTAGCTCTCCCGTTTGTCCTTCTTCCGGTTAGATTTAACTTATCGTTCTCCAGTCTATAATCTTTTCCCCGAACCAAATTTAGATCCACACCAATACAGTTAAGTTTTGAGAGTATCTAAGGCCAATTTCCAATCTGTAATCACTCTTCCGATACTCTCTTTTCTTTCTTCCCCGTTTTACTCCTTCAAAAACTTTGGCCGCTCTATTGTTTTTTTTGGAGTTACCAATTCTGTCAGAACGAGGGAAGAATACGAAGGGATTCACTCACTGGGTTTTTTTTTTTTTGCCAATTAAAGTGTCTCTCTTTCAAAATTCTCACCATAAATTCTTCTCCTACTGTAACTGCATGACTGGGCTTCTTTCTTCCATCAACTGCGTTAAACCGTCGAGTCTTCGGGCCGGCCAAAGGCCGGCTTCTTCGTCTTCGGCTCGAGTCGTTTCCAGCTCTCCCGAGGCTTGCCACGCCTCCTAGGATACACCAGAAATTCCTCTCTTGAATCGCTATTCCCACCAGGCAGCAATCGCACACAAGCAGCCAAAAGAAAGCCAAAACGCAAAAATCGGTCCCGGAGCTCCCCGGAGACGGATCCGCAACGACGCAACACCAAACCGGAAGTCCCCGGAAGCATATTTCTATTTACCCTGTAAATTTTACTTAAGCTTCATGTTTAATACTTCTTAACAGATTGATTATTTTTGTAATGCTTTTGCGTCAGACTTAATTTTTGGCAACAGCCTGAACTAGTCTCTATGGTTTCTTTGGCAATATTTTCAGAAGTGGTTTACCATTGACTTCTTTCTAGGAAGGAGAGAGAATAACTGACCTAAATCAACCAGATGGCTTTGTCAGAACTAGAATTAATGGTCACCTAGTTTTTAACTGAGTAATTTTAATTACTGCACCAAACTGGCACTCCTTTAATAAACATCTTTCATTAACTTCTGCCATAGTTTACAACCCATGGACTGGACATGGTCTACCACTCAGAATCACTTGGCCTATAGTAAAAAAAAGAAATACTTTTACCCAATGAAGTAAATATATTGAGAATTATTGTCTTAGGATGTTTCCATTATTAAGGTTTATTCAAGGTATAAATCTTATAAATCACATCTAATAAATGTTCCTTATGCGTCCATTAGTAAAAGACTTTTGGCCCAGCAATGCATTTTGCTAACTGGAGAGGAAATTGCTTTTCCCAATCCCATTTCCCCTGCCATTTCCTATATATCACCCCCCAAAAATGTTTCAGAAAATTGATAGATACTCTGGAATGCCGTGGGTGGGAAGACGGAGGATATGATAGAGAAGCAAATATAAAGTTCATCTACCTTCCCCCATTCTGTTAATAGGAGCAGTCTTTCAAACTAACCGTCTGCTGTTTTATTAAAACAACATACCTCTGCAATTATATGGAACTTTTTTGGGAAAAGGCATTATTCTTTTCCCAGTTCTGTTAGTTCTTGGGTAGTGAATTATATTAAACTTTCTTCACCATAGGCTTTAACAATGAGTTGAAGACACTTTTTACCCAGACTATCAGAAATTGACATACCTTAGTCGAGATGAATATAACCTTTCTAATGAGATAGTAGAAATTTTATAATGTTGTGAAATTTCCTTATTTATGACACATTGAGCTAGAAAAAGGCAAGAACAATAGGTAATTACAGATGTTCAGTCCAATTGTTAAGCCATATATGTGCAAGTACATTTTTTCATTATGACTTTGTAAGGACTTCTTTGCCTGCTTCCATCAGCACTAATCAGGCTTTAAACTGTTTGTCATTGTAGGCAAACACAGCACACTGCTTACAGTTTTTATCATACCTAGCTGGAATGCAACCAGTTCAGATGGCTTGACAGAATAAATGGTGGTTGTGCAGTAATAGGGAACAATGCCCAGCCCAAGTAAAAAAATGTATTCTAATAATGAGTGACAGCTAGAACTAATTAACACCTTTCCTTGACATTGAGTCTATATACCAGTTCTGTGGAATCAATTTACTCTAAGTACCTGACTGATCCTGCCTTAATTTCTAAGAATTAAGAAAATCTTAATCAAAATACATATGAGTGTTACACTGTAATTGCAAATGGCTCCGTAACTGATTGAAAATCAATAGGCAAACAAATTTGTAGAAATTTAGAAAGGGATGGAAGGGGAGGAAACTACTTTTAGCAGAAAATAGTTTCAATTACAGAATAATATGGCAAGATTCCAGTTCGAATTGTTTAATTAACTGCTTTATCATTCTCAGGCCATTTTCCTGACAAAATTATGCATGTTCTATGATGTTGTTTTCTCACCTCTCTAAAATTCCTGTACTACAAAATGTTTTACTGCTCCTATATTGGAAATACATTATATAATATATTATTAACTCTGTAAACTGTAAAGCTTCTAGTACTATGTATTATGCTTGAAGAAAATAGTTTGATTAGTTTCAGCTACATTGTTAACCTCTGACCTGCAGACTGAATTCATACATTATGGCTAATCCCAAAGTACAGCCACCAAATTGTATCACCAAAACCTGGTAAAATTTTTCATAGTGTGTTCTTTTCAGTCAGAAATAAAGAACACTTCAAATCCTCTTCAAACCGCAAGATGGCTGAACCATTGAAATCCACCTACTACGATCAAAACTTTTAATCATGAGTCCTTCTCCATACCCCTCAGAGGCTAAATTAATTTAAAAAACCCAAAAAAAGCAATATGGTCCCCAAAAAATTGCTTCCCCAGGCTAATCTAAAGTACAGATGATCACGTCACTAAATTGTGAAGGATGCAAATCTTTGAAACAAGTAATGAGACTTATGTTCCTACCTGGAACTTGACTGTTTTCCCAAATGCTCAGGGATTTGAATTCTCTCTCCTTATCGTGTTATAGATATTCATCCAGAGACAGTGGCTGACCTGGCCTGCTGCCATGCCATTTGCCTCCTTCTTGTGAAGCTTGAACTGTATCACTAGTTTTCCCTCATGTAACATTTGTCTATGGTTCATCTTATGAACTAAGATTGTCTTGAAAGCCAGTCTTATTTTAAAAAAAAGGTTCAAAGAGATAAACAGATATGTTTAACTATGTGTCTTTTTAAAATCAGTATGCAAAGTATAAAGTGCAATGAATTACGTACTGAATCCATAATATGCAAACTGCACTTTAAAAAAAATTCTGAATGCTCACTCATGGGACAGGCTTCTTCAATACAGGCATAGAATCAAAATCATGTGAAGTATTAGTACTGCTTTATAAATCTTTAGTAAGACCACACCTAGAATACTACATCCAGTTTTGGTCACTACATTACAAAAAAGATGCTGAGACTTTGGAAAAAGTGCAAAGAAGAGCAACAAAGATGATAAAGGCCTGTAGCCAACAACATATGAGGAATGGTTGCAGGAATTGGGTATGGCTAGTCCAGAGAAAAGATATGACATGATAGCAGTATTCCAATATTTGATGGGTTGCCACAAAGAAGGGGGGTCAATCTATTTTCCAAAGCACCAGAAGGCAAGACAAGAAACAATGGATGGAAACTAATCAAGGAGAGAAGCAACTGGAATTAAGCAAAAACTTCCTATTGGTGAGAACAATTAACCAGTGGAACAGCTTGTCTTCAGAAATGATGGGTATTTCATCACAGAAGGTATTTAAGAAAAGAGTGGACAGCCACGTATCTGAAATGGTATAGGGTCTCCTGCTTGAGCAGGGGGCTGGACTAGAAAGTCTCCAAAGTCCCTCCCAGCTCTATTCTGATTAACTCTAAAAGTTGCATTATTTTTTCCCTCCAGTGTTTTTTCTCAATGAAGTATCCCTTTCTCTCTTTTTATGAATCATAATTCTCATATCTTGCTTTTTCTATGGACAAATGTCCTTGTGTTCAATACAGAAATACCATTTTTCAAGGAAATGATATACCAGGACACTTATTTAATGCTAATACATGCACACACATAGACACACTTTCCCTTTTCTTTATCTAAAGGACAGTGTCACTTGGAATTACCAGTAATGCAAAGCAGTTACAGCCTTACTGTTGAAGTGATATTATCAGTGATATATATATATTTGACAAGAAGAATAGCAGAGCTGGAAAGCAAAATATTCTGCAGGAAAAAAACAGTACGGAGAGCTTCAGGTGATGAATATCATCTGTATGTCCTCATTTTAAAACAGCCACTCCTAGCTTACATAGCACTTTGACTTTCAAATTCAAATGTGACATTAGAAGATAAAATATATGTTATAACCCAAGTATTCCTAAGAGTGAATTATTTTAAAAGCATTCCCTACTCTTTGTTCTCTTCTTTTCCATTATTGTCTGCAAGGTGCCTAACTCTCAGTCATTTGGGAAGGTTAGTATATAAGGTTACTTACTTGATTCTGGCATCCTCAGAGATAGTTCTTTCATTGCCAATTAAGCAAGAAAAAAGAGTTTGATTTGCATTCTTATCAATTAGTGATACAGAAAAGGATATGGAATCAAAAGTATTTATACCTTTGACTTTTAAAACATGTTCTAAAATGGGTGAGAATTTGCTGTATTGAGGATCCTCTGAATCAATTACTTGGTTTTTTTTTCTCTGTATGCTGGAAAGATTTTGATAATGGTGAAAGACAGATGGCAATAGCAAAAGACAGATGAATTGATCTAGGAGTGCGTTTTATACTCAGTCTACTCAATACACTATTTGTTTGCAACATTCATTAAAGACAATTCTTTTCATACATGTTTTGACATGCTAGCTGATCAGCTTCTATCATCTTTCAAGTTGTTCGAATAATTACAGAAATATGTGAGTGGGTGGACAGAAGAGGATATTAACACCTTGAAGAAAATGAGAATATCTCTTGTAGTGTCAAAATGAAAGACATGTTTCTTCTGAATGTCTTACATATGCAGTCCCATTTCTGCCAATTTTCCATGGGACCTTTTTTTAAAAAAGGTGTTCGAAAACTTTTTAAGATTGTAATTTCATTCAAAAAGTAATTGGAAAGTCTGTATGTGTCCACCCGTAAACAGAATTTATGATATAAACATCAATCTTATATCCTCAAAAGATGTACATTTATATTCTTAATTAAGAAACTCTTGTTTCATAAACACAGTAAGGCAAGTGCAGTCATCAACTGATTAATTCAGCATCTAATTAATTCAGCACTTTTCAGTACAACAAATCCAAGACATGATTTTGTAGTTAAACCTAAGACATGATTTTGCCAGTGGGCCTGGGAACTCCAGAGTGATACGGAGCCCATTACATGGTTTGTTTAATTGTTGTAGCCCAGGGGTTGGACTTTATTGGGTTTCATATTCAGAGTTTTGTTTCTGTAAGGCAGCGGTTCTCAACCTGTGGGTCGCGACCCCATTTGGGGTCGAATGACCATTTCACGGGGGTCGCCAAACAACACAGTCCGCCATTTTCTCCCTTTTCCTTAGTTGTGCTACTCCCTCTTATTCTATTGGGTGGGAGGTGGAAGGCCGGCAGGCGCAGGGAGGGTTGCTGGCACACGTGGGGCCCGGCGGGTGCCTTACCTCCCTTGGGCTGGGCCAGCTGGTGGCCCAGCCGGTGGTCACCCTGCGCCGTCGCTGCCCCTTGCCAGCTATGCCTCGGCCAGCGAAGGGGGCAGCGCCACGCATGCGCGGCGCTCCTGGGCAGGGAAATAGTCCTTGACTTACGACCGGTTGGGTAGTCTTCGACTTACGACCGGTTGGGGGTCGCGGCATTAAAAAGGTTGAGAACCACTGCTGTAAGGCATCATAAAGTCTGTGTCAGCCTTGTGAGATAATCTAAGATAGCAAGCATGCCCAGATGAACTAATTCTACTTTATTGTAATGTAGCATTAACAGAATCTTGCCAGTCTAAAAATACATTTTTCCCCTGCTGCCTTTACAGACCCCGAAATTGAGGGTTCCTTCTGAGACATTTGTCCTTCCTTTTGGAGGCTAAGCTGCCTCTTATGTGACTGTTCTCCTGGCTGTGCCTGTTCCCAGTATACCAAAGTCATTCTCACATACCATTACAGTCTATAATAATTGATGGGTTGTGATTTCAGTCCTTCAATTGCACCAGAATCAGTGTCTCTCTCTGTGTGTATATATACGCACACATAAACACACACACCACAGAAACTTCTGCTCCTTTCACATATTCTTCAATGCACTTATCTTTTTAAAATAGGTTTGACCGGGGCTATTATTTCAGCACACTTTATCACATTTCATCTTAAAGCAACAAAGTTAACAAAATTTTAAGAAATTATTTTTGATAGCCATGTGCTGACATTTATTAAATTTTGCCATATTTAATAACCTTATTGCAATATAATTTTGTATAGTAATACCCCAATCTGTTGAATAGCAAATAGCCATACCCTTTTGTGTTTATATTATGGAAGAAGAAAACTATGTTTTTCCAATTTCATCCTGGATTTATGCTTTGAATTGGACTAAACTACCTTCGGAATTACTCAGACAATATTGGGCCAATTCTACAGCTTTGGAGACAGACTCTGAATATAACTGTTTGGCCTCTCTGTACACCTGAGTCTAAAAACCTAACACAAAAACCTATCTTTGAGAATTTCAGCAGATCTGTCCTAAACCAAGAAGTAAATTAGGACTTCAAATTCAGGTGAGTAAATAACTAGCATACTCTTTGAGCGTACAGCAAATTATTCATTCAAGGATGGTTGTAGTAATATTACCACATTCATACTTGTGCATCATGCAAAGCCTGCATGATCTGAATATAAACCAGTAGTTTCCTGAAAGAAATAAGTGAACTGCCAATCCTTAATCTTAAAAGCTGGCTATTCTGGCAATATTGCATTCTAGTTCAGATTAACGTTTCTGTTTATTAAAGAGGTTTTTAAATCCTACCTATAGTATTTCCTTGTATTTTTTGCTCAACACAGTTGCTGTATGTATTAAATCATGTCACATTAAAACTGTGTGAAAGTAGCAAAAATGTGATCTCTGTGGCTATAAATCTAAATTCCTGCATAATAAGATGTTCTTTGAAATGGCAGCTAGGAATACTTTTTCCATCCCATAAACTACTAGGGGTGTTTAATGTTATTCATGAGGTTTGAGTCAAATAAGTCTTTTCATTCATGGCAAATGGAATTATTTATTATTTATTTAAATAACATTTAGTCCCCCCTCCAGCAAAATGATTAATTTCATACCATTCCATATAATATTTTTAATGTGTATTTGTACCCATTAATTGACTCAAATCATGCTGCCTGGTTATCTATAATTTCAGCAGTCCACTTGCTTGATTATTTCTTTTCTTTTATAATTTCAATTAAAATAAACAGTTGATCAATAAATGATTAGAAATAACTAAAAACTGAAAATATTGAAAATAACTCCCCAAACTGTAAATAAAACCCAAGGAACAAATATTGTTTGGAAATATATAATGCTTCAAGGATTACTTTATTTATATTAGCTCTCAATATTTTAACAAAATTCTCAAAACTTTAATATAAAGGTTGTTAACTAATCAAGGAGAGAACCAATCTAGAACTAAGGAGAAATTTCCTAACAATGAGAACAATTAATCAGTGGAACAACTTGCCTCCGAAGTTGTGACTATTCCAACACTGGAAGTTTTTAAGAAGACCTTTGTCTGAAATGGTATAGGGTCTTCTGATCGAGCAGGAGGTTGGTCTAGAAGACTTCCAAGCTCCCTTCCAACTATGTTAGTCTGTTATTCTGTTATATTTGTTGTAACTAAGTAATTATAAACATTATCTCTGGTTATATGAATCTCTGTCTAGGTAGAGATGCTTATTACGGGAAAATTCATGTTTTGTCTTATAGGTGGACCATAACAAATCAATGTTTATTTGATAGACTGTTATAAAGCAATGTTCTAAAATTATCATGGATGATCATACTAAAGTCCAATACATGTATTATTACTAATACTGAAAATCAAAACGAAATAATTTTTCATCCCTGAGCCAGCTTTTATAGTTCACTGGTGTTTAGAGGAACTTGTTTTGTGACTAGAATTAGTAATAGTTTGTCATTTCTTTGTGCCAGACATTAAGTATATATTGACCAGCTCAGAAGGTTGTGTGCATAGCAAACCTTTTTTCACAATCCATAAAATGTTTATTACCCAGGTCACCTCTAATAATGCTAATAATCTTAATAAAATTCAATCCATGCAAATAACTAAACGATCCTATCAAAAGCTGGCCCCTGTATTCCGAGGAGCCATCATTTCTGACATCATTGTAGACTTATGCTCTGCAAGCAGAAGATGAGAAGAGCTTTTAAGTGCTATTTCTGTCCTCTATTCCTTTGAGATGGATACACAGATTTATGAGCAACGTTATTTTAAAATATTTATAACATTTTAATTAGTGACAGCCTAATACACGCCTATGTGTCTATTATCAATTATAAGGGCTCATAGTTAAGTTTTATTAATTATAATTATTGACAACAGATTAATTTCTAGAATGGTTATTTTTTTTTAAAAAGGAAGCTCAAATTGACATGATGTACATTGGCTTAAAACTTTAATTATATTTTCCATGCATGTACAAGTTTTTTACATTCTTTTTTTTTCTACTGATACAATTAGAAACAGGACTTATTTTTCATATGGATATTTAATTTGTAGGGCTTTTTATGATGAATGGGACATAATTACATTTTTTTCTATGATTCAATTGGGGGAGAGGGATTCCAAAATAAAAACATACATAAACAGCTGAACTTAGTACATTCACTTTCATCTTTCTATTTCCCTCAAAAAAAAAACTATATAAATTTAATGTATTCCATTTCTATCATAAATTTCTGTTATTACTAAACCTATTTTAAAACTTTGTCAATTTCAATTACCATAGTCAGATATTATTTTATATCAACAGTTAAATGGAAAACTATTCCTATATGAGATGTTAGATGATTAAAAAACCTGAAAATTAGAATTATATATAGCAGACTCTACTATTCGAATAATGAATTAAAATTGATTCATTGTATGTGTGTGTGTGTATATGTGTGTGTGTGTGTGTGTGTGTGTGTGTGTGTGTGTGTGTGTGTAGGTCTTTGGTTATTCGGGTTTTCTCCCACGTAAAATTGGATGTGCTTCTAGGAGCATGAAGCTGAAAACACCAGCCTGAACATGACGAATGGGACTTCGTCGAAACATTGCCAAGACACTTCCAATTTTACCTGGGAGAAAACCCGAATAACCAAAGACCTATATACAAATACCCGCGAAAACCTCAGAATATATATATATACAGAAAGTTTTTCAGACAGATAAGTCTAATTGGATACACCTTGACATTTTTTAACTGCTGTGCTGCAGTTAAACTTTTTACAATCTCTTTTGCCTTGCCGCCCCACAACTAGGGGCATAGAGCAGGCTCAAGTCGCAACTGCGAAACATTTACAAATTTAAATTTTTTTTAATTTAAATATATATATATATATATATACACACACACACACATATATACACACACACATATATATATATATATACATATACAAAATTGTTTAAAATTGTTGACAAAGAAATAAGGGAATTTCTGATATAGCTATTTCGAGTTTCTTAACTCTCTTCAGTCAGAACTCACCCTTCCGGGATTCGAACCTGGGCAGTCTGCATGCTAAGCAGATGCTTTAACCTATTGAGCCACAAGTTCTCTCCCGCTTTGTCAGTAGTCAGGGAGTAAGGATAAGCAAACAAGCAAAAGGAAAGAATGATTCCTTCCTCCCATATTTGGGTTTACAGGGTGCAATCTAAAAAATAAACACTTGACACATATCCTTACTCCCTGACTACTGACAAAGCGGGAGAGAACTTGTGGCTCAATAGGTTAAAGCATCTGCTTAGCATGCAGACTGCCCAGGTTCGAATCCCGGAAGGGTGAGTTCTGACTGAAGAGAGTTAAGAAACTCGAAATAGCTATATCAGAAATCCCTTATTTCTTTGTCAACAATTTTAAAACAACATATATATATATATATATATATATATATATATTTGTGCTTGCAGGATGGCTCTGGGTTGAGCTGAAACAAGCAAAAGGAAAGAATGATTCCTTCCTCCCATATTTGGGTTTACAGGGTGCAATCTAAAAAATAAACACTTGACATATATATATATATATTTGTTTTCTGAGGTTTTCGCGGGTGTTTGTATGTAGGTCTTTGGTTGTTCGAGTTTTCTCCCACGTAGAATTTGAAGTCTCTTGGCGACGTTTCGACGAAGTCCCATTCGTCATCTTCAGGCTGGTGCTTTCGGCTTCATGCTTCTAGGAGCAATGTGTGATTCTAGCTGTTTCTTCCTTTTAACTGCCAATGGGGATTTGAACTGATTGGCTGGGAGCTTGGCTGTGTTCTGATTGGATGGAGGTGTGTTCTGATTGGTTAGGGGCTTGGCTGTGCTCTGATTGGATGGGGGATTGGTTGTGCTCTGATTGGCTGGGGGAGTGTTCTGTTTGGGTGGGGGCTTTGTTGTGCTCAGGTTAGTCTGAGTTGCAGGGGGATTAAAGATGGTGAGCTGCATAGCTGTTTGGCTTCACGTTCGTGGTCGTGCCTCATCTTCATGGTGGGTGTCAGTTTGCTTCGTGTATGGATTGGAGGGGTTTAAAGTGGCTAATGATGCAGCTGTGGTCTGGCTTCTGGTTTGTGGTCGTGCCTCATCATCGGTGTGGGTTTGGGTTTGGTTTTTGCATGGATGTATGGTGGTGACATCCTGTGTGGTTTTTGTGAGTGTGGGTCTGGTGTCATTCTTTGTGTTAGGGACTCGTTTGTCAATAAGGGCGGGTTTCCAAATGGCTGGTAGGTGGGAGGTATCTTCTCGTTTGTTCATGCTGTGTGGACATTTTTCTATCTCAATGGCTTCTCTGATTATTCTGTTATTAAAGTGTTCAGTTTTGGCGATAGTTCTTGTCTTTTTGAAGTCAATTTCATGTCCTGCGGCTTTAAGGTGTTGGACCAGGGAAGAAGTTGGTTCCTCTTTTTTGACTGAGTTTTTGTGTTCTTCAATGTGTGCACTTATTCTTCTGTTGGTTTGTCCGATGTATGTGGTGGGGCAAGCAGTACATGGGATTTCATATACTCCTTGATTTTCTAATTCAATTTTGTCTTTAGGGTTTCTTAAGATGGTGGATATTTTTCTGTTTGTGCAGAATGCTGTCTTGATGTTATGTTTGTGGAGGATCTTGCTGATCCTGTCTGTGGTGCCTTTTATGTATGGGAGGAGGACTTTGCCGTTTTCTTGTTCTCTGTCTTGGATTTTAGTGGAAGTTTCTTTTTGGATTAAGTTGGAAATCTTATTTCTTTTGAATCCATTGGATGTTAGTACACTAGTGAGAGTGTGTAGTTCGGTTTTTAGGTGTTGTTCATCAACTAGGCGTTTGGTTCTTGGCTACGGAGTTGATCTGTGCTGGGTGGTGGTGTGAGAGTGCATGCAGATAGTGGTTTGTGTGTGTTTTCTTCTGGTAGATGGTGTGTCCTAGGGAGCCACTGGATTTCTTGTAGACTAAGACATCCAGGAAGGGAAGTTGGTTATTAGCTTCTGTTTCCATGGTGAACTGTATTTTCGGGTGTAGGCTGTTGAGGTGTGTGAGGAAGTTGTCCAGTTTTTCTTTCCCATGTGGCCAGATTACGAAGGTGTCGTCTACGTATCTGAGCCAGAGTTTGGGTTTGTGATCAGATTTTTCTAGAGCTTGGGTTTCAAAGTGTTCCATGTAGAGGTTTGCAATGACAGGTGAGAGGGGTGATTCCATGGGTGCTCCTTCTATTTGTTTGTATTTTTGTCCATCATAGATGAAGTATGTGTTGGATAGGCAGTGGTTGGTCAAATCTAGGATGTGTTTGGGGGGGGTTATATTTGTTTTGGATAGCTGTTAAGGCTTCTTTGATCGGTGCTTGGGTGAAGAGGGATATGACATCGAAGCTAACGAGTAGGTCACTGGGCTGTAAGTTTTGTTTCTTTATGATCTCTATGAACTGGAATGATTTTTTTACGTGTGAGGTGATGGATTCTGCATAGGGCTGTAGTTGTTTGGCGAGAAATTTGGCTAGGTTTTGTAGAAGTGAGCCTATGGAGCTGACTATGGGTCTAAGTGGGGTTCCTTCTTTGTGTATCTTGGGGAGACCATAGAGCTTAGGGCATCTGGATGATTTCTCTCTGGGAATGATTCTTTGCTGGATCTCTTCGCTGAGATGTATGTATGTATGTATGTATGTATGTATATATATGTATGTATGTATGTATGTATGTATATACACAAGTTATATAAGAGTGAGGTCTAGTGAACAATATGTGCAGCAAGACACATTTCATTTATTTTACCTGGGTTGAGAGAAATGACTAAATTATGACTTTTACAACAGTTGCTGTAACAAAATGATGGAAAAAGATAGTGAATCAATGATTTAATGAACTATCAAAGATGAGAGTATCCATTACACCCAAATATTTATTCAATCAGAGTAGGGCTTCTTACATGTTTAAACCAGCAAACAACTTTTATCCCTTATATTCAAAAACCACTAAACTGAAATCCAGTAATTAGAGGGTTTATTTAATCCTGCTGGTATGGTTAAACATTTGTCAGACACAATTACTGGAATTAAAAAAAAAAGATGAAGGGACATTATAGGAGATAATCAGATATTTCAACTTCATTCATCACTAAATGAGGAATTTAAAAATAGATTGTGGAATGTATTTATTGGTTCTTTTCCAGACAATATGAGCTGTTTTATTAGTTTTTGTCTTATAGTCTCAGTGAAGCAATAAAGGTCAAATTACATGTGTATCTTTTATAATTAATTTGCACATGTGAATCAGAAGAATGAAACATGTACTCAACAGCTGTTTCCTGGTATAGAATAGAATGAATAGAGTGTGGTGTTGGAATACACATAGTCCTCAACTTACAAGCACAATGGAGCCCAAAATTTACGTTACGAAGTGAGACATTTGTCAAGTGAGCTTGCCCCATTTTACAACCTTTCTTGCCATATTTGTTAAGTGAATCACTGTAGTTGTTAAGTGAGTGACACGGTTGTTAAGAGAGTCTTGGCATCACCATTGACTTTGCTTGTCAAAAGGTTGCAAAAGTTCATCAGATGATCCTGGGACACCAACCATCATAAGTATGAGTCAGTTGCCAGGCATCTGAATTTTGATCACACAGCCATGGGGCTACTGCAACGATTTTGTGGAAAACGGTTATAAGTCACTTTTTTCAGTCCCATTGTAACTTTGAATGGTCACTAAAAGAACAGAATAGAATAGAATAGAATAGAATAGAATAGAATAGAATAGAATAGAATAGAATAGAATAGAATAGAATAGAATAGAATAGAATAGAATAGAATAGAATAGAATAGAATAGAAGCTGGAAGGGACTTTGGAGGTCTTCTAGTCCAGCCCCCCGCTTAAGCAGGAGAACCTATACCATCTCAGACAAGTAACTGTCCAGTCTCTTCTTAAAAACTTCCAGGGATGGAGCGCCCAAGATTTCTGGAGGCAAGCTATTCCACTGGTTAATTGTGCTCACTGTCAGGAAGTTTCTCCTTAATTACAGGTTGCTTCTCTCTTTGATCATTTTCCAACCACTGTTTCTCGTCCTTTCCTCTGGTGCTTTGGAGAATAACATGACCCCCTTGTCTTTGTGGCAGCCCCTCAAATACTGGAATACTGCTATCATCTCTCCCCTATTTCTTATTTTCTCTAAACTAGCCAAACCCAAGTCCTGCAGCCATTTTTCATACTGTATGTTTTAGTCTTTAGTATGTTTTTAGCCTTTGATCATCTTAGTTGCTCTTCTCTGATTTTTTCCAAACTCTCAACATCTTTTTTGTGATATGGTGACCAAAACTGGCTGCAGTATTCCAGGTGTGATCTTAGTAGGGTTTTATAAAGTGGTACTAATAACTTGTAAGTTGAGGATTGCCTGTACACCACTGCTAAAAGCTGAGCATTCTGCATATTACTGGTCAATCAAATTTCAACAGCCTAGGATGAATATCGGCCCAATTATTTATTACATTGTAATCCATATGTTACATCTTCAATTAACGGTGTTCCTGGGCAAACCTGCAGAAAGCGTCATATGCCCAGACATAAAGAATGATCTAATGCTTTTAAACCCATGCCAGATACAATCTGCCCTTTGTGGCATGAGGGAAGTCTGCTGGGAAGTGTTACTGAAGAGGAACGCTTCTCAGCCTCAGCTTCTAAGAGATAGTAATCTAATGCAACATTGATCACTGGACAAAAAGGTAAGGATAGATTTTACACGCAGGTGAACTCCAGACCTTGAACTACATTAGTCTGAGTAAACCAAATCCAAATCTACACCTTCTCTGACTCTTCATTAGTAATTCAGAACTTAAAAGAGATAAGAAGGCATAGGATACTACAAAGTTGATAAATTTCTCACTAAATTCTCATGGCAGGAAAAATCCAAAGTAGAGAGAGATGAAGAGGGAAGAGCTTTAGATTAGATTAGATTCTTAGTGAATGTTTTAGCAAGGCTCTCAGTTACAGGGCTTTAGGGAAAGGATGTTAAAATGTTATATTGCAAGATGGTTCCAATATTCAGTTCTCATCCCTATTCTTTCTCCCAAGAGTAGTAAAACACTCCGACTAAAGTTTGGGTGTTCTGAGACATTATTGCATTGGAATCTTGCTTGGAAAGTGCTAAATATTCAGTATTTTTGGCCAGTTATCCATCTATTATTTATGCCACTCTATTGGTTTTCTGTATTTTCCTACTGAACAGGTAAAACAAACCACAATGTTACATTAATTTCACTCATTATAATTCTTTGTAGTCCTCACAATTTTTTTCCCTGGGTTATTTTTCAACATCTACACAGAAGCTGCACAATTACAGCCATGAGATACATGCAGCAAAATTTAAAGATTCTCATTCCAATAACTTCCAATCTTCAGAAATATTGCAAGTATTTTATGGCCCACATGGAAGGAAAAGATGAAGGGTTTTTGGAAAAGTTAAAATTGGGACTTTCAATAAAATTATTAGGAGATGGAAGGTCCAAATTGATATGAATTATTTTGTATACTATAACCAAACCATAGGATGAATGCATATGCCCAGTTTCTCTAAATTATATACCCCCTGCTCCTTTCTCAGTATGAAGAGGAATTATTCTTTACCCTTTGTTAATCAGATTTGGATCATTCATTCATTCGTTCGTTCGTTTATTCATTTGATCGTTCATTCATTTATTCATTCATATATTCACATACACACACACACACACACACACACACACACACACACACAGAGAGAGAGAGAGAGAGAGAGAGAGAGAGAGAGAGAGAGGCACAGACATTAAATTGCTATAACCACCCTTTTCAATCAATCACTTAGGTGGCCTACAATTCTAAAACTATAAAAGAAATAAAATTGATTAAAAACATTCAAAATAAATATGTACAGCAGCCAAGATAAGTAACTGGCCCTTAGCATATTCAGGTTCCCCAGGTTTTAAAGTCTTATGAAGGGCCAGACTTCTTACCCAA
Source organism: Bothrops alternatus (assembly GCA_034064705.1). Taxonomy (NCBI): domain Eukaryota; kingdom Metazoa; phylum Chordata; class Lepidosauria; order Squamata; family Viperidae; genus Bothrops; species Bothrops alternatus. The sequence continues at coordinate 74,693 of JARGCV010000142.1, forward strand.
TCTCAAACTGTCCTGATTTTCTGCCAGGATCTGCCTTCCTTCCTTCCTTCCTTCCTTCCTTCCTTCCTTCCTTCCTTCCTTCCTTCCTTCCTTCCTTCCTTCCTTCCTTCCTTCCTTCCTTCCTTCCTTCCTTCCTTCCACATCCACATTTACAATTCGTTGGAAAACAAGAAAGCCCTTCTCTTTCTTGATTCTTACTCTTGCATAGATCAAATATTCATGCCCCACCCCTCTTTTTTCTCCCAAGTTTGTCAGTTACTGCTTGATACCTTCTTGCATGTTTAAATTATCCTGTTTTCTTTTTATGTATTTACAGCCATCTTTTTAAATTAGAAGAAGAAAACACTGCTATATCTATAGAATTTGTATATTGCATCTACTTCAGTTCCCAATTCCTTGTATTTTGTTTGTCCAGATCAGCGGTTCTCAACCTTTTTCAGGCCGAGACCCCACCTGCGCCACCCATGCGCGGCGTGACCCCGACCTGTGCCACGCATGCGCGGCGCAACGGCCCGCATCGCGCATGCGTGGCGCGACAGGCCGAACCACACATGCGCAGTGCGTGCGATGACCCGAACCGTGCATGTGAGGCGCAATGGCCCAAACCGTGCATGTGCAGCGCGCGCGCGACAACCCGAACCGCGCATGTGCGGCATGACAGCCTGAACCACGCATGCGTGGTGCACACGCGATGGGCCGAACCGCGCATGCGCAGCGCGACGGCCCGAATCGCGCATGTGCGGCGCGATGGGCCGAATCGCGCATGCATGGCGCGCAAGCGACGGCCAAGGGGAAATGGGGAAAAAAATGGCGGACTGCGGTGTTTGGTGACCCCCGTGAAACGGTCGTTCGACCCCAAATGGGGTTGCGACCCACAGGTTGAGAACCGCTGTTCCAGATCATCAAAGCATTTTGCTTTTTTGCTGGACAGTTTTATTTTAAATTATGCAGTAAAAGAATTATGATTATAGAAGGCAATTTTAATCACCATAAATGTGGTTAAATCCAGTAAAGCTATAAGAGTCACTTGTTTGGGGAATTTGTTTTTAATTTATTTACATCTTCCATGTGAACAGAAATAGAGGTCAAGGGCTAAAATTAAATAATATTTTAAATGCAAAAGATGACCTATGCTAGACTTTTCATACACGGTGCTTAATAGATCATTACTATGATTAAACAAGGGCCTGCTAAATGGCTTATTCATTATTCGTCTTAGCCAAAACTGATTAATTTTTAACCTTCTCTTTGTTTTGGTCCCCTCATCACCTCTGTTCTAGTCCTCCCACCAATTTTACTGCCGCTGGTTGCCATCAGACAAATGCACTATTTGTTAATATCTTTGGAAGCAAATAAAATTATATGTTGTTTCTACAGGGATGTTTTCTGATCTTACCTTAAGAGAAATATTTAGTAGAATGGCAAAATGTACTGTTATTGTGGCATATTTTCATTGTCCAGCTTGCAACTGATAGATTACTGTTCTCAACGTACAGCTGAAAATCTTCACTGAAAAGCATTTTAGGCAGATTTTGTATATGTCATACATCAAACCCTGGTGGGTGCATTAAAAAATAAGTTGAGGGCATGGTGGCAGCCCCAGACTCCAATCTCCTTGCACTAAGGATGTTTACAGAGAGCATAAAGCCAATATAGTTTACCACTCTCTTTCTAATTTACCCAAACCATTGGGAAACCAAAATTAGAAAAGCAAATTAAATAAAATTAAGTACTAAATATATAAATAAGATCTTGCCTTCAATTTTTTTCCTATGGCAATACCAGGAAGGGAGGCAATAATTCAACCTGGGTGACTATTGAGACTACAAAATGCAGACTGTTGTTTGGCATTTCAGGTAGTCCTCGACTTACAGCCATTTTTTAAAGCAACTGTTCAGAGTTATGAAATGCACTGAAAAAATGTGACATAACCATACAGCATCCCTGCAGTCACATGATCAAAATGTGGGTGCTTGGCAACTAGCAGCACCTTGGGGTCACATGATCACCATTTATAGATTTCACAGCTGGACAGGCATAGTCAATGGGGGAGGCCAGAGTCGCTTAATGACCATGTGATTCATTTAACAACAGCCCCAAAGTTGTAAAATAGGGTGTGACTCACAGGCTTAGCAATGGAAATTCTGGCCCCAGCGGTGGTCATAATTGGATGACTATCTGTAGCAGTGTTAGGTATCAAGTATTTTATATTGGCTGTCGATTTCTAAAGAAATGTCTGTTTTATAAATATTGGCAAGATGCTGCCTTTGCCATTCCTTAATGATGAACTGGCCTCGCAAGAGTTGGACTTAATTTCTCCCTGTTTGCAAATGGGAGAACAATGAGCTTTTCATGTTACTTATTTTTCTTTAATTTTAAAACTACATTTCTGTTTTTTAAAAAAACTGGACTTATCTTGCCATCCTTTGTGAACAAATGTGTTTCTAATAGTTTTCTTCTCTTATTTGTTGAACTGTTGGCTTGTTGAAAACATTTCAGCATTTTCATAATAATATCCTTCCTTCCTTCCTTCCTTCCTTCCTTCCTTCCTTCCTTCCTTCCTTCCTTCCTTCCTTCCTTCCTTCCTCCCTCCCTCCCTCCCTCCCTCCCAAAAAGATCTTGACAAACTTGAACAATGGGCCCTATCCAACAAAATGAATTTTAATGTGGAGAAACACAAAGTTTTACATTTAGGAAGGAAAAATCAAAGGTACAAGTACAGATTAGGCAAGACCTGGCTCAAAAACAGCAATTGTGAGATGGACCTTGGAGTCCTAGTGGACGATCACTTAACCATGAACCAGCAGTGTGCAGCAGCAGCAGTCAAAAAAGCTAATACAATCCTGGGTTGTATAAACAGAGGCATTGAACCAAGATCATGCAAAGTATTAGTACTACTTTATAATACCCTAGTAAGACCACACCTGGAATACTGCAAACAATTTTGGTCACCATATCACAAAAAAGATGTTGAGACTTTGGAAAAAGTTCAGAGAAGAGCAACTAAAATGATCAAAGGCCTGGAGACTAAAGCATATGAAGAACAGCTGCAGGACTTGGGTTTGGCTAGTCTAAAGAAAAGGAGAAACAGGGGTGACATGATACCGGTAGCAGTATTCCAGTATTTGAGGGGCTGCCACAATCTCTAAGGCACCAGAGGGCAGGACAAGAAACAATGGTTGGAAACTGACCAAAAAGAGACGCAACCTGGAATTAAGGAGAAACTTCCTAACAGTGAGGACAATTAATCAGTGGAACAGCTTGCCTTCAAAAATTGTTGGCTCTCCATCACTGGAGGTTTTTAAGAAGAGACTAGATAGTCACTTGTCTGAAATGGTATAGGTTTTCCTGCTTGAGCAGGGGGCTGGACTAAAAGACCTGTAAGGTCCCTTCCAGCTCTATTCTATTCTATTCTATTCTATTCTATTCTATTCTATTCTATTCTATTCTATTCTATTCTATTCTATTCTATTCCATTCCATTCCATTCCATTCCATTCCATTCCATTCTATTCTATTCTATTCTATTCTATTCTATTCTATTCTATTCTATTCTAAGCTGTTCTGTTCCATTCCACTCCACTCCACTCCACTCCACTCCACTCCATTCCACTCCACTCCACTCCACTCCACTCCACTCCACTCCACTCCACTCCACTCCACTCCATTCCATTCCATTCCATTCCATTCCATTCTATTCTATTCTATTCTATTCTATTCTATTCTATTCTATTCTATTCTATTCTATTCTATTCTATTCTATTCTATTCTAAGCTGTTCTGTTCCACTCCACTCCACTCCACTCCACTCCACTCCACTCCACTCCACTCCACTCCACTCCACTCCATTCCATTCCATTCCATTCCATTCCATTCCATTCCATTCTATTCTATTCTATTCTATTCTATTCTATTCTATTCTATTCTATTCTATTCTATTCTATTCTATTCTATTCTATTCTATTCTATTCTATTCCCTCCTCCCTCCTTTAGATTTTACCAGTGCTTTTTTTCTAAAAAAAAAAAAAAAAGGTGCCGGAACTCACATACGTCATACAACCCGCCTTGCCTACCCTACAAGGTTCCATCCAAAAAAGGTGCCGGAAGTCCGTTCTGGGCGTTCTATGAGAAAAAAAAGCCCCGGATTTTACTATTGTAATTAAAATCCTTAATAAAATTGTATATAAAAAACAATAATTGAGTCTATCTACCTTGCTAATGACTGTCCTCCTCTTTGGCACTCAAATTTTCACTCTGAACCTCCAAATTCCTTTTTTGATTGGTACCACTCAGTTGAGTCCATCTCAGTCTATACATGATCTATATCCTTCCATTCGGACACTGTGACTTCTCAAGTATTAATTAAAGGTTAAAGCCCAGAGCTTCATTTTTGTCACCATTGCTCTTTTCATTGCTTCCTCAAAGTGTCATTTCATGCAGAAAGGGAAGCTAGATACAAAAGCCATAAACAATTTCTCTGTAATTATCTTATTCTCCTTTGGCACTTCTTTGAGATCCTAGCTACCTGCATAACAATCCAAATGCTTGTTCAACTGCTGATGTATTTGAGGAATTTCTAATGTTGATTTTATATGCCACAGGATAAGATCAGTTATATGGCATAGTACCCAGTTATTTACATGACCGCCTACTGCCAGTAAATACCTCCCACCGACCAGTTCGCTCCCACAGGGAGGGCCTCCTCAGGGTGCCATCAGCTAAGCAATGTCGGCTGGTGGCGCCCAGGGGGAGAGTCTTTTCTGTGGGGGCACCGACGATGTGGAACGAGCTCCCTCCGGAACTCCGGACATGTCATGATCTCCGCACCTTCAGAAGAGAATTGAAGACTTATCTCTTCAATCAAGCCGGCCTGGCCTAGAGCTCCTCGGGTTTTTATGTAATTTAAATTAAGTAGTTAGGGTTTTAGTATGGGATTTTAATTTGGTTTTTAGTACAGCCTAGGTTATTTAATTCTGTTTTAAATATTTATTATTGTTATGTTTTAAATTTGGCTGTAAACCGCCCCGAGTCCTATGGGAGAGGAACGGTATAAAAGTCTACAAAATAAAAAAATAAAATAAATAAATAAATAAATAAAAATAAAATATGTTCTTTTAAACTTTTGTTATCCATAAGAACATAAGAACATAAGAAGAGCCATGCTGAATCAGGCCAAAGCCCATCGAGTCCAGCATTCTGTGTCACACAGTGGCCCACCAATTGTACATGGGGATCTTGAGCAGAAAGAGAAGGCAAAACCCTCCCTTTCCCTTGACCCCCAACAAATGGTACCCAAGGGAATCCTGCCTGCCTCAACCAACATAGAGGCGGCACATGGACATCCGTTTTAATAACCATCGATACACTTTGCATCCATGAATCTATCTAGCCCTGCCTTGAAGCTGTCAAGGCTGACAGCTGTCACGACCCCTTCAGGAAGTGAATTCCATAAATCAACGACCCTCTGGGTGAAGAAATATTTCCCTTTATTTGTCCTCACTTTCTTAGCTATGAGCTTTAGGGAGTGCCCCCTTGTCCTGGTATTGTGTGATAGAGAAAAGAATTTTTCTCTATCCACCTTTTCTATCCCATGCATGATTTTTTTATCCTTTTTTTATCCATGTTGCCAAAGTTGTGAAAGGAATTCATGCATGCATAATTTGCATTTGAATTTTACATATGCTTATTTTACATATTTTACATGTTCTGTGCATGTGTAAAATGGTGAATGAAATTATACATATCCATAGAAACATAGATAGGTTCTGTTCATTGAATCCAAACTCCACTAAACTGAAGAGCCGTATATCAGGGTTTTATTAAGCAGATATTTCTCAATTTGAATAACTTCCTTCGACTCTTGCTGTCACCATGTTGATATTCTGTTGGATGTGGTGATACGCTTCCTGATTTTTTTTTTAACCTTAAGATGTAGCTGAACATTTCTCTACTTAGAAATAAATCAAAGAAGTTTTGGAGAGTTTTGACTCTCTTGACTTTCTTTTTCAATTTTATTTATCACTACTTACAATTTTTCTTTTTTGAAACTTCCAGTTTAACAATGGGGAAAATGTAGCATACCTGTCTCGTTTCAGCTAAGCATGGTAAATGCTTTGGAACAATGGAATCAGGTACTAATTTATTTCTGTTCCTGCACAATAATGAGAAATCAGCAAGATTAATGTGTTGTTACTGTTTATTCAGTGCCACATTACTTGTGACTAAATACAATGGATGGGACCTTCTTTCTGCCTCATTAAATAAGTTAATCATGTAAATCAGAAGGGAAAAAACACACATTGGATAGTGTGAAAATATGCTAAATATTAGATATGCATTTTGCATCAACATATAAAAACAAAACTAAAAAAACAGGACTCTCAATTTACAAAGTACTAGCTCAAAACCTAAATAAAAATTCAGGTTCAAAATGTTAAACTTGCATGATTTATCAGCTGAAAAGCTTTTTTTTTTAGAACATAGGCAGATTGTTTTGCTTCTTGAAGATGGTAATTGTTAAGACCAATAGCCAATCAAGTTATCTTGGATAAAGTGGTTTAAATTAATTGAAACTACTTTTTTTTCCCATGCAATTCCCGAAGTATAAATAGAAAGTACTACCTAACTGGTCTTTGGAAACACTGCAATAAAATGACCACTGTTTATTCCTCTGAGCAAAGTTAAGATAAAAGATTCCAGATTAGTAGAGTTGCCATACAGCCAGTCTTCTCCAAACAAAGGGGTAGGGGGTATCTATAAAATATCTAAGATTGGAAAGCAGGACAAGGAGACCAGGATCTTGCTCTTCATTGTGCAGGCAACTGAACATGGGGAGTAGGATTACTGAGAATGGTGCAGACCTTCCCAAATGATCGAAGTGTATAAAATCATGCATGGGATAGAAAAGGTGGATAGAGAAAAATTCTTTTCTCTATCACACAATACCAGGACAAGGGGGCACTCCCTAAAGCTCATAGCTAAGAAAGTGAGGACAAATAAAGGGAAATATTTCTTCACCCAGAGGGTCGTTGATTTATGGAATTCACTTCCAGAAGGGGTCGTGACAGCTGTCAGGCTGGACAGCTTCAAGGCAGGGCTAGATAGATTCATGGATGCAAAGTGTATCAGTGGTTATTAAAACGGATGTCCATGTGCCGCCTCTATGTTGGTTGAGGCAGGCAGGATTCCCTTGGGTACCATTTGTTGGGGGTCAAGGGAAAGGGAGGGTTTTGCCTTCTCTTTCTGCTCAAGATCCCCATGTACAATTGGTGGGCCACTGTGTGACACAGAATGCTGGACTCAATGGGCTTTGGCCTGATTCAGCATGGCTCTTCTTATGTTCTTATGTTCTTAAATGTATTCACTGAAAATGTTTCATCACCATTGCTGCCTCCAAAATGGTACATGGGGGACACAGTAAAGCCACAAGCAAAATTGCTGCTGACCATGAGGGCTAGGAAACATGGCCTGGAACATAAATGTTCAGCAGAAACCACAATAACTTCACACGTACTGCAGCATCATGACACACAATATAGGAATGATGCTATTTGTCTCATTTGCATTATGGTCTCATGGAATGTGTGATCCAATTTGCCTTCTCCGTACAGATAAACTAGGACTTTGGACTAGGTCAGGACTGGGGAGTCATCAGCTGCAGAGATTTCATGTGTATAGATTGTGCTTTATAAGTTGTAGAAGATTCTGATTTTGTTTAGTTTTGTTTAAGTTCTGTTAAGTAACATAATTTAACTTTATAGAAGTTTGGGGGGAATATTGGACCAAGAAAGTCAGTATGCATGTTTTAGTAGCAGAGTAAAAGACTATTGATTTATAATCCATTCATGGTCACATTGATTACATAGTCTAACAGTGGTAAAGAATGTTTTAGAACCAATTAGTTCTGATTAGAGCAACTGAAGGAGCTATGATAGATTTAATAAAATATTCACAATTTCAATGCCCGTCCTTATACATGCATACAGAATGTATGCTGGAAGAGAGCAAAGAATAGAGAGATCTATAAATAAATTCTGTTTTCATATCTCATGTGACATATGACTTAAAGTAACACCCTCTGCAGTGTTTTTTTTCTCCTAAGTTTGAAGCTTAGCTTGGATGCTTTTGTACAACAGTACAGTATTGCAAAAATAGGGCTATAGAACAATTACTAAACAGAAGAGAACAGTTTCAACATGGTAATAAACAGCCATGGCACACACCAAAATTGATCCCTTAGCTGGCTTTTTTTCAAATGGCTTGCAGTTATTGAATTGCTAGGGTTACTTATTGGTGTTGCTTTTGCTGATGTATACTATTCCACTGTATTTAATTATGCATTCTATTTCAAAACGTATCATTATTAAGGACAGAATGGATTCAGTTTAAATAAAATACAGTTTAAGAATAATTCTTGTTGATCTGCTTATTTTAATACTAGAAACTTGACCAGTGATATCAAATATTCCAGTGCATGACTGAGAACAGATATTTTAGGTTAAATTGAATCCTAAAAGAGCCCCTTCAGATCACTTTTTTAAGCATTCTAATCAGAATAAGGTCTAATAATGGGTGCAGCCAGTTCATGCTTTGTAGCTGCAAACATTTAATTTCAGCATCCAGTAATTATTAATTTTGGCTCCTTTTTGTTTATCAACTAATATTATCCTATAGACACATTGTATCAGCTTCATTGTCCAACCAATCAGAACAATTCACAACTATAGGCTTCCAACCAATCTGTCACACAAAAATAAGTAAATGGAATTCTAATAAAAGCCAATATTGCATGTTTAATAATAATGGATGATATAAAACCAAGCCACAACTCTTTACCTCTAATCAAAGCCCCTTTAAATCACACTGGGCATATTCTCAAGGTACATTTATTTATTTATTTGATTTGACTTCTATGCCGCCCTATTCCGGAGAACTGCAACTACACCTCTGCTGTAGCTATGGTTATCAAAGGGATGCGAAGTTAGAAATAATGGTTTCCTAGAACTGTGTGTATTGACATTGAAATGTCATATCTGAGCAAAAACATGTGGGATTTGCAAGCAGGAGCCTACAGTATATATCACATATGCCTTGTGATTGTTAGTAAAAGATTTCCTTGGATTTATTTACTGCAGTTATATGGCAAAGGCTCTGATTAGTGTGCTAATTAAGAACTGTGGGAGAACCCTATGAGCAAACTAAAGACTGCAGTCTAGTGCTCCTTAATCCACATTATATTTCTTTATCTTTAAAACACACACACACCAGAGAGAGAGAGAGAGAGAGAGAGAGAGAGAGAGAGAGAGAGAGAGAGAGAGAGAGAGAGAGAGAGAGAGAGAGAGAGAGAGAGAGAGAAGTAGACTTGTATTGCTTCTAAAATTTCTAATAGAATCTTCTCTTTAGATACTCTTGACTAAGTTAGCTCAACAATTGAGAAACTATTGACTACTTTTTTTGCAACTTAGGAGAAATATCCATGAGAATTTTTTTGTTTTTAACAGTTTAATTGTTCTTTTTGTATTCAAGGGAATTGATAAAAAATGAAATGTCACAGGCTGTAATAAGGCATATGCACCAAATCTTGTAAGAGGTTTTTTTTAATAAAAACCACAACCACATTATCTTCTCAATGTGCATCTTTAATGTTGCTCTGGCATTCAAAAACTAGGTTTCCAGCACACACACAAAAAGTAAATTGTGTTTTACAGCTTAAAAGATCAATACATATTTTAATAGAGAGCAAATATGATTTCACCAAAGAATGACTGGTGATTGCAGTTTGCCTCCAGTCATCTGTAAGATATTCCAAATAAATTAAATCCTTCAGGAAATATACAAACACATACAATCTACTTAGTTGTTCTGATGGGTATGACATTTATTGCCTGATCCAAGGCTAATGTATATTATTCTGGAAAGAGGATTAGCAGTGTGTGCTCTTTCAGAAGCTGCCCTTCAATTTATAGAGTGGTATGATAACCACATTACATAATTTTAGAATACTTGCATGGTGCCTGGGTGATAGTGCCTGAGTACAATTTGAAGAGCAGACAAAAAAAAACACCTCTAAATAATTAGGCCAAATTTGCCAGAAAACGTCTCCTGTCATTAACTCCTTTCTCAAACACTGGGATATGTACGTCAGTCCTGACTTTCCATTCTAGATATTCTAGGCATTACTAGGATTTCTCTCCATGGAAATAAAAGCAAGACCACTCACAGTGTAGTGGTTAAGGTGCTGGATTAAGATAGGGAGCCACAGGTTCTAGTCTTTCCTTCTGCATAGAACTTATCTGGGTGACCTTGGGTCAGTCCTCTGATCTCTCTGCCACCTCAGCCAGTCTGCCACATGAAAAATAAAGCATTTTGTTGCATCAAGTATTGATGAGTTTGCTGTGAGAACTTTGGGCTAGTCATTCCATGTCAGTCTTAAACAGCAGCAGGCTCTGCCGCAAGAAAAAATTGGGACTGGGGATTCAGCCTGTTTTATAAGAGCATGTCTGTAGTCTAACTAATCTTCAGCTATCACTGAATCTACACATGGCAGTTTGAGGAGCACATTTGAGGGGATGTCACAGAGAACAGAGGATCAGCCTATTCTTCAAAGCACCTGAAGGCAGGATAAGAAGCATGAGTGGAAATTTACCAAGGAGAGACCCAACCGAGAACTAAAAAGAAATGTCTTGACAAGGAGAACAATTAATTGACTTGCCTCCAGAAGTTGTGGGTGCTCCAACACTGGAGCTTTGTAAGAAGAAATTGGACAACCATTTGTCTGAAATGATATGTGGTCTCCTGCTTGAGGAGGGGATTGGACTAGAAGACATCCAATATTCCTTCAAACTCTATATTAATCTCATTCTGTTATATAAAAATAATAAATAAAAAAATTGTCTACTATGAAGTGCAGACAGTGTACTGTACAGTCTACTGCAGTGTGGTTACATTCAAGAAGTGATATTTGATTCATATAGTAGGGTTGTGCTTCAGATTTCATTCTAAAAATTATCTGGAAAAGCAACACAGTGTGTTAGGGTTCAGCAAGTTCTTAAATCAAAACTAAGCTTCATCTTCCTTGAATAAATGGTAAGCTATAGGTTCTTTAAAAGAGACCAATTCATAGCATTTGACTTGCTCTCAGCTATTAGTTTGCAGATTCCTAGAATATCTTTTTTTCAGCTTCTTATCTTCCTATACATTCACTTTTTATGAACATCTTTTACAGGAAACACACTTATGCTCCTATGTTCTTACCCCACAATTCTGCATTCTTCTCATACACTTTCCCTACAATTGTTCCTGTTATTTTAGAATAAATACTGCATAAAAATTCTTGCAAAACTCCAGTTTTAGAAGCTAAGGCTATAATGTATACCCATGCATAATTAAATTAGGCAGCATTTAGCTTATCAATTCAGCCTATTCGCTAATCCATCATTAACCCAGCAAATAGTGTTTGTAAATACAAAATTAAAACTAGAAGGTAGATATCTACATTCAATGCAATCTGGAGGATCAGGTACCTTCAAGTCTCTCTCTCTCTCCCTCCCTCCCTCTCTTTCTCTCTTGAACACACACACACGCGCGCGCGCGCGCACACACACACACACACACTGTGTATGTTTGTATGAATGAAATATATATACTGACTTGAGGGTCAGTGTATATATATGATAAGAATAGCTAGAGTCAAGTAATTCTAACTATCAGTTTATTGTATCAGGTATTTCAAGCAATGATTTACTGTATTATTCACTGAGTATATATTTACCATGGCAACAAGCTCAACCTATGGCCTGGATGCTTGATTTTAGATAAGCAGAAAGAAGTAAACTGAATTTCAACACTTAACATTGAAATGAGGATGGAATTGGATTTGGAATTGGAATGTTCTGTGATAGAAGTAGGGTTGTGAATTGGTATTCCAAGAATCACAAGACATATTACTTTAAAGACATAGCTAGCAGCTGAATTGGTGGAGTTGTTTTTAATGTATTTATTCTTAGAAATAGAGCTGTGTGATTTTGATTAGAACTTCTCTATGGGAAAGGGATGGCTTAGAACCATCTCCTTTGTGAAGCCAGACAGCACAGGAAAAAGCAAAAATTTCAGATGTCAGTAGGTTCATAGTTTCATTTTATTTTTCTTATTTTAAAATCCAGGCTGTTGTATGCAATTCAGTTCATTTTAATTTGTTTAGGAAAGAAACAAATTAAAACCCTTGAAACTAAATTATAGCCCCTGCTATAGAGATAGAGACAACTGCCATCTATACTTTAAAACTAACATGTAGAAAGAAGGCAAATATTTGTTTTTTCATTACCAGTCATAGCCTGGGATGATACGTTGCTTGAAGCAATGTATACATTGAATAAACACAAGTTGGCAAGCTTCACACATTCTGCTAAGTCTAAACTCCAAGAATGAATTTACCAAGAACATTCCTATTGAGAAGTATAACTAAGGACCCCCCAATTAAAAATTTCAAAACATTTGATGGAATTCTGTCTGAATCTTAACATTGTCATGCTGAAATATGTGGGGCACAACTGTGTAACTTCTCAGTTTACCAATGGACAGCTTTACTCCTTTTGATTATTTATTGATTACATGCTCATGTATCTGAGGGGAAACTATGGAGAAAGGTCAAATGAATAATATTAAATCAATGTACAAAATTTCATTTTTAAAAAATTAAAAAAATAAATTAAATAGAATTTATGTATGGATGTAGTGCATTGAATATCTATGTTGGATTATAAATGCTTGGCTGGCATGTGTATTTATTGATTTTAAAATTTGACTATGTTATTATGTTCATGCAGACTGATTAAACCTTGAGTCTTCCCTTATGAAGATTTTCTATACTACTAGAATCATCATAGGCAAATTCAACCTGATGCAAACTTTCTTTCAAATGGCATAGTCTCAAACTATGTTTGGCTTTGTAATAAAGATAATATAAGAAGACTAATCTATTTAGACATTTACAAGACTAGCCAATTCTATAGTGGTTTTAAGCAGCATATAAGAAAAGCAATCATCCAATAGGATTTTTTTTAAAGCTAGAACATTTGTTAAAAGACAAACACACAGTAAACAATAAATAATCAAAAGGAGTAAAGCTGTCCTTTGGTAAACTGCTAAGTTACATATTTGTGCCTACTCTAACCCAAGTCATGGAGAAAGAGTGAGGTTGTCAGGACTATTTGAACATGGCCAGGATGGATGAGATGATGCTTAAAACCAGCATGGCTGCATAAAGAACTCTCTGACAAATTGAAAGATAAAAAAGACAAGTATAGAAAGTGGAAAGAGGGGCACATAACTAAGTCAGAATATCAGCAAATAGCCCGAGCCTCCAAAGATGAAGTGAGGAAAGCCAAGGCTCAAAATGAACTAAGGCTTGTGACCAAAGTAAAAAAATAACAAAAAAGCTTCTTTCAACATGTAAAAAACAAGAAAAAAGTGAAGGAAATGATTGGTCCATTAATGGGTGAAAGTGGCAAGAAGGTGACAAGCAACAGAGAGAAAGCAGAACTATTTAACTCATTTTTTGCATCTATCTTTACACAAAGGGAAAAAACAGACCAACCTATCAAAATAGTGCCGTAAAAAACAGAATAGAAACACAAGTTAAGATAGGCAAGAAAATTGTAAGTGAGCACCTGTCCAGCCTAGATGAGTTCAAATCACCAGGACCAGATGGATTACACCCCAAGGTTCTCAAGGAACTGGCAGATGTGATCTCAGAACAACTGAACTATATTTTTCAAAGATCCTGGAGCACAGGGGAACTATCAGAGGACTGGAAAAGAGCTGATGTAGTTCCCATCTACAAAAAAGGAAAAAAATGGACCCAGGAAATTACAGACCTATCAGCCTGACCTCAATACCTGGGAAGATCCTGGAAAAGATAATCAAACAATGAATCAGTGAACACCTAGAGGCAAACAAAGTCATTACTAAAAGCCAACATGGGTTTGTCAAAAATAGATCATGCCAGACAAATCTTATTGCATTCTTTGACCAAGTGACAAAATTAGTGGATCAGAGGAATGCTGTGGACATAATTTACTTAGACTTCAGTAAGGCATTTGATAAAGTAGATCACAACCTAGTGCTTGACAAGATAGAAAAATGTGGGGTAGACAGCACCACCACCAGATGGATCCATAGCTGGCTGACCGGTCGTACTCATGGAGGGAAGTGTGTAGTGGGGTGCCCCAGGGCTCTGTTCTGGGCCCAGTGCTCTTCAACATCTTTATCAATGATTTGGACAAGGGGATAGATGGGGAAATCATCAAATTTGCAGATGACACCAAGCTGGCAGGAATAGCCATTTGTCTGAAATGGTACAGGGTTTCCTGCCTGAGCAGGGGGTTGGACTAGATGACCTCCAAGGTTCCTTCCAACTTTACTATTATTATTATTAAAAAGGGCTGGTGGTATGACAGATACTAACTAGCTCTTTTGATTATCTTTGGATACACAACAGCAACCATTATAGAAGTGGTGTTCATGCTTTTGCTGATCCATCTCCACAAGCTCTCAAGTGTGAACTGGAAAACATCCAAATAGGTTCACATAATACTCTAAACTTTCAAAGATATAACTGAGGAGCTCATAGTTCACCATGTGGTTGAAAACCACCCATCGGTTTAACATATTGTTTGAACCAGGCCTTCATATTTTGCCATTAATAGTAGGGTTGTATTAGATATTATGCTAATCCAATGAATATATTTTGTTAACTTAGGTTTAGCACATTATATGATCCCAACCTTATTCACATAGTCTATAGTCAGGCAAAGTCTTATCGTATATATACTGCTCACAAAAATAAAGGGAACACAAACGTATAGGATCCTTTATTTTTTTGAGCAGTATATATACATAATGCATGTGGTCATTCCAATCCCAAAGTATCCCTGCTAAAAATAAAACTATAGCTTCATCATTCAGTTTAGGTATAACATTTTACTCCACAGAGAATTCTACCACCAGCTGCACAATCATAGCAGTCAAGCTGTTTGATTAACCTGAACAGCAACAATTTTACAGGTGCAAAAGGAAGCAAGTAATTTCCTAAATCATCTGCAGAGCACAATCTGGTGTTTATCAAAGATTCAGAAGAATCTGCATGATTTAGTTTATATCTAAGACCACCCAGTGAAGATTCTGGAAAGAGTACATTGCATGACCGCAGGAATTCAGCTTAGAAACCTCCAGATTGATAACTGTTACCTAACTAGTAGACTTATAAATGTCAGCTGGAGCAAAGTGGTTTGGCAACATTTCTGAGAAATTAGATGCTCAGAAAATACGAAGCACCAATGTAATTCCTGTTCTCAATGCGAAGCTGAAGCCTTGTCTGATACCCTTGGAGCAGGCTTGGGACAATCCTTCAAGTAGCTCTTTTGGAGCAAAATATACTACTGCAACTTTGTTTTCATTGGTAGTAAGTGGAATGCTTCGACTACAGCTATGTAAATGGGGACAGCTGTAGACTGCAGAAATACACAGCTTTCCCAAAATAGCCTCTGCAAGTGATCGCATTTTTCATCATGGCTTATAATGCCCTATTTTAGCTGTGTTGTACCATACCATTAGCTATGTATGTATTTGATGGAAAAAAATTATATAACCCATTTTTAGGCCTGCAGCACAATCATGTATTGATTGAAGCTTATAAAGTTTTAGTGATCTCGTGCCAGAAAAATTAACATTTCATCTAAGGTGTTTTGTTTTTTTAAAATAATGAAATCTATGAATCTGATTTTGTGAGATTTCATCAGTGTATCCTTAGCTGAAGTCACATAGGTGTGATCCAATCCAATTTATTTTTATTTATTTATTTGATTTGACTTCTATGCCGCCCTATTCTGGAGAACTCAGGGCGGCTCACAACATAAATAGAAATCACCAGTTAAAATACATATATATAAAAACCCCTAAGTTAAAAGAAAACCAATCATTCAACAAACATACACACAAACATACACTGCCCAATTCCTTCCTTTCCCCCTTCACAACCCGGGATTGTTTCTCTCATTGCCCTGCTTAATGGAAGGACTCAGCCCTGGATCAAAGTGCTTAGAGCACTACGGATAGGGGGCACCTCTAATGGGCAGAAGAAATAACCCTGAGGAGCAGGAGGAAGAGTTGCAACCAAGGCAATGGCCAGGTAAATCTAAGTCCAGAGTAGAACTGTAACCTGAGGAAGCATATCAAAAAAAGACCCTCGCTAGTTCTCACAAAGATTGCTATGATTAAGGCACCAGAGTAGAAACTGGGAGACTGTGAGTTCTAGTTTTGCTTTAGCCATGAAAGTCAGCTGGGTGACATTGGGCTAGTCACTCTCTCTCAACCTTGATAGAGTTGTTGCTGTGGGGAAGATAGGAGGAAGAAGGGGTATTTTGCATACTAGCTGTCTTGAATTACTTTTAAAAGTAGTAAAGGTGGGATAAAAATCAAATAAGTAAAGTTATTCAAACTTGCAATATTCTATTTCTGTAACTTTATAATAAAAGTACTGTAATAATGTCCATAACTTTGTTTGCTAATTCATTTTCCTATCATTCCCTTAACCCTTTCACTTTTACTTTTCACTTTTCAAACCATTTTTGTATATGCATTTTCCCTTATAAAAATTCTATTACAAATGTATTACACATTTTGTATTGCCCTAGTTATTAGTAAATTATCTGTTGATATATCTATCTATCTATCTATCTATCTATCTATCTATCTATCTATCTATCTATCTATCTATCTATCTATCTATCTATCTATCTATCTAATCCTTGATATAGATATAGATATAGATATAGATATAGATATAGATATAGATATAGATATAGATATAGATATAGATATAGATATAGATATAGATATAGATATAGATATAGATAGATAGATAGATAGATAGATAGATAGACACACATATACATTATCTCTAATACTAATATAATTAGACGACATGAGCAACGCTCACAGGTGTGGGTCCATATGGCCAGCAACAATCACACATTCGACCTTGCCGGGGCGGAAGCCATCGCCCAGGATGTCACCAAGGGTGGCCAGTTACTAAAGGAGGCTTGGCTGTCAGATGAACATTCAATTAATCGCCACATAGAGTTACTGCCTGCTTATCAGGCACTAAGTAAGTGGGAACAACAATGTAACAACTCACAACGAGTGCAACGGGTGCAGCCTACGCAAGACCAGAACTGCTGTCTCATGCAACAGCAAAGAAATACGACCGGCAAAGGGGAGAAATCCCTAGCACGATTCGTACAGGAGTCAATGATGGGAGGCGGGGTGCCACACTCACAACAAGGGGTGGCCACAACACAGGAGGCACTGGGGGTTCATCCTATAGCAAAGTATACCCAGATACGTCCAAAGCGGGCAAAGAGAGTGACAATAATAGAGGTGGTGATCCCTGAACTTACAAATATACAGATGGATGCGAGATTATTAGAAGCAATACAGTCAACTGGGGAGGGTAGACCAATGATGTGTTCTATGAGCAGAGCGCACAAACTGCTGGTCTTATGAGCAGGCTTTCAAATCTCCGGCATTCCACTCTGACGACGTCGGCAGTTAGCTGACAAAAGCTAAGTTTATCAAACAGTTGTTAGTTTATTAAACAGTTGTTTTTATATTTATCCCGGTGTTCGACTACTTTTCTCAACATACATATACAAATACACACACACACACATATATATGTAGGTCTTTGGTTCTTCGTGTTTTCTCCCACGTAGAATTTGAAGTGTCTTGGCAACGTTTCGACGAAGTCGAAAGACACTTCAAATTCTATGTGGGAGAAAACCCGAAGAACCAAAGACCTACATACAAACACACACATATATACACATACACACACGATATATATTACGCACGACTCCTGGACCTCATCATCATCATCCAGGACTATAGTAAGCAATAAAGGCATAGGGTATGACTATGGAAGCATGAGAAGGACAACGGAAGGGAAGGGGGAGGGAAAAACATCTTCATGGTGGGTGTCAGTTTGCTTCATGTATGGATTGGAGGGGTTTAAGGTGGTTAATGATGCAGCTGTGGTCTGGTTTCTGGTTTGTGGTCATGCCTCATTATCATGGGTTTGGGTTTGCTTTTTGCGTGGATGTGTGGTGGTGACATCCTGTGTGGTTTTCGTGAGTATAGGTCTGGTGTCATTGTTTGTGTTATGGACTCATTTGTCAATAAGGGCGGGTTTCCAAATGGCTGGTAGGCAGGAGGTATCATCTCGTTTGTTCATGCTGTGTGGGCGTTTTTCTATCTCGATGGCTTCTCTGATTATTCTGTTATTAAAGTGTTCAGTTTTGGCCTTTTTGAAATCAATTTCATGTCCTGTGGCTTTAAGGTGTTGGACCAGGGAAGACGTTGGTTCCTCTACATGGGAAGAAGTTGCAAACCTCTACATGGAACACTTTGAAACCCAACCTCTAGAAAAATCTGACCACAAACCCAAACTCTGGCTCAGATACGTAGATGACACCTTCGTAATCTGGCCACATGGGAAAGAAAAACTGGACAACTTCCTCACACACCTCAACAACCTACACCCCAAAATACAGTTCACCATGGAAACAGAAACTAATAACCAACTTCCCTTCCTGGTTGTCTTAGTCTACAAGAAATCCAATTGCTCCCTACGACACACCATCTACCAGAAGAAAACACACACAAACCACTATCTGCACGCACTTTCACACCACCACCCAGCACATATCAACTCCGTAGCCAAGACACTCATCTCCAGAACCAAACGCCTAGCTGACGAACAACACCTAAAAACCGAACTACACACTCTCACTAATGTACTAACATCCAACGGATTCCAAAGAAATAAGATTTCCAACTTAATCCAAAAAGAAACTCCCACTAAAATCCAAGACAGAGAACAAGAAAATGGCAAAGTCCTCCTCCCATACATACAAGGCACCACAGACAGGATAAACAAGATCCTCCACAAACATAACATCAAGACAGCATTCTGCACAAACAGAAAAATATCCACCATCCTAAGAAACCCTAAAGACAAAATTGAATTAGAAAATCAAGGAGTATATGAAATCCCATGTACTGCCTGCCCCACCACATACATCGGACAAACCAACAGAAGAATAAGTGCACGCATTGAAGAACACAAAAACTCAGTCAAAAAAGAGGAACCAACTTCTTCCCTGGTCCATCATCTTAAAGCCACAGGATATGAAATTGATTTCAAAAAGACCAGAACTACCGCCAAAACTGAACACTTTAATAACAGAATAATCAGAGAAGCCATTGAGATAGAAAAACGCCCACACAGCATGAACAAACGAGATGATACCTCCTGCCTACCAGCCATTTGGAAACCCGCCCTTATTGACAAACGAGTCCATAACACAAAGAATGACACCACACCTACACTCACGAAAACCACTCAGGATGTCACCACCACACATCCACGCAAAAAGCAAACCCAAACCCACGATGATGAGGCACGACCACAAACCAGAAGCCAGACCACAGCTGCATCATTAACCACCTTAAACCCCTCCAATCCATACATGAAGTAAACTGACACCCTCCATGAAGATGAGGCACGACCACGAACGCGAAGCCAAAAAGCTATGCAGCTCACCATCTCTAATCCCCCTGCAACTCAGACTAACCTGAGCACAACAAAGCCCCCACCCAAACAGAACACTCCCTCAGCCAATCAGAGCACAGCCAACCCCCCATCCAATCAGAGCACAGCCAAGCCCCTAACCAATCAGAACACACCTCCACCTAATCAGAACATAGCCGAGCTCCCAGCCAATCAGTTCAAACCCCCACTGGTAGTTAAAAGGAAGAAACAGCTACAGTCACACATTGCTCCTAGAAGCACGAAGCCGAAAGCACCAGCCTGAAGATGACGAATGGGACTTTGTCGAAATGTCGCCAAGACACTTTAAATTCTACGTGGGAGAAAACCCGAAGAACCAAAGACCTACATACACACACACACATACATAATTCTGATGTTCAGCTTGGGAGATGACAGAAGGTAATTGAAGTTTTTAATCCGATATTTCACTTTCTACATTTATTGTGCCTAAATGTCTTGTAAGGTTAGCACAGTGGAAGCATTGACTGGCATCATTATTGACTTGTATTTAGGGCACCAGTTGGTTATAATCTGCTCCTGGAAGGCCTAGACCAGGGGCCTTCAAACTTGACCCTTTTATGACTTGTGGACTTCAACTCCCAGAATTCCTCATCCAGGCACACTGGCTGAGGAATTCTGTGAGTTGAAGTCCACAAGTCATAAAAGAGCCAAGTTTGAAGACCTCTGGCTTAGATAATCCTTGAACTAATGGACAGGAATAGTTCCAATAGTTTAAGGTTAGATTGATCTTTTGCAGATGCTTCCCTGAAGACACGTGCAAACTGCCTGCTTTTAGATTCTCTTTCCCAGTTTCTAGATCTGTTGGTTCCACTTGCTCTCTGGGAATTCAAATACAACTGAAAGGCAGCAAGAGAAGTAAGAGAAGACTGTTTTGACTAATAGGCTTGACAATTGACCTAGAAATAGAAAAAAGTAATAGCAAAAGGTAAAAAAATGAAGTCTCTTCTACCTGGATACCTGGCACTTCTTGAGATTATTGCAAAGTGTTGCTAAGACATTGCTGTCTGTAGGTGTAGAATTCATGCTTTTCAGAGAACTGTTTATAACTTATAATTATACCTCTGATTTCAACTCTTCCTTTCCATGCACTTGGTCACTGTTTTTCATTTCAAAATCCATTAAGTGGCATGAATGGAATAAATAATGCTGTGAGGAAAATGCTAGAAGTTTTTGCTCTGTTCAATCTAAGTGTAGCTTAGAATTTATGTTTAAACTGACTTATAAGAGAGAAAGGGAATACTATCTTAAAAATAAATTAAAGAAACCTGAGTAATCTGCAGTTTATGGGTCAGTAAACTGACAAAATATTAAATACAATAGGAATAAAATCTAAGGCTATGTACCTGTTGTATGGATCACTTAAACCAGAATAATATGCCCTATGTTTATTTTTTACTCTTTGGATTAGTCAAATTAACTGCATTGATTTCTATATTTTAGGATGTATTCATGAGCAGCCCCACCCAGGATTGCATTGTTGTTATAAGTGTTCTAGGTATGAGAAGTAATAACCAATCTACCAATAGTACCAGTAACTATAGCTTATGTTAGAAATGTTCATTTTTTAATCTGAATTCACAGTATGGACTGTATCAATTCCAATCACAGATGAAACCCTTATAATGAAGCAGATACCCAGAGAAAAAGAATATGTAATAATCTTGTGAAATCTAGCATGTGAATTAAGCAATGTCCTTTATTAGAATTTGTATGTATTTTCTCATAAACAATTAAAGTTCCCCCAGTTAATTTTCCATCCAGCTTCTATAGTAATTCCTGAAAGACACATTTAATTTGTATAAAATCTGAATACCAGACAGATTAAGCAAGTATGCAATCTATGAGCATCCATGGGGAAAAAAAAGCTCACATTTGCTTTCTATAAGTCCTTGTTCATTTACATTTGCTCTTCAGAGTAATCACAAGCCATTTATCCAACTCCAAATCCAATTTTAAAGTGAATAACATCATTTTTATTATTTCATTTTCCCACTTGATGCACAAATCTATTGTTCTGGATTATATTGGACCTATTGTACTTCTGGCTTATATTGAATTTACCTGCATTGTCCATATGAATCTATAGATTAGTCAGTAAGCAATAAAACATGACTAAAACTCACAGCCTCACATATAATCACATATCTGGGACATATTTTTCCATATCTGGAAAAACTGAGGAGAGATTTGATTATCCTCAGCAATCCTACTGGAAATATGTATAATACTTTAAATCATAGTTTATAACTTAAATTCACTTTAGATGCATTTTGCATTATGATATATTTGCTTTATTCTTCAGCTTTATTTTTAAAATATTCATAAATTTATATCTGTTAGTTTAACTTCTTATAGCATTAATATTTGAAGAATTTGTCTAATATGCGTCATAGTTATTTGTAAGTTATTTTTATTTAAACAGATGTGGTCCTTTTCTTGATTAACAAAATAACAATGAACAGTGCAGTGCAATAAGTTAAAACTAAAAAAAATGATTGCAAGACAGATTTCTCTAATTTGATTAGGAAAATAAATAGTTATAAAGTAAAAAATGCCCCTTTAGCCAACACATAACTCTAGAAGATAAAGAAACTGAAAATTGTGCCACCACCAGTGTGGGATTCAAATACCTGAACAACCAGTTCTCTGCGTGGACACCACTTCCAGAAGTTCGTTCTGGGCCTGGGCCTCCAAGGCCCAGACTGGACTTCCAGAAGTGGCTTCAGCCAGTTCGTCGAAGTCAACAAAAAATTAGCAATTGACTGAATCCCACCACTGGCCACCATTGTATTCTATCTGACCTGTCATTTGGACAATTTAGGTTTCTTCAAAATTTCTACTTATATACAAGCAATCTTTGAAATAGTTCTAAGTTCTTCTAAATATTCAAATGACACAGAATGAGTTCTTTTCTATATTTCCCTTTTGAATTTAGAGTTCTGAATGCATTTCTATATATACTGAAGTATTTTGTTATAAAAATGCTTTGGTTATAAATAAGCAAGTGAATAACTGATTTTGCCAAATTAAAAAAAATATATCACAATTTAATAAATAAATTATTTGTTTTCTATGAATTCTGACTTGCCCCAATAAACTCATATACTTTTTTTTAGTTCCATTCCTGGCCCATCCATGAAAGAACAGAGTAACCTTATCTATATTTATTTTATTTATATCCTGCATTCCTATTCAAGTGAAAATCAACATAACTAATAAACCATGATACAGATATTTTTTTAAAAAAAAGTTAAAATGCAAATCTCTGTGACTTGCCAAAAAGATATCTGGATTTTGTTGTCCAAAATAGGTATCTTTTGTACAACTCACATACATTTCACTACAATATTCAATCCACTAGGCCAGATACAGATTTTTAGCAGGCATTTTATTTATCATGTATACTTTAAGTTGCCTTTCCTTCAGTGTATCCATGCCAAGTTTGACAAAGGCTGGATCCAATTCACAGTAAGGGCAATGGCATTAGGAGCTGAATTTGTGTGTGTGTGTGTGTGTGTGTGTGTGTGTGTGTGTCCATCACACACACAGTGTTTGTATATTCAGACACATATCCAGAGTGCCTTCCATAGAAGACCAGTAAATTGTGCGGGTCAGAAAGAAGGCTGAGGACATATCTACAACCCCCTCACATCCTAGACATAAAATGTTTCAACTCCTTCCCTCAGGATGGCGCTATATAGGACACTTTATTCCAAGACAACTAGACACAGGGACAGTTTCTTCTCTCATGCGATCACTTTGCAGAACAGCTAACTTCTGCAAACACAGTGACTTCTAAGGTTATTTTTTTGGAGAGGCCTAATACCTGTGTATACTAAACGATAGGGTATGGCTGCAGTATTATTATTTATCCCCTTTATTATTTTGACTTTCCCCTTTTATTGGCTGTACGTTTATTCTGTACTGGAAACAAATTCCTTGTGGGTCTAACCACACTTGGCCAAATAAAGTATAAGTATTACATATATATATATATATAAATTGTCAACAGAAAGTTGTGGTGGGATATGTTTTTCTTTGGCAACATTTTCTTCTTTGGCATAAAGGAAAATTCTATAGCAGGGGTTCTCAACCTTGGCAACTTTCAGACTTGTGGACTTCAACTCCCAGAATTCCTCAGCCAGCAAAGCTGGCTGAGGAATTCTGGGAGTTGAAGTCCACAAGTCTGAAAGTTGCCAAGGTTGAGAACCCCTGTTCTATAGTGAAAACTGTATTGGACAACAGAGGGAGAGTAGAAATCAATAGATTAAAACAGATGATTCATGTTGTTTGCATTCAATTACTTACTTTCAGAATTAGCTATTCCATTTAGTTTTTTTATATATTTCTAACTTTTTTTTTTCAAAACAGGCTTTTTGTTTTGATTTGTTTTGACCTAACAAAACAAATCAAGGCATCGGAGTGGAGTGTTTAAATGCAGATGTAGAAAAAGATAGCAAAGAGGGTGAAAAAGGCCCAAAATCAGAAGAGAGGCCTGGACAGGATCACCTTGGTCAATGGAAGAGGTTGAGATTCACCAGGAGAAAAGTGTCACCCAATAACTTATCAATAAAGCCTGTTTTACAAAAGACACTACTAAAATGGGCCAACATTTTTAGTTCTTACTAGATAGCACCAGCATTAGCTTCCAATGGTATCTCGTCTGACAGTTGTCATACAATTTAAAAATAAGAGCATTTCCATCAACTTATTTTAAGGGTTTTGGAGGAGTATGTTAACTTTTCACTTCCATCTCCATGATCTTTTGGATTTTTCATCTTGAGTTACAATAAAATTACTAGAATCAATAAAGAAGAATATTTATAACTCGGGGTTGAAATGAGGGGGTCCTTGGTACTCTCTGAGCTTGTTTGTTTTCTTGCAGAGTTTTATTACCCAAAGTAGGTAACATCATCAGTGCTAATACATCAGAACTAGCACTAATGAAGTTACCTAGTTTGGGTAATGAAATGTGTGCAAGAAAATATACAAGCTCAGAGAGCACCGAGGACCTGTCAGTTACTGGAATACAACCCCATACTAATAGGACTAGTAAGTATGTTTGCCGCCTGACATATTAATATTAAAATATTAAAAAGGTAAGATAAAAATATCATCATCATCATCATCATCATCATCTCAGCTAGTCTTAAAATAAGTTTTTTTTAAAGCCTTGTTGCTGCTTTTGATTGTTCAATCATTTCATGTGTTTTTTTTCACTGAAGTTAGTGAATTCCTACTTATTGTAGTAACAAAACCAAAAATATATAAATAAATGAGAGTTATGACTTATATATGGCTACAATATTTACCAGGTGACCATTGGCATATTCACATCTATGCAGAATGCCATCTTGAGTGCAATGGGCATAAAAATTGCAGCCTCCACCAGTAGTCAGATTTATCAGCCTATTCCAAATCTTTACATTTTTTCCATACATGGTCAAAGTTGCACATTAACAGCTGCAGTACTTGATCAGCTTGATTCCATAAACCCTGACACCTGTCGCCATACCCTTTCAGAGCAGTAAACAAAGCCAGAGCATTCAAAATGCCTCCTGTTCTGGCTGACCTTTCACTATAAAACTTGTGTTTATTTTGAATTACTACAAACTCTTTTTTTATGTCAAGGTCTTATTTTTTTTTTCATCTACGATGGCAGGGAAGAGAGATGGCCTATTATTTGAGACCCTGGGAAATAATGTTTTTAGGCTTGTGGTAAAGCAAAATATGCAAGGAAAATATTCTGTGAATAGTTAGTTACATAAATATTTTATCACAAGTGAGACTTAAAGGACACTAAAGGATTTTTTTTAATAAAAGAGAGACCTACAGACCTACATTTGCCCATTAAAGTTAGTGATATGGGGTAAGTGTGTGTGTGTCCATGCATACCAATACATTCAATTAAACCTTGCTTGTCAGTCATGAAAATATCAGTGGTAATCTGCATAGAAATCTGTCAATCAGAAAAGGCTTCTCTTTTTCTCATTTATTCTCAGTTTAGTTTTCATTTCTCTAAGTGATATTTCAAAGTTGCCCTTTCTTTTGTTGCAGAGACACTACTGCTAGGGTTCCAATACACACATTGCCACAACTTGGAAGTTGACACAGCTGCATATACATTCCAATATGAAGAAAGAGTTCCCTCTTCAACAGTTGGTATCCATACCAACTGTTTAAGCTGTTCCTTGCCTTATGCTTATGGACAGGGATATGCCTGGGCTGAGGTCACTTCTCAGTTGTCATTTTATCCCTGTGAAAATGATCAATGGCAGTTCACTTAGATAATTTACCATTGGACTTTATTAGAGAGCAATGGATCATCTTCATTTAGTCTGAAATTGTTCAGATTGGCCCTTCGATAAAGTAATAAAATAAAATTTACAGACCAACCCCATCAACAAGGCTTCATTTTATCTATAGTAGTTAGTAAAGCAGGGTGTGCTTCCAGCACAGTTCAGAAACTTCACTGCACAGAACTTCACTGCATTCATATGTTAAAGTAATTCTTAAAGCAGCAGCAAGTCATTAGTTGAGATGGGTGATTATAGAAATTGAATAAATAAATGCAAATAAAGGTTGTTTAGCTTTATATCAAATTATTTAAAAGGTTGTGGCTACTTTCATTATTGAGATATTTGAGAAATGCAAATGTTCTCACTATCTTAAACAATTTTGGTAGCTTACAATAAAAACATAAATCACAAACAAATGTAAAAAATAGAATGTTAGTAGCGGAGATATCATCCTTGCAGAACCATTTTTAAAGTCTACACTGCTATAATAGTTAGCAAGGCTTGATATCCTGATACTATGGTGGATTGTAGTCTGGATTCCCAGGAGGGAGGGCCTGCTTTCCAGAGGACAAAGAGGCAGTGGAGCTTAGAAAGTTTGGTTGGTAGAAAGAGGGTTAAAACAGGTCCTTCCTAGCTTTTCCCAAAGTATATATAATTATGCAAATAGTTGCTGTGAAAAATAATAAAGAAAACTACTCTTAAATATCTCCACATATCATTCTTGGTTCTTGGGTATGATAGATAAAAGCATTTGGATTTTTAAAAAAATCTTATTTAAAATAAATCAGCTGAAGTCTATAGGATATAATCATTATATGTATTGGTTTCAATCAATTTACTTATATTTAATCCAAAGATATGTACATTATTCTAAATCCAATCACAGTTCATGTAATTTATTTATTGCAGTATTTACATCTCATCAAATGACTTTAGAAGGCTCTTAATTGTCTTATTATCCAACCAATATTGACATTAAAGTTAACAGAAAGTAATGTTTTGCTGTTGCATATTTATGATTGCTGGTGTATCCCAAATTCCAAAATGTTCCTGTCACCTAATTTACTACCTACAGATGGGAAGGCACATTTGTGTGGCCTTTTTATTCATAAAAATGCTTCTTCATGCATATAGCTACTTCTTTTGTATAAATACACTTGACTGAAGTAGAAAGACTTTTCCTGGAACAGTTTAAATGTAAGTGATTTAATACAATCATTTTAAGCCTTTAGGATAAGCATCCCGTCATGACAATAGGATATTTCTCCAAGCTAGTTCATGTGATTTCCAAACATATATTGATAAATAAATAGAAGCGAAGACCTGGATAATGGCAACAAATAAACAAACAAACAAACAAACAAAAACCTGCATTAAGATAAATGAACTACTCTTTAGATTCTGAGCTACAGAATTTTGCCAAAGATCATACGTTATTTTCACTAACTACTTCAGCTTAGTAATCATGTGAATGGAATTAGTATTAGAATCTGTAGTTTGTATTATTCTGGTTGTACACTGCCTGTGCTCCATTAGCATACTATAAACTATCTGCTTACAGGTAATAAAGCCTATTGGATAACAGAGGATATCATTCTCAGAGGAGTTAGTCCCAGCTATTGAAAGTCTTTACCATTTTATGAGATTCCATTCTTTGCAGATAAATATTTTGATATTTACATAGCTTGACAGCATCCTCTTAAGTTTTCCTCCTTTGTTCTGTTTGTATTCTAAGTGTAAGACAGCATTTATTTCCATGTAATAGAAGATCAACTGTCAGCTCATGCTTCTGCCTGACCACTGGAGTGTATTCTAAAGCATGTAGTCATTCATAGATAAATCCAGCTGAATTCACTTAACTGTATGTCCAATATTCTGCATTGAACTGAATGAAGTGGGCGGGTTTCAGATCATAAAATGTCTTCGCTGAAACAGAACAATATTCCAGTGCTGTCGGCAATGACTGCGAATGTATTTCTATATTGGCATAACATTTGCTTCCCCCCCCCAACCATTCAGTCTTGAAGTCCACAAATCCCATATTTTCAATAGATAGTTTAATGCAGGGTTTCCCAACCTTGACAACTTTAAGACACATGGATTTCAACTCCCAAATTCCCTAGCCAGCTACGCAATGCTGTACTGCTGGGGAATTCTGGGAGTTGAAGTCCATATATCTTAAAATTGCCAAGCTTGGAAAACCCTCATTTAATGGAAAGGCTGTTGGGTGTTTTGTTTTGTTTTTTTGTTTTCTTTTTAAACAACTTCATACCATGCCCCAAAAGAGAAACACTGCGATTCAGGTATATTTTTTTTTTATCAATACATCCAGCATAAAACATGTTTCACAAAATCTGGTGCCATTATTAAATTAAAAACATTAGGATTCTTTCATGTTTTCTTAAATATTATTTATTTCACACATTGTCCATATTATAAACACTGTGAATGTTTCATATGTTCTTAAATTTGAGTGCCAGTTATTTTAAACATGCCAAATTGCTTAGAGGCTTTATTTAAGGAAATACAGAAAAGTTGTATATTGATAAAAGGCACTGATAAGGAATAATGGCTTTGATTTATGAATGTAGAGGAAAATTCAAAATTATTAGCCATGTAAAGAAAATAAGCTCACTTAAATACTTGAGGTGCCAAAATCAGTCATGCAGCACATTTTTTTTTTACATAGTACACAAGAGACTCTGAGAGAACTAAGAATAGTTTTCCTCAATACATCAATGAAAGACTGGTTCAAGGAAGATTTGTAGAATGAATGACTAGCCATGGTGATGCATATTAACAGCTCAGCAAGCTTTCATGTATTGTATCAGATCTGCAAAGAGACCAAATGCTTTGGGTATAAAATACAAACTGACCCTAGTGGTGCTGCTGTTATTGTGGGGGTGGGGCAGGGGGGGATAAATTCTACTTAAAACAAGCTTCCAAGGTTCTTAGTTGTTCATTAAACATTATTTTCATTCATCAGGAATAATGTAGGTTTGCTTGGTTGTTTTTTTTTTTCTTTTTGTGCATATCTTGGTGGCAAAAGTGCTGAGCGTACTTTGTGCCCAGACTGGAAGTTTTCAAGATGAATTCACAGTGCTGACTACCAACAGAATATACACATTGTGCCATGTACAAAAGCAAATCCTCTTTGTGTGTTGCCTTTCATACTGAGCCAGCAAGGAAAAGGAATTTGTATATCTATTAAAAGAATGTCAATTATTTTGATTTTAAAGTGATATTCAAAACTGGACTAAAGATGCAACACTACACCATGGTTATGGAGTAATGGATAAATTAAATACCCATAACCTTGTCACCAGATACACAGTGGGGACCCCAGAGTAAATAACCAATTAAGGAAAAGTGGTATATTCTCCTTGCAGGAACTTCATCCAAAGAGACTTTGTAGTGGTATTATAATAAGAAATGGAGGCTGCTACCACCTTCTAGTCATCAAGAACAGTAGAAGATGTCTACAGAAAGGGAGTAAAATTTCAGAGGAGAATAATATGACAGGGGAGAGATTTATGTTTAGAGGGACAGGGAGAAGAATTGTCAGCTCCATTGGGTAGATCAAAGCAAGAAATCAACTCTACAAGAAGGTTAAATCTACTTTAATTAATATTGGCTTTACTAAACTAAACCTTGTACATATAACTGTGCTTTATTCTCACCTCACTTTCTCCTCCTTTGCCTTATAATCATGTGAATTCGAGAGGTGTTGGCCTGAGGTATTTATGCATACCTTTTTCTTGTTTTAGACTTAAGCCATGTTTCCCCTCTTGTCCCTTTGGTTACAGATCTGGCCTAAATCTATCAAGGTGTTCTTCCATACTGTTTATATCAATCCAGAACCAGCTATTTGAAAAGGAAAAATAGACAGGAAGTTAGGAACATGCAGACCATTCCTATTCTTTTAGAAGTGTACGGCTCTGAAACTTTGACAAAACGATAACAACAACAACTGTCTTACACCTCTCTTGACTGTTTTCTGCTTGGAAAGGGCAAGTTGTTTCCCTTTTCTATAAGAGATTTGAACAATCAGGAAGCAGCCTCACACTCTGCATTTTTTCCCAGCCAACTAACGATAGAAGCAAACTAAGGGAATTTGTGTAAAGATATGTTTGGAGGCTACAATTTTTAGCAGGAAGATGGGCAACTGAAGACTGGAGAAGAAGATGACATGAAATAGAATAAAATGGCTGAAGCCTCAGGAGACCAAGAAGAACAAGATGAGGCAGTTGCAAACAGCCTGGTTAATGGCAAAACAAGTACTGCAATTACAAAGCAAAGCACAGAAAGGCTTGGCAGCTTGGCAGAGTAGTAGCTCGCTGACCAGCAGACCCAGACCCAGAACTAATCTGCACACTGACAGCAAAACACTGGTAGAAGAAGAAACTGAGGGACAAAGAGAAATGAAAACAAAGGTTTACAAAGTAGTAAAATAAGGAATTGAGCTGCAGAGACTGCAAAGTGATAGTCACCAATTTTAGCAGAGACTGAGTTAATAGCTTGCTTTAATGGGCAATTTACCGTCTCCCAACAAAAACTGTAAAGGGTTAAAAGGCATGTGCTTGAAACTTGTGAATAAGGAAATAAGACAATAGAATAAAGGTATTATAAAAGCATGAATAAATTAGACATAGGAGAAAAAATGGGCTAGAATTTATATTTGTACTTTTACTTGTGTAATTGTTTTGCAATAAAATTGCCCTTGGGTCACTAAACACTAAACACACACCTGCCTTCTTGCTTCTTTTTGTCCCATTGAAAAATGAACCTGTATCATGGATCACTTACTTCATGTTTGGTATCAGTGGGTCCTTCTGTTTCTCTTGTTCAGAGAGCTAGAAAATTACCCACAAAATGCCAACTCCCAGATGCAACTCCACAATATAGTGTTGAGCTCACCTCATTGTTTCATAGTGTAGGCCATGCAGTAGTCCTGGAGTCTTCCAGGTCACAACCTGAGGTTTGACAACCACATACATCCTTCAAAGCCTTGAGTGTGTTCCCAAGAGGCTAGCTGTGTGTTGTAATTTTAATGTGCCATAAAGAAAACATTAGGAGTAATAATCTTGATTGTGATGAAGTTTATGGTTTGCCCCTTATGGCCTTTAGAATGAAATCCAATCCACGGCAAAAGCCCAAGGTGATCTTCATCCTCCAAACATGTAGCACCTTCCTGATTTAATATAAATCAAATTCCTATATTGTCTCTCGCAGATGAAACTGTGATATTTTCCATCTTTCATGAGAAAGAGTGAAACTAAAAATGTATTATTTTCAAATCATCTTCAGGTGAATTGTAAGGCTTGGATCTAGGGAGGAAGAGCAATAGATTAACTTTGATAATTTGATTATGGCAAGCAAGCAATAACTCTCCGTCTAAACTCTGCGCTTTAACAAGGCATGAACAGCCCTTTGTGACAGTTACCTATGCAATCTCCAACTCTGCCATAGGCAAACAATCTCACAATCAGTCAGAACTCACAATAATACTGCTTGTTCGCTTTTACTTTTCTTTCTTAAAGATAGCAGCAAAAATGTGGCAAAGCAGTAAATTCTTGATAGCACTGTTAGCTGAGATAGGATCTTCCAACAAATGGAATCAAAATGACCCACAACTCAACCTGCTGAGCAAAGTCCCTTACTTCTAAAACTAACCGTCTTAACAACTGGTCCTCATATTCTAGGAATCTTAGTTATAAAATGCCACAACCTTTATGAATACGATAAGCAGGACTATGTTCAGAAAGCACAAAAGAAGCATCCACATTAATGTCTTTAGTCACGTTTTGGGGCAGGATTGTTCCAATGTTGGAAAGATATCAGCTGTGGTTTGTTCCACTTTCTTACAAACAAGATGGTCGGTGGTTGATAAGTGCCAAAGCAGTTGATATGAACAACAGCTTAGTCCCAAACATTAAAATCTCTGCAAAAGTAAAAGCTGGTATACAGAGATAGCAGACAAAGTATCACGTTTCAGGAAATGGTATTTAAGAATGTTAGCAAAGAGGTTCTAAAAATGTTACTGTGACACAGAAGAAGCAACACAAAGAAAGAGCTAATTCTAGGAATTATAATGCTACTTCCTGCTTCACAGATGAGAAGGATACCCGCTACCAGCCGCTTCTGTTCATCTAGGACAGTAATGCACAATTTTTCAAGGCAAAAATCATTGCATATAATTCAGGATTTACAATTTTTGTCTGCCAAACCATATCCTTGGGGGAGTCTTTTTTCAGACCAAATTTTCATAATGATTGCCTCAGTTTGACATTTGATTCTACCTAAACATATTAGGGAAAGTTTTTGTGTAATCCAGCATCCCACTACACTAAGCCTCAGCAGATGTTACACAGGCAGACCTAGAAGAGAACCAATTATATATATAAAAAAGACTCTTCTGGGTAATAGGTAATAATAGATAACCCACACAGAGACACCTAGTAACCTTATGTATAAAATAAAATAAACATTTTCTCAGCATGATCTCCAAAGTAGTGGGGTATCTGGTAGTGGGATTAATATGGAATGATTGGGTTGAGGTCAGGCCCCAAACATCAGCATACAATCTTGTATAATAGCCTAGGTTACAAGATTTTGGCAATTTCTTCCCAGTTCTTACGCACTTGTAAACAAAAAATCCGATTCCAAGATTATTGTACAGGTAGTCCACAACTTACAATCACAATTGAGCCCAGAATTTATGTTGCTAAGTGAGAAATTTGTTAAGTGAGTTTTGTCCCATTTTATGACTTTGTTAAATTAATAACACAGTTGTTAAGTGAATTTGGCTTCCCCATTGACTTTGCTTGTCATAAGGTTGGAAATTATGATCACATGACCCCAGAACACTGCAGCCGTCATAAATATGAACCAGTTGTCAAGCATCCGAAAGTAAATCACGTGACTATTGGGATGCTGCAATGATCATTAGTGTGAAAAATGTTCATAAGTCACTTTTTTTCAGTGCTGTTGTAACTTCAAATGGTCACTAAATGAACTGTTTTAAGTCGAGGAATACCTGTATTCTGATACAAGATATTTTCTGAGAACTGAAACTTCAAAGCATTGTCTGGCATATGTGTATGTGTAATTAGTTTAAAAAGGACTTTGATATCATTTTATGGGTGACAACTGTCAAACCTTAGAATACCATAATGAAAATCCTTGGCCTAAGGCAGGGGTAGGCAACTTTGGCTCTTTTATGACTTGTGGACCTCAACTCCCAAAATTCCTGAGCCAGCCAAGCCAAGGTTGCCTACCCCTGGCCTAAGGTATCATTACTGAACCAATATATTTTAGGTAGACATTTTGGAATCAGGATTGGGGAAAGGCTACATAATATCCTGGAAGTATTTTATTTTATGTGACCTTGTGAATGCAAGTATAAGTAATGGAGAGAAAGTTATGAATGAAAATATTATTTCTACAAACAGTATTTTCATCTTAATTTATACAAAGTACTTGCATTACTACCCTCCTCTTTCTGGCCAATGGTTAAAAATATTAGGAAGAAACTGCTGCTTTCAGCCCATATGCACTATTCTTTTTTTATGAAAAGGACTCCAGATTGAGACCACAACACCCAGACTCCCTAGCATGAAAATATCTTAACTTATTCATCAGAATCAAGTGTCCACTAAAAAAGCTGGAGAAAGACCATCCTTTACAACATGAGATCACCTATGGTTGCCATCCCTTCTGCCCTCAGGCCTGGGATGATTCATGTAAAGACAAGGAAAGTGGGAAGTTTTTCTTGAGTTTCTTATAGAGATTTTGATTAGGACTAATTTGAATTTTTATTTCTATCCACCTAAGTATAAGCAGAGGCACGGATGTGCCACCCTTATATGCATGCTGCTTTAATTTCTTTTATTGAAAATAAATTGCTTCTGCTTTTATTTATTTTTTCAACACTGAAGAAACTTCCACTGATTTTTTTCACAATAGAGATAGGGGAATCTTGCATTGATTTGGCTATTCCATATAGCAGGGAGGTGAACTGCAGAATGTTATAATGTTCCAACAGCCTCTACCTTCTTTGGCTTCCCATATTTCATGTAAAATCCAAAACAAGACATCATGAGAGAATTCATCCTGCCTCCTTTTGGGGGGGGGGAGTATGTGAGATTGCAGAACACTGCGATGATTGTAAGAAGAAGAAAAAATAAATAGACCTGTATTTATCGGAACTATCTGCTATCACACAAGGCTAAACTATAAAAAAATAATAATGAAGGATCAGGTGTGAGATAGGAACTAAAACCCACTTCACTTGGTAGGAGAAAACTTTTTCGGAAATTGCCAAGCACAATAGAATTCAAGGTGAAAAATACAACTGAGTACAGAGTTGGTCCTTTATTATTATTATTATTATTAATTTAATTTCTATGCCGCCCTATTCCGGAGAACTCAGGGCGGCTCACAGGTCCTTGATTTACGACCTCAACTGAGCCCAAAATTCTATTGCTAAGCAAGACAGTTTCTAAGTGGGTTTTGCTCCATTTTATGACCATTTTTGTGCCATAGTTGTTAGGTGAATCATTACAAATTGTTAAGACAGTAACACAGTTGTTAAGTGAATCTGGCTTCCTCACTGACTTTGCCCATCGGAAGGTCACAAAACTTGTTCACATGACCCGGGACACTGCAACCATCATAAATACATGCCAATTACCGAACGTCCGAATTTGGATCACGTGTCCATGGGGGATGCTGCAGGAGTTCTAAGTGTGAAAAATGGTCACAAGTCATTTTTTTCAGTGCCGTTGTAACTCCAAACAGTCACTAAATGAACGGTTGTAAGTCAAGGACTGCCTGCATACATGACCTTCAAATGCAGAGAAAATATGTACTGTTTGGAGTACAGAACTGAAGAATAATGAGACATATTCTGAAGAGCTCTCTAGCCAAGCTTTTATATATGTGAAATTTGAGCAAAGAAAATCACAGGAACGTGGCACGGTAGTCCAGGAAACTATAAAATACCTAATATAAAAAATGGCTCTAGCATCTCTAAATACTTGGAGGATCTGTATCCTTCTGAAATGGTCAGAACGTTTTAGTACAGCTGCAAATTATTTGTGGAACATTAACTTGGCCTCTCGTTTCCATATGACAGTTGGTGTGTTTCTGGCATACAGGCCTAAGAGGAGAGGGGAACTGTGAAAATTGCATTGTAGCATCCCAATATTCCCCCAAGTAGGTCAAAAGTTTTCAGCATGTAGAATAGTATTACAGACCTATTATTTCACATGTTACTTAAGCACCCAACAAGGTCTTTTGATATCTATTTCCTGTCTTTGTCCCTCTTTCTTGTTTTCTTGAGTTATTGCTTTTTTCTACTTTATACATTTCTGTGTGGAATACTATAAAAACAAAAACAAAAGTTGTAGCTGTCAAAAATGAATTAAAAAACAACAACAACCAGGTAACCACTATAACTATGTTGGCACCAAAGAGCAAGCATCAAGGCGCAAGAAACTAGGAGTTGGGATAAAGTTCAAAGGTGCTACAAGGTTATTTCATGCTACCTATTCACAGTGCTTTTTTCTAAAAAAAAAAAAAAAAAGGTGCCGGAACTCACACATGTCATACAACCCGCCTTGCCTACCCTACAGGGTTCCATCCAAAAAAAGGTGCCGGAACTCTGTTCTGGGCATTCTATGAGAAAAAAGGCCCTGCCTATTCATAAGAATCTGATGGTAAAGGCAAATTGGTGGACCTCAAGAGGGGCTGGACTTAAGCCTTTTGTGAGAGTGTAGTGATTCCAAACTGATGATGCATTTGACGCCACCCTTGTGCTCAGCCTGATCATCTCCTACAGCAAGTTAAGCAAAATGAAATTGCATTTGGCACCTCACTTATATAAATAAACAGGTTTTAACAAGGAACCAGGATGAAATGGAATCCTAGCCATATATCTGGAAGGAGGTATTCCAGAGCAGCTATACCATGGATAAAAAAAACCCTCCTCTTCCCCAGAATTCTTACATAACATTCCATTCCCAGTACTTTGCTCCACCTTTTTTTATTTTAATATTAACATGAATAAATGTGAACCTAGAAAAAACATCTAGTTCAACTCACTAACCAATGTAAGAATCTACTACTACACCTTGTTAGCTTCCAGATATTTTGATATTCAACTCTCATCAGCCATAGGTATCAGCGGTGTGTGTTGCTGTCCAAAATATCCCCAGGGTCAATTCTCTCTCTAGTGTTTTTCAATATGCACATAAAATGGGAAAGATCATCAGGAGAGTTGAATGCAGCTGCTATCAACTTGCTGATAACATCCACATTTATTTCTCTGAAACATTTTGAAGTAATAGCATGCCTTTCTTGAATAGCTGCCCATTGGCAGCAATGGATTGGATGAGAAATGAGGAGTTGAAAAAAGATACTGAAAAGATAAATCAGTTCAATATAAAACATCATGGTGCTAAACTAATGGTAGAGCTCCGTTTTGAATGGAACTCTCCCAAAATAAGCAAATACATAGTTTAAAATGCTTCTGTTCCCAATTCTCTCTCTGAGATTACTCATACTGAATCAATGTCCAAGACAGTGGAAGACATATAAATGACCCCACAAAGAAAGGTGCCAGGCTTTGAACTACCACATCAGCAATGGACAATCCTGAATAGGATCCACACCTCACACAGTGTCTGTCAGGACTCTTTGTATAAATGGGGTATATAGTATCCTCTCCTCAGTGTGACTGCAGGGTCCCACATCATACCGTAGATCACATCATTATTGGCTATAAGCTGAAGACATATACATTACTGACTTTTTAAATACAAATGATGCTGCCATTCAATGATTAGATGGCCTAGACATTGGTATTTGAACATAGATCTTTTTATCATTTGTATTTTATTGGGTTCTACTAATCTAGATGAAATTAATATATATTGCTAGCCCATGTATAATATGGCATATACTAAATAATAATAATGATAATAATAATGATAATAATGATAATAATAATAATAATAGTAGTAGCATGTTTGAGGAATCAGTTCTGGAGTTTACTAGCATATACAGTACTGTTTTAAAGTTAACTTTTAAAGAAAAGGTTGTTATTAAACAAGTGTCTTAGATATTATTATTATTATTATTATTATTATTATTATTATTATTATCCGAGGTTCATGTTTAATGAATAAAAGATAATAATGATAATGATAATAATAATGATAATAATGCTATACATCGGCTGCTTTTGAATCAGATCTGGATAATTCAGTTACTAAAGACCTCAACAGTCAGTGGATATTGTGACAATTCAAAAAGAGTCACATTAAATCCAAGTTATTTGAGAAAATAACTCTTTCTATTTGATTTATTCCACTGCTCACTGAGATCATCTCAATTGTTGATCTTAATTGTTTAAGCAAAATTGTTCTTTATACCCCAGATTTAATTTAGCTTTTATCTTTTACTACAAACTGGAGCTTAGGCCTAATCAATAGACAATAACCTATAAAACTATCAAACTATTATATTTTCCATCTGCCCTTGCAACTCAGGACTAAGAGTTTGTATCACAAATTTGCATCTTAAAAAATAGATTTGAAAAGTGACTTGAGATTTACATAAAGTCATTCACATTTAGTACTTTCAAGTTTTGTCTTGCTTAGTCATTAGTACAGGAACATGAATTTAGCTAATTTTTGACAGGAGCAAATCCAGTAGCACTCCTGTTGTTTACCTTTGACCATTCTCTCTTTGCATTATAGAGATTGGTTAAAGTGGCTGCACAAACATAGCATGGAATAATGTTTGGAAAATGACGCTTTGAGAAGACATTTTATTTGTTGACTGCTGCAGTGTTGGAAAAATGTATTTTCATGAGGATCCATTTAGTCAAGGAATCAAACATAACAAATGAAGTGATAACAAAGATGCTAATATAATAGTCAGGGGCTATTATATTAGGAATAGGAATTCTGAGATGCAGACCATGATTTCTAAGAGGTTACAAGATGGGGTTTATATAGCAGCATCACAAGGCAAAACTAGCAGAACGGCCACTGATTCTTTTGCCAGATGATTCTCAGTTGCTTTTCTTTAAGTCCCCAAGGGCAAAGGCCCATCATGCCATTAGAATAAATAGGAGGGCAGCTATGATGGTCTATTTCAGGGGTCTTCAAACTTGATCCTTTTATGACTTGTGGACTTCAACTCCTGGAATTCCTCAGCCAGCATGCCTGGCTGAAGAATTCCAGGAGTTGAAGTCCACAAGTCATAAAAGGGCCAAGTCTGAAGACCCCTGGTCTATTCACTTGATTTCTCTGCAGGAACAAGTGGAATCCAAAGGACAACTAATTTCCATTTAGAAACAGAAGTCTAAAAAAGATTCCACATATTTTTTTGGCCAATATTTTAAAACAGTTTCCAGAGGCTTGGATTTCTGATGCGTTTTGGCTGGTAAAGCCGAAATCCCCATTTTATCTCTCTTTTGCCTTTAGGAAATGGTGGAAAATTGGTTTCTAAAGACTGATTTAGAATTATCCTTTTTCATGAATTTTTGAATTGGAAAAGCTTTTGGTCTTCAGAGTTAACTCTGGACAAATGTTACAGAAGCAGCTTAAGGGTTTCCTCTCCTTCTTT
Source organism: Bothrops alternatus (assembly GCA_034064705.1). Lineage (NCBI taxonomy): Eukaryota > Metazoa > Chordata > Lepidosauria > Squamata > Viperidae > Bothrops > Bothrops alternatus. Next base: position 113,316 of record JARGCV010000142.1, read on the forward strand.
CTCAACTTTTTCCTCCTTGCATGTATTTATAAACCATTGTTGGTATCATCTTGGATGCATTGTTGCTGCATTTTGATTTTCCTACAATGGCCAATCAGATTTCACTGAGCAGAAGAATGAGATGAGCAAGATAATACAGTTCTCATCAAAAGGTACAAAGAGGTTCATTGTCTTCTAAAGGGTGATTTTTTTTATCATTGCACATTTTTTTCTAAACAGAGACAATTTGCTTGTAATTAACCAGTGCTCCTTTAATAAATCCAATCCTTTCATGCGTGACTGGTATCTTATTTCATGGAAAACCAACAGGATAACCGCCTCTTCAATTCTTAATGAATTAGTATGATGTAGTGCTTAAAGTGTCTTATTACAATTAGGGTGACACATGTACAATACCTGCCTGATTACAGAAAATCACTTTATGCCACTCCCCATTTCCTGACCAACCTGCTTTATAGTATGTAACGGAGTTGGAAGGGACCTGGGAGGTCTTCTAATCCAACCCCCTGCTTAAGCAGGAGACTCTATATCAGTTCAGACAAATGACTGTCCAATCACAACCTACTACTTGATAAGATAGAAAAATGTGGGTTAGACAGCATCACCACCAGATGGATCCGTAGCTGGCTGACTGACCCTACTCAGCGTGTGGTCCTCAAGGGAACCACATCTACATGGAGGGAAGTGTGTAGTGGGGTGCCCCAGGGCTCTGTTCTAGGCCCAGTGCTCTTCAACATCTTCATCAATGATTTGGCCAAGGGGATAGATGGGGAAATCATCAAATTTGCAGATGACACCAAGCTGGCAGGAATACACATCCTACCAACACTCCAGAAGACAGGCTTAGGATACAGGAGGATCTGGACAGACTTGAACACTGGGCACTATCTAACAAAATGAAATTCAATGGTGAAACAAGTAAGGTTCTACATTTAGGCAAGAAAAAACAAATGTACAGGTATAGTATAGGGGCTACCTTGCTCAATAGTAGTAACTGTGAGGACCTCGGAGTCCTAGTGGACAATCACCTAAATATGAGCCAGCAGTGTGCTGCAGCTGCCAAAAAGGCCAACACAGTGCTAGGCTGCATTAACAAAGGGATAGAATCAAGATCACATGAAGTAATAATACCATTTTACAATGCCTTGGTAAGGCCACACTTGGAATACTGCATCCAGTTTTGATCACCATGATGTAAAAACGATGTTGAGACTCTAGAAAGAGTACAGAGAAGAGCAACAAAGATGATTAGGGGACTGGAGGCTAAAACATATAAAGAACGGTTGCTGGAATTGGGTATGTCTAGTTTAACGAAGAGAAGGACGAGGGGGGACATGATAGCAGTGTTCCAATATCTCAGGGGCTGCCACAAAGAAGAGGGAGTCAAGCTATTTTCCAAGGCACCTGAAGACAGAACAAAAAGCAACGGATGGAAACTAATCAAGAAAAGAAGCAACCTAGAACTAAGGAGAAACTTCCTGACAGTTAGAACAATTAACCAGTGGAACAACCTGCCTCTAGAAGCGGTGAATGCTCCAACACTGGAAGTTTTTAAGAAGAAATTGGACAGCCATTTGTCTGAAATGGTATAGGGTTTCCTGCCTGAGCAGGGGGTTGGACTAGATGACCTCCAAGGTACCTTCCAACAGTATTATTATTATTATTATTATTATTATTATTATTATTATTATTATTATTATTATTATTATTATTATTATTATTATCATTATCATCATCATCTCTTCTTAAAACCTCCTATGACAGAGCACCCACAACATCTGAAACAAAAGGTGCCTCTCACTGCTTAGGTTAGACCAATGTTTCTCAATCTCAACAAGTTTAAGATGTGTGGACTTCTACTCACAATATTCCTCAGCATAGCTTATTGGAAGAAATATTTACTTACTATTCAGTTTTGGTAACTGACAATGTTCCAGCACTATGAGAAAAATCTTCCTTCACTTCATGCATAATTTTAACAAACTCTAGCATTCTTATTCTTTCTAAACAGCAACTTGTAGGGAATTATCGTTTCAGATGGAAAACAGAGTGAGAGGTGAGAAGCCCATAAAACTCATAATGTTCATACACAACACAGTACATATTAGCATGCAAACAAGCATATCTGCAGCCTTTGCCAACCTAGTACTCTGGAGAAGTGAGGGGCCACCGTACTACGATTTGCACATAACTTTTATAAAACATAGGAATTGTAATTTAATGCATCCAGATAGCAACAGGATGGAGAAAGCTGCGTTGCATATTTCTAACCTTACTTACCTTTCCAGTAGTCTACAGTACCAAAAGGAAATTGATTTTGTTTATTTGATTGCTTAGACACAGATACCAACAAAAAAACCCCTATAGAATATATTGCTTTATGATGAGATTCTATAAGCTATTCAACTCTTCTTTGTTCCAATAGCTCTTTTTTTTTTTTTTAAAGGGAAAATGTACATTTATCTTCTCTGGTGTTTCATTCTTTCTATATATAGCAAATCCTAAAAAAAAAAGCCCTTTTGGTGCATTGTTTGAGACAATGTTAATGAAATTATAGGCTTGCTCTGATAAAGCTATTAACATACATTCTTACAACCTTGTGCTGCCTCAAAATGCAGGTTTCAAAGAAGGATTTGAAATGTGATTACTGTCAGTATAATGCTGCAAGATTTGTTAATGAGATGATAATCCTCCCCCCTTCCTCCCTCACTCCCCATCTCTCCTTCTAGACTACATTGTCTGGCAAACAGTACATTGGAATGATTAAAATAATCATTGGAAGATTTAAATAATCTTCAATCTATTGTGCAGTGAATTAGGTTTATAGAAATATACCTAGCATACTAATCTAGAGTCTGAGCTATATTCCCAGTCATATGATGTCACATATGCCCATTTTTCTCCGGATTATGTTTTAAATCAAGGGAGGAAACGTTAAAGGAAAGGAGTGGAAGAAATAAAAAAAATCTTCAGAAACTGTAACATGCTATTTGTATTTAATGTGTTCTGCAGAAATTTAAATTGTGTACTTAAGTTTTTTCAGAAACACAAACTTGAATTTGAATTATTTTAGGAATAAGAATAAGTGGACCTAAGTAAACATGGATAAGATTGTATTATAAAGAATGAAATTTCTATGGCAAACTAAGATTTATGTTCCCTGACAATATGGGATAGCAATAGTTAGCATGCAAACTTACACACACACACACACCAGAGCATACTGAAGGCCACTTCTCCACAATGTTATATCATATTGTTAAATAACTAATGCATATATGCATCTCTCTCAAAATATTATAATCAACAGGCCAGTTCAAGCATTTGGATCTTTCCCAGGCAACTGGCTCTATCCCAGAATTAGACAATGAAAGGTGAAGCGACTACTTACTCATATTGTGCAAGTAAAATCATATAAAGAAATTTCTTTGACTTGGTGCTCCCAAAATGTATTGAGATTATGTTGATGTCACATGAATCTTTCTGGGTGCTGTAATCCCAACATATTTAAACTGGCAGGTTTTATAAAAACTTATACACATGGCAATTTCAAGGGAGACTTCTGTTGTGGTAGACTTTTGTGATACACAACTTCAAAAGCCAGAAGGACTGAAAGGACTAGCAATGCCTTTCAAGAAGGGAAACTCTGCTAAAGAACAAGTCATGAATTTGAGACTGGGTGGAGGTTGGGTTGTCATTTCCATTTCTAATATTCTTGCGTTTTATGCAGTGAGTTTTAACCAAACCTACACTAAATAAAGACAACAGTAAATCCACAGTGCTCTTTGCTTGGCCAAATATGGGCCAAGGAACCGTTCTCATTCTTTTTGTTTGGAATACCTATATAAAACACCTACAAAAATAGTGGTAGCCAGTGGTAGAATTCAAATACCTGAACAACCAATTCTCTTATTTGATTCAGGCCTGGGCCTCCAAGGCCTAGAAGAGACTTCCGGAAGTGGCATCCATGCACTTCCGGTAGGCCATTCTAAGCCTGGGAGGCCTCCTCCAGACCTGGGAGGCCTAGAACGAACTTCTGGAAATGGCATCCACGCACTTCCAGTGGGCCACTCTAGGCCTGGGAGGCCTGCTCCAGGCCTCCCACACCTAGACTGGACTTCTGGAAGCCAGACAGTTCTCTGAATGCAGCAAATTTTAGCTACCGGTTCTGCCAAACCGGTGCGAACCAGCTGAATCCCACCACTGCTTATAGCACTTTCCAATGGAGATGCTGGAATGGCTTTATGGAAAGGTTGATGCTTGGAGAATGGTCCATTTACCAGATGAGAACACATTACTAGAGAATCCTAAATCCTGATTAATGGGGATAGCAGGAGCTCCATTTTAATGATGCAGAAACCAATATGTTGTCACTATGATAGATATCCCTTTCCATCAGTGGTATCATCAAAAATGTCTTAGCAGACCAACTAAACTGTAGGCTTGAAGATTGCAGGGGGAAGAAGCAAATTTATTTTGCATTTTTTTACAATTATGCCTCCACATTGGGGGCACATCCCTATTAATGGAACAAATTTTCATTGACCCACATATAGCACAACTATTTTTTTTTCCTAACTTGAACAACTAGGAAAGGCAAAACATCAACCTATTCAATATAATTGGCTGCCATTTTTCTGGTAAAAATACATAAATTAGCTAGCTTGCTTTGAACAACAGGCAGATTTATTTCAATTTGTAAAATGCACCTGGCGGATTTTGAGCAAAGTCTCAAAATATAGCTAGCATAAGTAGATCTTAGTAAAAATACCTATTTAGATCTAGAGGTCCTCCAACATCCCCTTTGTGATCCTGCATGGCTGCTCTGTTGGATGGGGGGGGTGCTCTGGTTCCTCTTTGATGGGTCCTGCTCTGGGTAGGCCTCTCGGGTGCAGCTGGACCTCTCTCAGCAGGCAAATTCGCCATAGGCCTCTGCCCTTGGTGTTTTCCTCCTGATTTCTTGAGTCTTTTCCTCTTCTTTTCCCTTCTCGAGTCTCTTTTCTTTTTCAATGATCTATTTTTCCTTCTCGACCTCTCCTCCTATCGTTTTGTCTTAATTTACTGGCAACTTTTCTCTCCGCAATGTGAGCATGCTTCCTTTGTTGCCACCAGTTGTTGTGAAATTGTTTATTTATTAGATTTTTTATCCTACCTTTATTACTTTGTAAGTAACTCAAGGCAGCAAACATACTGTACTTAATACTCCTTATTCCTCCTATCCAATACACCTTCTTCTTCATGTTTTCCCCATATCAGCAACCTTCTGAGGTGGACTGGGTTGTGTGAGAGTGATTCATCCAAAACCACACAGCCAGTTTTCATGCCTAAGGTGGGACTAGAACTTACCATTTCCTGGTTTCTAGGCTTGCACCTTAACCACTACATCAAATTGGTTCTTATATACATCCAAGGCACTTATCTAGCAGTCAAACAAAACTGCTGCTTTTCCTGTGGTTGGAAGAGCAGGGTCCATTTTAGACATTTTGCTACTGCTGCTGGAAATGGACTTCAAATGATGCTACCTCTCTCTCCCATAACTAATGCCCAGCACTTTTAAAAATCTTGCCACACATACATACTAAAATCCTTGCCTTTCTTTAAACTATGTCTCCACTCCATTTCTTTCCCCTGAACTAGCCAGCTTGCTCTCAGTTAATAAGAGCTGGTTTGTTCAAGTATCTATAAAAGTTAATCATGAGCTTATAAATAGAAGTTATTTAAGAAGAGTAACTTATTGTGTTCCTTCTTTTAACTCACAGCAGCAACATTTTAAAACACTCCTGGAGGTAAAGCCTAGAAAGCTTTAATGAAAAGAACAGAGGGAATGGACCTCATTGATATGACCACACAGCCATCAGCTAGCTGCAGGTAGCAATCAAGAGAGATGAGAACAAATTGCTATAAACATTTCACAAAACAAAGTAGAATAGCTACCTGGGGAAGCATCATTTCAAATTTGATTTTCTTGTGCTACACAGTTTTTTTAAGCTGTTCTTTCAGAAGGTAGGACTTTTAGAGTATTGTAACCTATAGAGGTTAAACTGTGTCACTGCCCAGTAATATTTATGGAGAGACACATACAGACATATAACCCTTATGCTTTTTCATCAAATATTTATTTCTAAGAACAAAGCTGACAAAATTATAGGTATCTGAGTATCTTTAATTCAAAGCCTTTTCTATCTCTTTATTGTTCCTGGCCAAATTTCAAATAATTGAAATGTTGAGTCACCAATTAAACTGGAGACTCATGAATTCCTGGATTTATTCCTTCCATTCTATTACCCTATTTTCTATATATCCTATTCCACTAGGAATGACAAAATGGCAGACAGAAAGATTATGTTTTAGTCACTCCAAATCAGCCTGCAATTAAGAAGCATACTATTTTAAAGTAATCAGTTTGGTTAACCAAAATTCTAAAGCATAATAAATTGTATAAAGCATGCTTCAGAGTTATGTTATCCTTTTTGAGATGGTTAAAGAACAGATGTGGGCAACATCATGGCACACAAGTAGCCATCAGAACCCCACAAGATCACCCTAAAAATAGTTGTATGAATTTTTAAGCTTTAAAGAAAACACAAATTGGTTTCATTAAGGACTTATTAAAAGAGCAAAATGCTCAACTCATCATGGTGAAGGAGAAGGAGGCAGTAGTAGGAGACAGAAGGGAGGGAGGGAGGAATTCCATATCTCTCCAATGAATTTGTTGTGCTACTCCCAGACTCTTCACTCCCATTAACAGGACACTCCTTCTAACTCCATATGGTGTCTTTGATGCCTTTTTACATATATTTATAATTGACCTCCCCCAAATTTAAGTAGTTTTCTGTGGCCCTGGATTGGAGTTCTTCTTTTTTCATGACATGCAAGGACTGACAATGTAATACTGCATCATTTAGAGGAACTGCTGCCCCAAAGGGAAAAGCTACATGCTAGGTCTTTACTGACAACTGAATCCTTTGGCTCCAGGTATCCTTTCATCTCTGAATTGGGTCAGCAATATTCCCCTGGCTTTATGCCTTAACTGTACCACGTATTTGTTTGAAATTCAGATCCCATGAGATGCAATAGATGTAGTTCACTTCAAACACAGCTGCCTTGAAACAGCTAAATGCACAATGGGAGCTAAGAATGGCAGGTAGATATTGAGACAAACTACTAATCCAGCTATTGTCAAGCTGTGGATTTGACTGATCCATGCCATTTTATTTCCTGGAATGGGGTGTCTGTGCAGGTAGACTTTGGTGCTCTGCTGCTCCCCAATAATCAGACTACAGCATCTCTTTTTGTAGTCCCACTGCACCCTCCTGTTATGAGGAACTGATTTGATCTATTGCCATCAGGAATTTTACTCAGATAAATCCACTCTGCCACTCATTTACCTAGCAGTGAGGCATGTGCTGAAGGCTCTATCCCTTTTGCAAAAGAAATGTCAATGGTTCATTGAGAATTCTAAATGTTTATCATATAAAGTGAGGTTAGAGACCTAGCAGAAAACTGACAAGAAAAAAGAATGGAAAAGGATTAAAGAACTGTGTTGTGAAGAAGTTGATCATGGTCACTTTCAATTCAAGGATCAGCTGCTCCCGCAGCCTCCAGATCTCTGCCTTACACTTACCCCAGGGCACTTTTTAAAAAATATATTTATTATTAGAGTGATACCACACTTTTTATGCTGTAATGTACAGAATGCTCTTGCCTCCAATTTTCTCCACAACAACCGTCACCCAATGAAATAGGTTGATCTGAGAATGACTGGCCCAAAATCAGCTAACCAATTTTTATGCATAAGGGAGGGTTAGATATTCTCTTCCCGCAGGTCTAGTTCAGCACCTCAATTGCCATCTCAATCTGGCTCTCTTTTCTTAGACCCTGAATTTCAATACATGAAATAAAGCAGAAGTTATAGTACAATTAGCTTCAGGATCCTAACTTGTCCAAATTCAGTAGACCTGGCTCTGCTGTTTCCAGGTTCTGAGGAGAATTTTCCTCCTTATCTTACTTCAAATCTTGCCTTGCTTCCTCTCCACAATAGAACTCAAACCACAAGAGACAAAAAAGAAAAAAGGAAAGAAAAGAAAAAGAAATGAAATGGAGACAATCTTGTCCAGAAAAAAAAAAACCTTAAAAAGAAAATCCTATCCTCTAATTGGCTCTTTACTGTTTGATTTTGTTTGGCTTCTGTTGTCCCTTAAATCCATTAAGTGTTTGTGTGTGGGGAGGGGGGAAGAGACTAAATATGACAGCTAACTTTGTGTTAACTCTTTCCATCTCTGTTCCACTTTTTAAAGTGGATTTTTTAAAATATTCATTGCACTTACTCTGATTTCAGCTTTGTGTCACTGTATTAGATCCTCCATTCAGCAATTCTGGAAATAATTCAGAGGCTCCCAGCTTTACCTGTGACCTATTCCAGGGTAAAATTCAGAAACCTAAATATTTTGTGTCCTCTTCATTATGAAAAAATCTACAATTGATTCTAGATTCTTTATAGTTCTATAGACTTAGTTACAATTTGCAGGCACAGTACATCTTGATCACAAGAAAAGGATTGGTTCAGAGTATAAAAAATCAGGAAGATATAGCAATCTGAGACAGCACTGCTCTTATATTCCATCAAAGCGCTTCAAAAATGTCTGCTAAAATGGAAATGGACTAACAACAACAGCAACAATAAGAATAACAATAATACGAAGAGTGCAGCAAAGTGTAATGGGAGTAAAATCAAATTTTAACCAAAGAACATGGGGAAGAATACTGTAACAAAAGCATTGTGATTGGATAGCCTTTGTTGAACAGTCCTCTCTGATTTGAAGATATGGCTGTCAGTTTTGAATTCCTCTTGTTTCCCACTCCTCATGCTGATATTTCCCATAGTTAGAAATGGGAAGGGAAAAAACATTAGAGATAGCCTTTCTTTCTGATAAAGGACCAAATTGTTCATGAACCTTCAGAGGGCTCCAGATCTGACTCTGAATAGTTTGAAAACCTTATCATTCATCTTTAGAAAGCTACAGAAACCTTCCAGAATAAACTATTTCAATTTGGACTGTAAAATTCAGTCAAATTTAATATATGGCCTTGCTGTAAGATGTGCTTAACAGGACTTAGTCTGACAAACCATTTCTTTAAAAAAAAGAAAGCAAAGAAAACTAATACTGGCTAAGGCTAAAACACAATTTTATACCAACAACACTTCTGATTTTTTTTTTTAAAGAAGTACAAAGTTGGCTCTTTTGAACCAAATAATAGATTAGACCCTGTAATCCAAACACAAATAAACAAAGCTATTTATCAACCAGCCCCCTTGGATGTCTTTAATGGGCAACTAGCATGCCAATAGCCTACAGCAACCCATCAGCTCCCTGGGATCCTGACAGTTAACAGATGAATTCCTTCCGAATTGTATTAAATAAATTAATAATCTTAACATCATCATTAAAGCAGGAAATCCATCTTCTACAACTGCTGGTGCCACTTCTCCGGCTTTTCTCTACTCTCCCATTCAAGGCAATGAAAATGTGATTGGTGTGTAGTGATGTGCATGAGAAACAGGCAAACGAATGGGGTAAGGTGGGGGCTGGAGGGATATTCTCTTTTTAATTAGAGCAGCTGCTCCAACACAGATAGCTGAGATAGTCCCATCACGAGACAAAAATGGACATGGACCAATTGGTTAAAGCTTCTTATCCAAAATAGGTTCATCACTGTCCTGGCCTAAATCTTCCCTGCATATATGACATTTATTTAGTCAATAAAAAGCAAAATTGCCAGAGAGAATTAGGCAGTTAATATCACTTCCAGGTTGGCCCTGAAAATAAATGAAAAACAAACAAGCTGCTAATAAGTAAAATTAATAGAACAGCAACAGAGCCATAGCCTTGGCATACCTACACATGGGCATATTAATCATGTTATCCCCTTCAGAGATCAGTAGCTTTATGAAAAGTACAGAAGGGATTTAAGAAATGGTGAAGAAATTAAATGCATGCATCAAGGGGAAAAAAGAAGACAAGTTTAAATCAACACTATTGATGATACTTTTTTTATCCTAGAAACTAGTCTTTTTTAATTGAAAACTAGTCTTATTTCCAGCTCACTCATATTCCATTTCATAAAAATTCACCTTCTTTCCTCTCTGTTGTTCAGGATCTTCTACACTCTAACCATGATTTTCTTAGTTTTTGCCATTTGGCCCATTCAGTCTTCCTTCATATATATAGCTTTATAAATTTGAACCTTATTCCTTCTCTCTATATCAGAGGTCTCCAGTCTTTTGGGCACCAGGGACCGGTTACATGGAGATATATTTTTCCGTGGACAAGAGGGGGCGTGGTTTTGTGTGCTGCCTGCATCCTGTGGATGGGGCTTTCCTTGTTTGTGCGGATCAGTTGCTGGCATGACACGGCCCAGTACTGATCCATGGATCGGGGGTTGGGGACCCTTGCTCTATATTTCTGAACCATCCCAACATACCCCTTATGCACGGTCATTCGTTTTTGTATGCATTCAATATTCTCTCATCTTCCATTTATTCTTATTTCATTTTTACATTACTCTTCCTTCTAAAGACATTCATAGCACTGTATTCAAAAAAGGAAGAAAAGGAGAGAGAGAAAATACCTAGAACCATATATAATCACATGGGACAATAAAACAATTGTTGTTACAAGTTAAGTGAGTAAATAGTTTGAATAGAATAGAGCTGGAAGGGACCTTGGAGGTCTACTAGTCCAGCCCCCTGCTCAAGCAGGAGGATCTCTATCATCTCAGACAAGTGACTGTCTAGCCTCTTCTTAATAAATACTTTGTGAAAAGTATGGCTTGGTTATGGAATAATTATTACCTTGAGAATACTCTGGGAATAAATCTTCACTTCTCTTTTTGAAAGCTGGCTATTTTTGGACCTGATCATACTTCCTTTGGGAGAGGATTTTCTTATCTAAAGCTCTGTCACCCAGAGTGCCCTATTCCAGATCACCATCCTATGAGCCAGACCTATCTAAAGACTCTCCCAGTTCATACAAGTTGATATAAGTACAAGTCGATATAAGATTGGATGGTATTAGAGAAGGAGGCGATGAGTACTTGGGTGATAATTCTTGATATAGCAGTAAACTTTCTACATTCGTTGCTGATGCCTTGTAGGAATGAAAAGGATCAATTCCAGTTTAATATGAGGTAAATATTTTTCTTTTCTCTGAAATATGGAAAAGAGATGAAATAGAAATTTTATGAAATAAATGAATCATAGTTGCCCAAAATCTTCCACACTTCAAGAGAAAAATAGAATAAGATGTCTTATCCAACAGAGTATGAAACTTGCTCTAATCAGAAATGATATTGAAGCCATATTTTCTGTTTTTATACTTCCTTATGCATCTTAGAAGAATGCAAAGCAAATTTTGGTTTCATATTTAAATTGAAGAATTCTAATTTTAACAAATATATTTCCTCTGAGGCATTCTTTAAAGTTTCAGGGCATTATTTGTCTTCTTAAGCCTGTCATGTTACAACTGTTGTATGACCCCAAATAACTTTGGATCTTTTGGTGTTAGCTGGGGTTCAAGAATGTGAAATCCTCTTTCAGATGTAAATGTGTTAAAGTAGTTATGGTCAAGCATAACATTTCAGAGTTATAGTTAAATATGAAACACAGCAGCTATGGTCAAGTTCTAAATTTCATGCTTGAGTCTTTTGTGGAGACAATTTTGAAGAGAGAGTCCCATGGGAAATTATTTCTTCCCTGATGTCACATCAGGATAAATCCTGACTTATGGGAAAATGCATCCATGTTAGTTTCTCCTCACTTTCTTCCTCATGAAATCCTTCCAAATAGTTAGAAAGGTTCAGTATTTCCTTCCATAATCATTCTCTCTTTATGCTAAGATTAACTACTTTTTTTTCAGGTTTTCTTCTTTAAAATGTGCTTGCTAAGGAACCTGTGCCAGTCAGGCAAAATATGATTCTGTCAATTCATTTCAGAAAACCTAAGCAGTCTTCAAATCAGATCAGATCAATCTAGATTTCCAAACGAATTTGGGAAAAGCTGTTTGATGAGCCTTTGAATTGGATCTTCAGATTTTTTTGCGTAGCCCTATTATTGACTCTTATTATAATCTACAAGGTCTCTATGGAATTATGTCTCACTTGACAAAATATTTAAATGCCAGTGGAGACATGTAAACATTATTTCAAATGAGAACCAAACCATGATAGATAGAACCACATATTGATGCTTGGAACAGATGCTTTTCCTAATTTAATTTCATTCAGTCTGTGTCTTGAATATTATTTTTGAGACAAATAGTCCCTGGTTTTGCTGAGTCCATAGAATTGCTTTGAGGATCATAAATTATTAGTGCAAGGTAATGACACAAAGTGCAGTTTTTATTCTTACCAACCCAACAGAATATGGGAAAGAAATTATGTGAAGGGAATTGGAAGGATCTGTCTTTCTATCAGTAGGATGATTCTGGGAGCAAATGAGACAGAGAACAAGACCCATTTGGTGTAGGGGGAGAAGCCAGTGAAAGATAGAAAATAAGTTGGATTTCCCTTTCAGCAGAGGGGGAAAAAAACTCTAGAAAAAAAAATACTCAGCTATATTCCTAAGGCAGCATCAAAGTACAATATGCCAATGACTGCTCCCTTCTAAATCCCCTCATAGTCACATGACCCACAGTACATGCCTAGTATACCAGGCCCTTTTCCCCCTGATATGCAGATACACAGAAATACTGAGCAAAAGAGACAGGTACAAATACACAGAGAGAGGGAGGGAGGGAGGGAGGGAGAGTATTAATATGCTGCAAAGAAGAAAATGCATTTTATGACCACTGCAGGGAACATGATGGAAAGAATTTCAAAACTATGCTTGGTATTTTTTCCCCTATTTTTGTCTGCATATATATTAAACGTATTAGGAATTTTTTTGTCCCCTTGTCAAGAAATCCGTTAAAGACTTGTATAACATAAGGTTCATCTGCTTATAACCCACACTCTGTAATACAATATAAAGCATGCTTCAGAGTTCCCATTTCTTCCATTTTAAAAATCATTATAGGCATGTTTAATTAATCCCATTTTAAAATTTTAAAGTGTAAAGCAATTATGAATACTATAGACCACACACTTTAAAGAATGAGTATTTTTTAATGTTCTTGACTGATTTATTCAACATTTTTCTGAAATGATTGTTCTCAAACATTTCTAAAAAGTTGTAGAAAGTTTTTAAGGTTTTAAAGATTTCATAAAATATCATGTACTTTTGCCAATGTATTCCATCTCATTTTTCTGCAAGGAAGTTACAAATATGAAAGAATGGCAGTCTGAAATATGTTTTGTTTTATTCTTTTATTAATTGTTGGGCAATTAATTAATCTTAATTAATCCCAATTAAGCAGAAAAGCCAATAACTAAAACTATTTAAAGTTGCTTTATTTCTGTAATCCCTGAATTTTCATTCTCGGGAAGATAAAATTTACATGCAAAAATACACTTTTTATTAAGTGTTTTATCAAGTTATATATGTCATTGACATCCCCTTTTGTATACTTTATTCAGAACAAACAGCAGTTGTTAAACTTAATAATTGTTATCAGCTGATTAGCAAAAGACAGCTTCACTCTTTTAACCCATTGATTAAAAAATCATTTTTCAAGGAAAGTTGTAGAATAGGAGAAATGGAAGAAGTAAAATCTTAGCAAAATCTAAGAACATAAGAACATAAGAAGAGCCATGCTGAATCAGGCCAAAGCCCATCGAGTCCAGCATTCTGTGTCACACAGTGGCCCACCAATTGTACATGGGCATCGTGAGCAGAAAGAGAAGGCAAAACCCTCCCTTTCCCTTGACCCCCAACAAATGGTACCCAAGGGAATCCTGCCTGCCTCAACCAACATAGAGGCGGCACATGGACATCCGTTTTAATAACCACTGATACACTTTGCATCCATGAATCTATCTAGCCCTGCCTTGAAGCTGTCAAGGCTGACAGCTGTCACGACCCCTTCAGGAAGTGAATTCCATAAATCAACGACCCTCTGGGTGAAGAAATATTTCCCTTTATTTGTCCTCACTTTCTTAGCTATGAGCTTTAGGGAGTGCCCCCTTGTCCTGGTATTGTGTGATAGAGAAAAGAATTTTTCTCTATCCACCTTTTCTATCCCATGCATGATTTTATACACTTCAATCAAGTCACCCCTTAAACGCCGTCTTTCAAGGCTGAAGAGACCAAGGCGTTGCAATCTGGTTTCATAAGGGAGGCGCTCCATTTCCTTGATCATTCTTGTTGCCCTTTTTTGCACCTTTTCCAGTTCCATTATATCCTTCTTGAGGTGCGGTGACCAGAACTGTACACAGTACTCCAAGTGTGGTCTCACCATCGATTTGTACAGAGGCAATACAACACTTGCTGACTTATTTTCGATTCCCTTCCTAATCATGCCAAGCATGGAATTTGCTTTTTTTACTGCTGCTGCGCATTGGGTTGACATCTTCATCGAGCTGTCCACCAAAACCCCAAGATCCCTTTCTTGGGTTGTCTCAGAAAGTTTGGTCCCCATCAGTTGGTAAGTATAATTGGGGTTCTTTGCCCTGATGTGCATAACTTTGCACTTGTTTAGGTTAAAATGCATTTGCCACTTTGTTGCCCACTCACACAATTTCGAGAGATCCTTCTGGAGCTCCCGACAATCAGTTTCACTTTTCACAACCCGGAACAATTTAGTGTCATCAGCAAACTTGGCTACCTCACTATTAACTTCTACATCCAGATCATTGATGAATAAATTAAAAAGTAAAGGTCCCAAAACTGAACCTTGGGGTACACCACTTCTCACTTCTTTCCATCCGGAGAATTGTCCATTTATTGCCACCCTTTGCTTCCTACAATTTAGCCAGTTACCAATCCAGGACAAGACCTGTCCTCTAATTCCATGGCTGGAGAGCTTTTTTAGGAGCCTTTGGTGAGAAACTTTGTCAAAAGCCTTTTGAAAGTCAAGATATACAATATCAACTGGGGCCCCTTTATCTATGTATTTATTTACACCCTCAAAGAATTCTAACAAGTTAGTAAGACATGATTTGCCTTTGCAGAAACCATGTTGATTTTCTTTCAGCAATGCCTGTTTTTCTATGTGCCCTGTAATTTTATCTTTAATAATGGTTTCCATCAGTTTGCCTGGAACTGAGGTTAGACTGACTGGTCTATAGTTTCCTGGATCACCTCTGGATCCTTTCTTGAAGATCGAGGTTATATTTGCTTCCCTCCAATCCTCCGGTACAGTGCCTGATCTTAGAGAAAGATTGTATATTTTAGCTAGAAGTTCAGCAATTTCACACTTGAGTTCCTTGAGAATTCTAGGGTGGATGCCATCTGGACCCGGCGATTTGTTGACGTTTAGTTTAGAAAGGCATGCAAGAACATCTTCCTTGTTTATCTCTATCAGGTTTAATTCTTCTATTTCCCTCCCTGGGAAAACTAATTCAGTGGCAGGCAAATGTTCTCTATCCTCCTTGGTGAAAACGGAGGCAAAGAAGTCATTTAGCCTCTCAGCAATCTCCTTGTCTTCTCTGATTATCCCCTTCTGACCATTGTTATCAAGTGGCCCAACTGATTTTCTGGTTGGGTTCCTGCTTCTGATGTACTTAAAAAAGGTTTTGTTATTATTTTTAATATTCTTGGCTATATGCTCCTCAAAGTCTCTCTTGGCTTTCATGACTATCGCCTTGCATTTGGTCTGCCAGAGTTTGTGATCCCTCCTGCTCTCCTCGGTAGGAAGAGCCTTCCATTTCTTAAATGAGTTTTTCTTCTTTCCAATAACCTCCTTTACCTCATTCGTAAGCCATACTGGTATCCTCTTGGACTTTCCAATCATCTTTCTTCTTTTAGGAATGCATTTTATTTGAGCCTGCTGTAACGTATTTTTAAACAGTTTCCAAGCATTTTGGAGGGATTTGACTTTTTTTACTGTTCCTTTTAGTTTCTTCTTTACTATTTTCCTCATTTTGTCAAAATTTCCTCTGTGAAAGTTTAAGGTCTCTGTGTTAGTTTTCACTAACAATTTGCTATCCATGGTTAAGTTGAAGGTTATTGTGTTGTGATCGCTGGTTCCTATGGGCTCGGTTACAAGGACATCATGAACCAAATCCTGTGCATTAATTAGAACCAAGTCCAGGATCCCCTTTCCCCTGGTAGGTTCCATGACCATCTGCTCAAGAGAATAATCGGCTAACATGTCGAGGAACCTTGTCTCTCTTTCATGTGTAGAACAAGAATTTACCCAATCTATTTGGGGATAGTTGAAGTCCCCCATTATGACTACCCTATTTCTTTTTGAGGCCTCCTTAAATTCTTTTTCAAATAGCAATCTGCCTCTGGAGTTTGGTTGGGAGGGCGATAGCAGATCCCTAACGTCAGATTAGTTTCCTGTCCTGGGATTTTTATCCACAATGTTTCTGTGGGTGAGTTTGAATTTTCTTGAATTTCGAGTTCATGAGATTCTAACTCCTCATTTATGTACAAGGCCACGCCACCACCATTTCTCCCTCTCCTGTCCATCCTATACAATTTGTAACCTGGAATCCTTGTGTCCCATTGGTTTTCATCTGTCCACCAGGTTTCTGTTATGCCGATAATATCAATATTATTTTCCTTCACCAAGCATTCCAATTCCCCTACTAGTAGATGTCCTACTACATAAGACACAAAGTTTAACATTGCTCCCGCACTACAGAATAAGGGTGAAGGTAGATCCAAATAAATTGAAATCTTGATTGAAGGGTTAGAAAACATGTTCAATAAATTTAATCTAACTGAAGCAAGGTTTCTGTTTCATTATTTGCTGTTTGGCTATGGCTGTTAAAAGGAATCCTTTGAAAAGGATGCGTGAAAAATGTTAATTCTGTGGCAAAGTTAGGCTTTGAATATAAATTCTTTATAGCAAACTCAATGGAGAGATCCACCAATACAGTTTTCCTCAAATTGTGACATCTATCTCATTCCCAATTCACAGGATACAGTGCCCTGCCTATCATTTGTTTCCCATCTTCCCTCAGCATGGCATTCTCCCCCACTTTTTTTCTTACTTTTAATTCAGTTATTCATGCAATCATAACTTCCATGTCCCGCAGAGCAACTATATATTTTAAGCCTATCAGCTCTTAACTGCTTGACAGAAATCAGAAGTACAAAATGTCTCTGATTTGGGCTGAGGAAGCAGAACTTCCTTTGAGTGCCACTGAGAACAATGCTGAAAGAAAGAGAATGAAAAACAATAAAGAAGGAAAGAAATCCAGTGATATTGAGGTCAACAAAGGGTTAATTACATAGCACTACAGGAGAGAAACAGATTAGTGGGCAGGAAATGATTGATTTTTTTTTTAAAAAGCACTTCAAATGTGGAGAAATAGAGGAACAGTAGTTCAATTGTGCACAAGCATACAGTGATTACTATACCTTCTGAACTGGGTTACTGCACAGTCACTGACAATTAATTGATTTTTTAAAAAAAAAAAGTCAGAAATTTGGAAGTGTAATTGCAGGGATACAATGTGTGACTTTTCTAGCATTTCCTGTTCTGCAGTTACAAGAATTTGTTTTGGTTGTTATGCATGGTCATGCATTAAATAAAGTAGGTATGGTGACCTGTGATTTGTTCTTCGCTATGTAAGCAAACAGTGGCTTTTCTGAAAAAAATATTAGCACTATAGTGTCCCAAATAAAAGGGAAATCCACTTTAGATTTTATCTAGTCTTTTTAAAGACTAGACTTAAACTTGCCGATGTGCAATGATAAATTTCAAAGGACGGACATTTTAAATTTGACGAGAAGAATTTAGCAAAGGACGAGCAAAGAAGAATCACAAACATGATTTGGATTTTTTAAAAAAAACCTGCAAGTGCTTTTTAAAATTTTTTGTTAAAGCAGATTTGATAGTTATTTTACCTGTTCTATCTCTCTCTCCGACATGAACCTGATAACAATTGGAAACCTTGAAGTCCTTTAGAAGGCAGAAGCAAGATGAACTCAAAAAGATTGCTACGGCTTCCTCTGAGAAGAGTTAATCTTTTCCAATGATAAATAACTCAGTTGCTAAGCTACAAAGTGGTTTGTTTTTATAGGCTAGTGCTAAGATAGAACCAGATTGGGATGATTAACCAAATGCACAAGTACAGCACCTTGTGGCACCTTGCTCAATAGTAGTACTGTGAGAGGGACCTCAGAGTCCTAGTAGACAATCACCTAAATATGAGCCAGCAGTGTGCTGCAGCTGCCAAAAAGGCCAACACAGTGCTAGGCTGCATTAACAGAGGGATAGAATCAAGATCACGTCAAGTATTAATACCACTTTACAATGCCTTGGTAAGGCCACACTTGGAATACTGCATCCAGTTTTGGTCACCACGATGTACAAAAGATGTTGAGACTCTAGAAAGAGTACAGAGAAGAGCAACAAAGATGATTAGGGGACTGGAGGCTAAAACATATAAGGAACGGTTGCTGGAATTGGGTATGTCTAGTTTAATGAAGAGAAGGACGAGGGGGGGGGACATGATAGCAGTGTTCCAATATTTCAGGGGCTGCCACAAAGAAGAGGGAGTCAAGCTATTTTCCAAAGCGCCTGAAGGCAGGACAAGAAGCAACGGGTGGAAACTAATCAAGGAGAGAAGCAACCTAGAACTAAGGAGAAACTTCCTGACAGTTAGAACAATTAATCAGTGAAACAACCTGCCTCCAAAAGCGGTAAATGCTCCAACACTGGAAGTTTTTAAGAAGAGACTGGACAGCCATTTATTCGAAATTGTATAGGGTTTCCTGCCTGAGCAGGGGGGGAGGTGGACTAGATGTCCTTTCCAACATTATTATTATTATTATTATTATTATTACTCAAACCATGTTTCAAACAAACAATGTGAACTATATCAGTGTAGGAAATGACCAGGCCGAGCCTGAGGGAGGGATCAAATATATCATTAATCTTGAGTCCCTTCATGTCCACTAGAGATCTAAGTCCAGCTCACCTTGAATTCCATTGACTCTTATCTATTGCCTATTTGCTTTAACCATTAGTAGTTCAGATTCTTGTAGAGAGAAATAAACCTATATATTTATCTGAAGTGCCTGGACTTCTGATTTCCTATGCTTGACAATTAGTATCCTCTAGTTCCCACCACCAACTATGTGCACAAAGGTAACTTTCATCTGTGGGTAGGTTTTAACTATTGCATTTCATTGACCATTGAAAGTAAAAGGGACATTTAATAACATTTCTGTTGTTGGATAGGGGATAAGAGGGCCTTCAGACTCCGGAACTATAGAATCTCTACATTAGGCTGCTGTTTTATACTGGTTACCATTATCACAAAGTAAGGCTTCTTTTTGCCAGAAATGACAATGACACAGATAAGTGTTTCTTTCTTAGGAAAGAAATCAGACAATGAAAACCTGTGAAATAATGTTGCTATTGTTGAAATAATGCTTTCTAAATTCTTACACATTTTGTGAGCTGGGAAGCAAAAGTGGTTAGTAGCAGAATGATAGTGAAGCATTCATGCTAAAAGCCATATATGAACATGCTGAAAATATTTCTTTCATGTCTGAACTATGACAAATTTCAGTTTTTTAAATTAGGGTTAAGGGGGGAACCCCCCCAACACTGAAAATTGGTACGTAGTTTCCATTCAATTTATGTGACTTCTATTATCTGGGAATTAACAGTACCCATGAAAACATTTTTGCCTATGCTTTCAAGTTCCCTACTGCATATATAAAATGTAAAATTTCTTAAAGGCACTTTCTGTTCACTGGTGCAACAGATTCTATTTCCACTCTCTAAAGGGCTGTATTGTAATAGATTCTTCTGCAAAGAAGGGTTTCATTCCATACTACAATAAACAATTAAAGGTGGATACACTCAAGCCTATTAATTTTTTGTATTGAATTATATCCCTTATAGATATAAATCATTATAGATATAAATCATTCTGCATTTCACATTGCTGTCTTAGAATGGAATGTGGATTTGTCAAACCAATAACAAACCGTTTCAAATTCTTTCTCTGTTTAATTGTGAGATTACAATTAAAAGTCCGGTCTAGGGGAAAGAGAGAAACTAAGAAATCAGTTCCAGAAGTTAGGATGGGCTGGATGATATTGAGATCATATGTTGCCTGCTCTTAGGAGTCTTCAATGCTTACATCACATTGTGGGCCAATGATTTTATTGTTCAACTCTGCTGTTTAAAAGATTAAAACATAAAGGGAATGTTAAAATCAATTATTTATGAAAACACTGGCAAAAGAGATAATATCTTTGGGAAAGTTCCATGTGAGGAGGGAGGAAAGGCCAGGTGTAACTCTGAAGGGACAGCCCAGAAACAGTTCGGGAGAAAGTCTCTGATATTTGAAGGGACAGCTTCAAAAGAATCTGTCCTGCAGAACTTCATGGTCATACTGATTTACTACAAGAAAGTCAACCTCTCAAATAGTTAGGTCCTTTAGTCTTTTATGGCATTAAATATAAGTTCCAACACATTCGATTCTGTCTAATAGACAGGGCACAGTCAGCAGTTAACTTGTGCAGGTTTTTCAATATAGCCTTCATGTGAACCCTGTATTGTGACACAAGTTAGTAGCCTAGTTGTTACATTTTACCCCAGTTACATCCTCCGGACAGATCACATTGCAGTTTTCATTTGCCATCATAGTGTGCATCTATGTGGCCAAACCTGACAGGCTGGTATATGATTTTTATTTGGGGCAATATGCCCTTCACTCTAATTGCCACCTATGGATTCAGACTACAGACAAGGTATTATAAAACAGGTTCCCCAAGCCCAGTTTCCCAATTCTGAGTTGTATTTTGAACAGGGTGGGATTAATTACAGCATGCCTACAGCAGAGGGCAGCACCTCTATGCTACCACATTGTAGTAGTATACGATCCCCAGACAATTAATCAATAAAGCAAGCCAACTTTAGTCGATTTCAAAAAGCTAACAAGCTTGAATTCATCAGTACTTGTGTGGACAATCACCTAGAAATCTCAGGGCTGTAGGCTAGTTTAGAGAGTTGAAAAAAAATCCTTGAAAAAGAGAATTTTTGCTTCTGTACTGAAGCAAAAATTAAACATACTTCCCAAATCCATCAAGTAGTCCATCTCAAGTAAAGGGACTGTTTAACTTTTGATCTTTTCAAATTTCATCTGTTCGTATCTAACTGAACAACATTTTCTTGGAATTGGATAGTAGGAGTAAGAGGGATGAGTCTGTCAACATACGAGGAGCATCAGGCAGGCAAATTGCTTCCATCCTCAGACAGAAGTCAAAATAATGCTACCAAAATTCAGCCATATTGCTGCTGTTAGATTTCTGAGAGTTTACATGAAATAGGTGAATTAAAAATGCACATCCCAAGGTCTCCAAGAGTGTGAATTTCTCTAAATTACTTTGCAAAATTTAGCACTGATTTCTTACCATGCTCAGCAGTCTGGATGTACTAGAATATCTGCTTTATCTGGCAAAATATTTGAAGGTTTTTAGAAGCCTAGCCATCCAGCCCATAATTAGTTCTCATGTGAGAAGGCACATTGCTTTTCAGGTAACATAGCCTTATGACTAATGTTGCTTGCTTTAATATTGTTAAAGCAGACTGAATCTCTACCTCAGGATATGAAACTTTTACCTCAGGATCTCTGGTTAGGGACTATAAAAGATTGCACCAGTAATGGGATGAAGTCAATTCAGAAGCGCAAACGAACAATATGCGATAGACTAGATACAGTAGATAGACCATATATAAGAGAAACACCAATCAAACAAAATGTATTCGGAGTATACTTGAAGATGGAAGGGGGGAGGGAAGAACGTTTACTAAAACAGATGTTTACAAAGATTAATACCTAATGTTGTATGCTATGTTCTAGGATGATTGCTTAGCAATAGGATCTTATGCTTAATGTTGATCACATTAATATTGAACCAGATAAGAGAAACACCAAACAAATAAAGTGTAACAGGAGTATAGTTGAGGCTAGACGCGAGGAGGGGAAAAAGGCCTACTAATTCAGACGTTTTCAAAGACTAATACTTAGTGTTGTATATCAGGTGCCATGATGATTGCTGCATAATATGTTTTTATGTTCAATGTTGATTGGTTTAATAAAAGAATTTTTATAGTGAAAAAAAACCCCTTCAGATTTCACGAGCACTGTGTATTTCTCACCACTAGCTGGCAATAACTCTGGGGTTTTTTTTATATAACATTATTTATTGCTTGAAGATTTACAACTAGGCAAAGGGTAATACTGGATATTTGCTCTGAGGTTTTCTCTTAACCAGAGCAAAAGAAATGTGATTTATTTTTGTTTTTAGAAACTGCCTATCAAGAAAACTGGAGGGATTATATATCCAGAAAAGCCTTACTTATGAACCCCCTTTTACACTTGTTATTGTCACTTGATCATTTTTGAAACATCTAGTTTTATGGAGCTTTTCTCATAAAGGAGAGATGCTTTTGCATGTCTTAGTTGAAATACTTTGCTTGGTCTTCAGCAATAAAACTGCAAAATTCAATAAATAACAGAGATGATATTAAAGTTTCAGTTGGAAAGGGATAGTGTAAATTGCGATAGTCCCTGACCTTAAAAACCCAATTAAGTTTCCTCTCCATCTTTTCCACTAGCCCATGGCTTTGATTATTTCCTTATTCCACACATATACATCTCTTGTTTGCTGAAATAAACCAGAAAAACAGCAGTTGCATACTCTCTCAATCCAAGCTTTTAAACTAGAGATGCTAACGTTCCTCCACTCACAAACACATACACACAAAAAGTGTTGGGGTTGGGGGGAGTTTAAGGATGATTTAAGTTTGGAACCAACTTCCAGCAGAGGTAGTAGGTCAATAATCAGTAATTAATATTAAACATACTTGGGATAAACCCATCTTTATCTTCAGACATGAAAAATAGATATAAATAAAATATAAAAGCAATCATTAAAAATAATAAATGAACAAATAAATAACAAACTCAAAGGGCAGACTCATTGGACCCCTAGGTCTCTTTCTACTGTCAGTTTTCTGTTTCTGTGTTTCCTGAGACTATTTCAATTAGCAATGCAACAAACTTATAATGCACTAGGAAGAAAATTCCCTAGCTACTTGGATTCGTTTTCTTTAACCCTCCTATAGTCTGAATTTGACAAGATTATATAATTGCAAAAATATCAAGAAAATCCACACAAGCCTGGAACACTTTGAGATGAGTTTGCGTGGCTTGCCTGTCACTTTATGTAGCATTGTCTTGACAGCGTTGCACCCATGAAACAGCCATCCAACGCCATAGACAGACGTTTCATGACCTCAGACAGAATCATTCTCAGTGAAAACTACAATCATCCCACTTAACTGAGGTGACTGAGTGCTGATTCAGGCACTGTTGTTCACAGCTGAGTCAGTTTTCCTCAGGAGGATGTCAAGAATATTTTCTCAATTAGTCATCAAATAATTGTTAAATGAACCCAATTTATCGGACTGACATCTGGATTGATTTTTTTTCCTCTTACCAATTCAATCAAATAGTATTATTTCTGGACAGGAATGTCTTTAATCTTAATCCTGGCCTAGGAAATTTCTTTCTGAGCCTAACCAGGGGTGGTGGTGAGGCCTTTTTTTTCATGCTCACCTCCCTTGGGTGACACCTCCTGTAATTTGTCCCTGTGAATATTAAAGAACTGTTTGTGAACAGCTACAACTATAATTAGGCTGTGACCACCAAGTCCCACAAGATTATATGTTACCATAACCAAATGGCATTTTACTGAAAATGGAGGAGATGGTAGCAGGTAACAACTGTTTTGGTGGCACCAGTGATGAGGGTTTTAAACAAAGAAAACCTTGTTTTGTGACAAATGCATACTTTTAAAACAAAAAGGAATAATTTAACAGGTAAGAGTGTCAACTCCATATAGCCGGTAAGACCAAGAAAACAAGAATAACACAATAAAGTATCTTTAATCTCTGTCTTGGAACCTGCCATAGGAATTTTCCAGCTTCCTTAATAGAGATTTAATTAAAATGTAGCCTCTTTGAAATGCTTTCCTTTCAGATGTCTCCCCACCTGACTGAACTGCCATTTATGAGACACTCTGTCAACAAACTCCATCCGAGCTTTTACTAATAATAATAATAATAATAATAATAATAATAATAATAATAATAATAATAATAATAATAATAATAATAATAATAATAATGTTGGAAGGTACCTTGGAGGTCATCTAGTCCAACCCCCTGCTCAGGCAGGAAACCCTATACCATTTCAGACAAATGGCTGTCCAGTCTGGTCTTAAAAACTTCCAGTGTTGGAGCATTCACCACTTCTGGAGGCAGGTTGTTTCACTGATTAATTGTTCTAACTGTCAGGAAGTTTCTCCTCAGTTCCAGGTTGCTTCTCTCCTTGATTAGTTTCCACCTGTTGCTTCTTGTTCTGCCTTCAGGCACTTTGGAAAATAGCTTGACTCCCTCTTCTTTGTGGCAGCCCCTGAGATATTGGAACACTGCTATCATGTCCCCCCTCGTCCTTCTCTTCATTAAACTAGACATACCCAATTCCAGCAACCGTTCCTTAAATGTTTTAGCCTCCAGTCCCCTAATCATCTTTGTTGCTCTTCTCTGTACTCTTTCTAGAGTCTCGACATCTGTCATTCCTACAGATAATTTCATGGTACAGCAGGAAAGCTGCATTCCACTTAAATAGAGTGGAGCATCCCATTATGGCAAATACATTTTGCATCAACCATGCAAAATGGTGGTGCAAAGACTGCATTGAGTTATAATCAATGGCTAAACCCACTGACCTGGGTTTAAAAACTAAACTCCTCTAAGTCCCAGCCCTCATTAAGTGAGTAATTGGCAGATGCTTCCCTTCCAACTACTAATATTTGGGAGGCGAAGGGGACAAGAGGAATAGGAAAGGGAAACAAAGCTGTGAAATGTATCTGTCTATTTCTTTATGTCTTCCACTTGGCAAACATGGACACTTCTACTTGGCAGCAATGTGCCTAAGGTAGGATAGGGACTGGCAGGAGGGGCAGCAAATTTTATGCCATAATAGTTTTTCATCAGATTGACAGTGGATAGATGGATGGATATCAATTTATATGAGCCTTGAGAAAATGGCCTAAGATTGCAGCCTGAAGCTATAGGCCCTTGTAGTATTAATTTACATAGTAATGATGCAACACCACAATCGTTGCCGTTTTCTGAGAATTTTAGTCCTTCTCCCGTGAATTACTGGTGAAAGTCCCTTCTTTCTGCTCGAGTTAGTGGAGATAATAATGCTCAAGCAACTTTGTAAAAACACGGCAAATCTGAAGTGCAAGATTACACTGTATTGTTATTCATAGAATTTGTAGCCACCAGGCACTGTCCTGTTCATTGAGTCTGACCTCCTGGGTAAAGTAGACTATAAAATGTCTCCAATAATTCTCGCGTGAAACTTATGAAATGGGGCAGTGTCTTCCATAAAAGTCATAAGATCTTGATAAAAAGACTTCTTCTAAATAACAGAGATCCATCATTGTCTTAAGTTTTTAGTAATAGCCAACTGTCACTATTAAATTCTCCATGATATATTTTCTAAAATGAGCCTTCATTATTTGTCGCACTAAGCTTCAAGGGAATTGCTTTATGGCAATCAAAAGTTCCCCATTCCTTCTCTGTAAGAACCATTTTTCTACATGTTTATAAGATTGCTAAGTATGTAATCTCATTGGACTGCCCAATTAAGAATGCCACTAAATTTATAATCCCCGCCAACAATTTAAAAGGGCTCTCAGTGCAGATAAAGAAACAATATACGAGGGACTTACTTTCAAGCAAGGTAATTTTGCATATCCCATCCATTTACGTTTTTCATTTAGCAGAGCTCACTAGGCTGAGCTCCCAAGCTACTAAAGAAAGATGTATTTTAACAGACTATTCAACTCTCCCAAATACTGCTGAGCTAGTCAGATACAATTTGGTTCCACGTTATTAGAACGCCAATAGCTTCCCATTATTGATTGAATGTTCCTTAAAATTTAGTTGAATTGACAACCCAGGCAAAATGAATGTTGCCTGAAATGATTTCTGCTCTACAGTTTCTTCTGAGGAATCCTACTTTTACCCAAACAGGAAAATCATCATCATCATGATAAGAAAAAAACAACATCCTTCTTAAGAATTTGGAAATCCAATTTTCTATTATAACCAGGCATGGGCTACAGCAATTACTAGAGGGCAGCAAACATTCAGCATTTTGTACCTGCATGCTGCCCTCAAGAGCTCACTGTTGCTATTAGTTAGTACTGCCTACAACACAGCACTGAAAAATTTGGCCTTAGATGTTCAACTTCCAGAAAGTCTGTTAAAAGCATTGTGTACACCAGAAAATTAGTATGCAATCCTGTATTTAATTTCAAGCAGCACCATTCCTCCCAACCATAAACACATACCAATGATAAATACATACCAATATTCCATGTTCTAATTACTTATCCATCTCTTTTTCCCCTTGAAAGCTGATATAATTATTAATTTTAACAGTTGTGTTTAATTCTGTTAGTACATAGGTTTTACATACACATACATATATACATACTATATACATATTATACACACACACAAACACACATAATAATAATAACAACAATAACAACAACAATAATAATAAAGTTTAAAGGGACCTTATAGATCATCTAGTCCAGCGGTTCTCAACCTTTTTTAGGTCGCGATCCCCGATCTGTCAAGCACCGCGCATGCACGGTACTACCTCCTGTGCCGCGCATGCGCAGTGCTGCCCCCTGTGCCGGCCGAGGCGTAGGCCGCCGCCCGTTCGGGGGGGCGGCAGGCAGTCCCAGGCGCTCCTGGGCGGCCGCGGCAGTGACGGTGCAGGGCGACCACGGGCTGGGCCACCAGCTGGCCCAGCCCAACTGAGGTAAGCCACCCGCCGGGCCCCATGTGTGACAAAAACTCCCTGCGCCCGCTGCTGCCCTGCTAGCCTTGCCTTCACTGCCGCCCGTTTGAGGTGGCAGCAGGCAGGCCCAGGCACTCCTGGGCGGCCACAGCAGCAACGGCGCAGGGCGACCACGGGCTGGGCCACCAGCTGGCCCAGCCCAAGGGAGGTAAGCCACCCACCTGGCCCCACGCGCGCCAAAAACTCCCTGCACCTGCCGCTGCCCCGCTAGCCTTGCCTTCGCTGCCGCCCGTTTGGGGCGGTGGCAGGTAGGCCCAGGCATTCCTGGGCAGCTACAACAGCAACGGCGCAGGGTGACCACGGGCTGGGCCACCAGCTGGCCCAGCCCAAGGGAAGTAAGGCACCTGCCAGGCCCCACGCGCGCCAGCTGCCCTCCCTGTGCCCGCCGTCCTCCCACCTCCCACCCCTGGCCCTCTTTTACTTATATTTTTAGTAGTTGCTCAGCAGGGAGTGGTGGAAAGTCCCTGACCGCTCGCCTTCGCTGCAGACAACTTGCAGCACCGTTTGCAGACTGGGACTTTTGGCGGGCTCAGCAGGGCAGAGACAGCCTGGACAATTCCTATTGGGTTTTGAAAGCCAATAGAATTAGACTCTATTCAAGAGAGTCTATTCTATTGGCTTTCAAAAGCCAATACAATAAGAGGGAGTAGCACAGCTAAGGAAAAGGGGAAAAATGGCATAACACAGCTAAGGAAAAGGGGAAAAAATGACGGACTGCATTGTTTGGCGACCCCCGTGAAATGGTCGTTCGACCCCAAATGGGGTCGCGACCCACAGGTTTAGAACCACTGATCTAGTCCAACCCCCTACTCAGGCAGGAAACCCTATACCATGTCAGACAAATGGCTGTCCAGTCTCTTCTTAAAAACTCCCAGTGTTGGAGCATTCACCGCTTCTGGAGGCAGGTTGTTCCACTGGTTAATTGTTCTAACTGTCAGGAAGTTTCTCCTTAGTTCCAGGTTGCTTCTCTCCTTGATTAGTTTCCATCCATTGCTTCGTGTCCTGCCTTCAGGTGCTTTGGAGAATAGCTTGACTCCCTCTTCTTTGTGGCAGTCCCCGAAATATTGGAACACTGCTATCATGTCCCCCCTCGTCCTTCTCTTCATTAAACTAGAGATACCCAATTCCAGCAACCGTTCCTTATATGCTTTAGCCTCCAGTCCCCTAATCATCTTTGTTGCTCTTCTCTGTACTCTTTCTAGAGTCTCAACATCTTTTTTTATATCGTGGTGACCAAAACTGGATGCAGTATTCCAAGTGTGGCCTTACCAAGGCATTGTAAAGTGGTATTAATACTTCATGTGATCTTGATTCTATCCCTCTGTTAATGCAGCCTAGCACTGTGTTGGCTTTTTTGGCAGCTGCAGCACACTGCTGGCTCATATTTAAGTGATTGTCCACTAGAGCTCCAAGATCCTTCTCACAGTTACTACTGTAGAGCAAGGTACCACCTATACTATACCTGTACATTTTTTTTCTTGCCTAAATGTAGAACCTTACTTTTTTCACCATTAAATTTCATTTTGTTAGATAGCGCCCAATGTTCAAATATGTCCAGATGCTTCTGTATCTTAAATCTATCTTCTGGAGTGTTGGCTATTCCTGCCAGCTTGGTGTCATATGCAAATTTCATGATTTCTCCATTTATCCCCTCGTCCAAATCGTTGATGAAGATGTTGATGAACACTGGGCCCAGAACAGAGCCCTGGGCACCCCACTACACACTTCCCTCCATGTAGATGAAGTTCCATTGAGGACCACAGGCTGAGTACAGTTGGAAAGCCAGCTACGAATCCATCTGGTGGTGATGCTATGTAACCCACATTTTTTAATCTTATCAAGTAGTAGGTTGGGATTTATTTTATCAAATGCCTTACTGAAGTCCAAGTAAATTATATCCACAGCTTTCCTCTGGTCCACTAATTTTGTCACTTGGTCAAAGAATGCCATAAGATTTGTCTGGCATGATCTGTTTTTGACAAACCCATGTTGGTTTTTAGTAATGACTTTGTTTGCCTCTAAGTATTTGCCACAGTTGTTAAGTGAATCACTGCAGTTGATAAATTAGTAACCCAGTTGTTATGGCTTCCCCATTGATTTTGCTTCTCAGAAGGTCACAAAAGGTATTCATATGACCTCAGGGCACAGCAACGGTTATAACTATGAATATATTGCCAAGCATCTGAATTTTTTTATTGGTTTTTAAGAGATTACAAAGAAAAAAGAAATAATAACTCAACTGAAAACAATCATATAGCACATTTGCCAAACAATCAGTATGACTGCTCGGTACCCCCCCACCACATCCCCCTAACCCTAACCTTTCCCCCTCCTCTTACCCTCTATCTACCTACCTTCCTCTCTCCTTTCTCTACTCCACCCACCTCTATCCCCTCTCTTCTCCCTCTTACCATCTTCCTACTTACTTCTACCTTCACTCCTCCTTCCTCTTTCCATCCGATGTGGTGCCCAGAGGCCACCCGAGCAACCCCTTAATACCTATAGTTACATATTCTTGTATCAACCCCGATTACAGTTGAGAAAACATAGTATACCAATTATAAACACCCTCCCACCTCCCCCCGACTTCCCAGAGTGAATACAGGGTAGGAACGCAAGGACCCCCACTAAACTACATATTATATAACTATTTAACTATATACCAAATGTAATTTCTTCAGTTGATATTTCCTTTGTATATAATCTATCCATTTTTTCCAGTCCATCATAAATTTTTCATTTGAGTGGTTCTTCAAATATGCGGATATCTTAGCCATTTCTGCCATATTTATAACTTTTAATGTCCATTCTTCAATAGATGGTAATTCAGACGTCTTCCAATATTGTCCCACCAATAGTCTTGCTGCAGTAATCAAGTTCAGAATCAACTTAGTCTCTATGGTGGTACAGTCTTTTGTGATGCCAAGCAAAAATAACTGTGGTGAAAATTCAATACGCTTTTTCAATATATT
This sequence comes from Bothrops alternatus, assembly GCA_034064705.1. NCBI lineage: Eukaryota > Metazoa > Chordata > Lepidosauria > Squamata > Viperidae > Bothrops > Bothrops alternatus. Next base: position 143,315 of record JARGCV010000142.1, read on the forward strand.
CTGAAGAATCCACCATATTTTTATCCAAAAAGCCTTGATTTTTTTACAAGTCCACCAAATATGAAAATAAGTAGCGTCCATCGATTCACATCTCCAACACTTGGGTTGCACATCTGAATACATAAGTGATAATTTTTTCGGGTCTAAATGCCATCTATAAAACATTTTATAAAAGTTTTCTCTTAAGTGCTGTGCTTGTGTAAATTTTACATTTTTCACCCATATCCTTTTCCATGTTTCCATCATAATTGGTTGTCCAAAATTATGTTCCCACTTAATCATGCAATCTTTAACTAATTCAGTTCCAGAATCAATTTCGATTAATGCGTCATATAATCTTTTAATATGCATAGTTCTTTGATCTCTAACTTGTTTAATTAATTTATCATCCTTTAAGGAAAAACCCATCTTAGCATCTTTTTGCCATCTAGTCTGAAGTTGTACATGTGAATACCGGTTATGAGCTGTTCCTTCTTCCCTTAACCTATTTAGTGATTTCAATACTAAACTGTTCCCTTCTTTAGTTAAGAGCTTCTCATAGGGCACCACATCTTGAATTTGTTGTCTATTTATACTCTCTATTGCATGCCTGGGAACTGTCCATAGAGGAATTTTTCCATTTAACTTATAATAAAACTTTTTCCAGACACGCAACAGAGCATTTCTCAATAAATGCTCTTTAAAACTCCTGTCCAACTTTTTATCATAGACTAAGTATGCATGCAACCCATACAATAACCCGTACCCTTCTATGTTCAATATTCTTTCGTTAATTAAGTTAATCCAGTCACTTATTGCTACTAAAACTGCAGCATAATAGTATAACTTAAAATTGGGCATTTTCAAACCACCTCTCTCTCTTGTATCTTGAATAATTTTTAATTTGACCCTTGGTTTCTTGCCATTCCAAATGAATCTATTAATACCTTTCTGCCACTCCTCTAAGTTCCCATCCTTTTTAAGTATTGGTAACATTTGAAATAAAAATAAAAATTTCGGCAATACATTCATTTTAATTGCAGCTATCCTACCCAGCATAGATAATTGTAATTTTTTCCATTTCTCCAATTCTATTTGTATCTTGTTCCATAAAAATTCATAATTATTCTTATATAATTTCCCATTTGAAGCTTCTATATATATTCCTAAATATTTAACTTTCTTAACTATCTCACAACCCGTTATTCTTTCCAAATCTTGTTTTAATTTATTATCTAAATTTTTAACCAACATCTTTGTCTTAGATATGTTTAATTTAAAACCTGATACCCTTCCATAATTTTGAATAATCTCCATCAATCTCTGAGCCGACTGTATTGGCTGAGTCAATGTCACAAGTAAATTCAAGCATCTGAATTTTGATGACATGACCATGGGGATGCTACAAAGGTCGTAACTATGAAAATGGTCTCTCTCTCTCTCTCTCTCTCTCTCTCTCTCTCTCTCTCTCTCTCTCTCTCTCTCTCTCTCTCTCTCTCTCTCTCTCTCTCTCTCTCTCTCTCTGTGTGTGTGTGTGTGTGTGTGTGTATTCAAATTTGCAATGGCACTGAAAAAAGTGACTTATGACCATTTTTCACAGTTATGATGATAAATTATGAAAAAAATTGTAATTAACTGTTTGTAGAAGTTTGGGCCAGTCACTCACTCTCAGCTCAATCCATTTCACAGGTTTGCTGTTGTGGGGAAAACAGGAGGAAGAATAAGGATTAGGTATGTTTGCTACCTTTTATATATAAATATATGTATGAAACAGGATTTTTTTCACTGTTAGACTATTAGTGTTGATTGTCTGCATTGACTGGTAACAGCTTTTCAGAGTTTGTGCTAACTTATCTGGCAAACTTTCTTTTCCAATAGTTTGGGGATGCCACCCTTCCCCTCACAGAATCCAGGTGCAAATAGGGCTACATGCTCATAGAGTAATCTGACCATCTTTGTTTTGCAAGATTAATAATGAATTGTGAACCTTGACCGGAAAAACACTGGGAATCCCATGGAAGAGCGGTATATTACTTTGGAAAATCAACACTGATTTAAAAGAAGATAACCACATTTATATTTCCAGCATTCTCGTTGAAAATTGCCCACTCTCCACACTACAGGTTATTAAAAGGCCTTTTCAGCTAGCTGTATGCTATATTGATTTACACAGTAGCAGTCTGTCCTGCCACAGCTTCTGAAGCAAGTTGGTTTACTAAAACAAGCACAGTGATTTCCTTAAGGAAATGTTTAGCTGACTGTTGAATCTTCCAAAGAACTAAACATATATAAAAGAATAAACTGAAAGCATGCTCAGCCATTTATGCTATATTATCATGCTATTAACTGTCATGAGTCTTTATGCAGTAATGGTGGTATACACATAAATATACTATTTATATATTTAAAATATTTATATAGCCTTTCATATAACTATGAAAAATACTCATACAAATACAGGGAGGACTGTATTTATTTATTTATTAAATTGGTATACAATTTAATAAATAAATTGAGTATTTTTCATAGTTATATGAAAGGCTATATAAATATTTTAAATATATAAATAGTTGCCAGGCTCAATGCAGTTCACAGTATCAAAAATTATACAAAATATCACATTGCTCATGTATAAGAAAGAGGGAAGGAAAAGATATGGGCAGATTTGTAAAAGATTGGTTTATAGCTTACCCCAATAAAGTATATGTTATGATTCCGACATATGAAACCCTTCAAAGAACTTTGAGGCATTGTTTACCTTAAAGAATCTTTATTTGAGTAGCAACACATTGGCATGTACATAGTCCAAGCCAAAATCTGGCTTCCCCTCCCCTCAGCACATAGTATCAAAGCACAATTCCCTCCTCTTACTAACAGTCATAAATCACATTCTCCAATGAGTTTGAAATGCTGGCTTTCCACCATTTACATCTCTTATTACTCGGGAGAATTGCAGCAGTGAAAATGAACATCTTACCCAAAATGATATTTCTGTTTCAGAACATCCCAATTCAATTAGACAAGAAATTTTTCAAGGATTTGAATAAATTAACCTTAGAATTTGTGTGGTCCGGTAAGAAGGCAAGAATAAAATTAAAGGCATTACAGGATGCCAAAGAGAGGGGAGGCTTAGGTTTCCCAGATTGGGAGCTATATTACCAAGCAGCGGCCCTGACATGGATTAGAGATTGGATAACCTTAGAAAATAAAAGATGTTTACATTTAGAGGGTTATGACCTCCAGCAGGGTTGGCATGCTCACATATGGATAGGGCAAAGCAGAAACCACCAATATTTTTTAAGATATAAGGTTCGGCAAGAATTAATAAAAAGCTGGAATATAGTCAAATGTCAATATTACACAAAGATTCCGGCTTAGCTATCGCCATTGGAGGCAGTCACATATCCCAATCTGTAGAGGAAAGACAAGGCTATTACATACAAAGACATTTTGACAGAAGAAGGTCATTTGACTTTAATTCATTATTGAATATTGACTTGATCTTAATAATGGTTTTGAAATTTCAAATTGGAAAACTAACATTAATATACAACACTAATCTTTTGCTTCAAAAACTTTTTATTCATTTATTTCAGCTTGTCTTTTACCTTTTCTTTTTGAACTATTTTTTATTTTAAAATAAAAATGGAAGAAAAATAAGTGAAATAATCAAAGATAAAAACACAAAGCAGTCACGCAGATGACAGGGTAAAGTCACATAGAAGAAAAATATTATACTATACTATGCCACTGAATTTATTTAAAAAAAAACCACAGGGAGAAATTGAAAGCTCAGAGAGAAAAATAGCAATTAAAAAAAAATCTGCTGTTGAATTTAAACACAGCAACCTTCTATTTACCAAGAAATTATGGTATTTATAATAAGAGGGAGATCTAAAAGTATTAATAATAATCATGGGCTCAGTTGAAGGGCATTCCTTCCTCTGAAAAATAGTACTGAACTGCTGATTTAGCCTATAAAATGGACTCGGAGGCATACCCTGGTTGGATTCATGACATAAGGCTGTCATGAAGACCATCTGGAATCTGCAATTTGCACTTAGATTTATTTACCACTTCATAGTGCTTTACACTTTCCTCTAAGTGGTTTACAGAGTCAGCATATTGCCCTCAACAATCTGGGTCCTCATTTTACCAACCTCAGAAGGATGAAGCCGGTCAGGATCAAACTGTTGGCAGTCAGCAGAGTCAGCCTGCAATACTACATTTTAGCCACTGTGCCAGCATTTAGCCCAATCTGTTCACCATAGACTAATTAGTCCAATATGCAGAAGTTAAGGGGTCATCATAATACAGGTAGTCATCACTTAATAATCAGTGGTTTAAAAAATGTTCCAAGTTATGATGGATTTCCCCAAAGCTATTTATGACCCAATTCCAAAATTTCAACAGCTGCACACAAACCTGTTGTCACATGACCACATTTGGATGTGGCAATTGGCTCAGTATTATGACTGTTTGCAGCATTCTGCAATCGCATGATATGATTTATATTTTAAAAATTGGCCATTTTTAGCCCCTTCTACTATTTTCTGGCAAACAACGCTCATAGGAATACATTGATTCATTTAATGACTGTTGTGTTTGCTTAATGGCCATGGTATTTGTTTTTTTTTTTAATTTTTTATTAATTGAACACATAAAACAGTGCACTATGAAAAGTGCCCTCCACCAGACAAAATACAAACATTAACAAACATTAATCCCACCACCAATATGGAAGATTCAATTTCTATTACATATATACTTCTCAACTCTGGGTTACATTATTCATACTTTATAGAGTGACTGAATTTTATTCTTTATTTTTGCATCGCCTATTAAGTTCAACATATAATTTTTTACCTTTTCCCACCGCTTCATCGTTGCCACCAATTTACCTTCATTATAATTGTGTAATCTAATTTCCATTATTTGATAGTGAATGTGATCTACCATGTACTTACACCAATTTTGTATATTCCATTTCTTCGCATCTTTCCACCCAAGCACTATAGTTGCTTGTGCGCTTTCTATTGCTGCAGTTTTAATTTCCTTGTATTCCTTTACCTCACTATTTTTTATTAATAGCGCCACTTCCTTAGTTATTCTCCAATTAATATTTAGCATCTTATTTACCTCAATTTGTATTTGCTTCCAAAATTTTTGAACTTCAGCGCATTCCCAAAACATATGCATAAATACTCCCTTTTCATTGCATCCATGCCAACAATTCCCTTTCTTCTCCCTATGGAAGTGCGCTAATTGTAATGGTGTATAATACCATTTATGTAAAATTTTTCTTCTCATCTCTCTTATCCTTGTATTTTTAATCTTCCTGATGTCTTCCACTATGCTTTCCATTTCCCATTCATTAATTTCTAATTCGTCCTGCCAATACCTTGTCAATCCTTTTACAACTTCCTCCTCTACTTGCAATAAGACCCTATATATGTTACTTGCTTGCGCTTTTGTGCGCTTATTCTTTTCTTGTAATATCTTTTCTAAAATTGTTTCTTGTCTGAGGAGTGTTTCTTTATTCTCACGTCTACTTAAATATGTGCATATTGCGTTAACTTGTAACCATCTTTCTTGGCCCAGACATTGCTCTAGTTTACTTCTAATAATCTTTCCATCTTTTTCATATAATTGCTCAATTCTCATTATTCCTTTACTCCTTAATTCCCTTATTATTTTCGTGAGATTACCTTCCTTATTTGTATTTATTACCTGCAGCGTCGCTAGTTTAGAATTCGTCATTTTCAATTTACTTTGCCATTTCGTCCAACTCTCTATAACTGCCTTAGCGGGATCTATTAAGCTTTTTATATCTATCCTATTCCATTTCCTAAATAATAGTTCTTCATCCTGTATGTCATTAATTTCTTTTTCTAATCTTACCCAGAATCTCTCTTCAAATAGTTGTAAATCCATTAATCTATCTATTTGATAAGCATCCCTATAATATTCCAAACACGGGTGTCCCCACCCCCCTTCGCTCTCCATGGCTACCAACCACCTTTTTTTAATTCTTGGTCTCTTATTACCTTCAATCCAAAGATTCAATTTATTATCCCACTCTTTTAATCTTGCTTTAGGGAGGGTCCCCGGCATTACTTGTAACATATATAACATTTTTGGAATTATCATCATTTTTAATGCCCTAATCTTTGCCATTCTTCTCAAATTTTTATTTTTCCATTTTGTGATCTGCTTTTGAATCTTTTTCCATACTAAATTATGATTAAACTCAGCCATTCTTTCTGGATTTTTTAGTAACCATATTCCTAAGTATTTCATCTTTTTACGTCCCAATTTTAAACCTGATACTTTGCGTATCTCAATCTGTTCTTTGGGTCCAGTATTTAAACAAATAATTTCTGATTTTTCCATATTTACTCTTAACCCTGATTGTTCTTTAAATTCTTGAAGTAAAATTGTCATTCTTTTTACCATCTCTATTGGTGTTTCTGTAACTATTATGGCATCGTCGGCAAAGAGATTTAATTTTAATTCTAAGTTTCCAATTCGGTATCCCTTCCACTGTTTATCTTTTCTAATTTTATTAGCTAGTGTTTCTATTGCCATTACGAAGAGCATCGGAGATAGGGGGCACCCCTGTTTAGTTCCATTATTTATTTCTATCTCATCTGTTCTATTCCCATTTACTCTAATATAAGCTGTATTTTTTTTATATATTTCTTGTATAATATGACTGAATCTATTTCCCATGTTGAAAGTTTTACATAGTCGAAATAAATAGTCATGATTTATTTTGTCAAAAGCTTTATAAACGTCTAACTTCAACAATCCTAATTTCCGTTTAGTTCTTGTAGCATGGTGTAGCACATTCACTATATTTCTAATTGGTTCATAAATTCTTCTTCCTTTTATAAACCCATATTGATCTTTCCCTATTATTCTGGGTAATATATTTCCTAATCTATTTGCTAGAATTTTCATAAAAATCTTATAATCTTGGTTTAGCAAACTGATTGGGCGGTAGGAACCAGGTTCTTTTAAATCTCGTTCTGGTTTTGGGATAATTACAATTTCAGAATTTCTCCACGTTTGTGGAATATCCATGTTTAATAAAACATTATTATATAATTTCTCCAAATGTGGTAATAAAACCTCCATATACGTTTTGTAATATTCTCCTGTAAACCCATCAGGGCCTGGGGCCTTCCCAGGTTTCAAATTTCTAATAACTCTAGTTATTTCTCCCTTTGTTATATTTGCATTCAACAATTGTCTTTCTTCTTCATTTAACTCTTCATTAACCTCTATATCTTGTACAGTGACATGTTCTTTCTCATATAATTTTCCATAAAACTCTTTCATTACAACTTCTAACTCTCTATTATCATATTTTAATAACCCATTTTTATCTCTTAGAGCATTGATATTTGATTTTTCTTTCCTTCTTTTCAAATAATTTGCCATTTGTTTTGCTGACTGCTTTCCCCACATTTCAATTCTCTGCGTTACCGCCGTCCTCATATTATTCCATTGTTGTTCTTCTATATCCTTTAATTGTCTTTGCTTAATTTTTAATAAATTATTCCATTCCCTATTCTTTGTCATCCTTAATCTTTCACGTATTGTCTCTATCTCTCTAATTTTTTCCTCTCTTTCCCATCTCCAACTTTTTTTAATGAAAGACTCCAGGCTAATACAATGTCCTCTAATAACTGCCTTTTTAGTATCCCAAATTACTGATTGCTTTATTTCCCCATCCTCATTTGTTTTAAAAAATTCCTGAATTTCTTTCTGTATTTTTTCTTTATTTTTTTCATTCACTGAGACAACCTGATTATATCTCCAAATTCTTTGTTTCCTACTAAAATGTATTTTCAAGACCGCCATTATAGGAGCATGATCTGAAATCCAATTGTCTTTTATTTCTGCCTTTTTGATTTGAATACTTCCTAATTTATTCACTAGTATATAATCAATACAACTAAACTTATTGTGTCTTGCAGAGTAAAACGTTCCCCTATGTAGTTTGTCAGCATGAGTGTCTATCATATTTAATTTATTTAAATTCAATTGTTTCTTTTCTTTCTTATCCACCATTATTTCCACGTTGAAATCCCCTGCGAATACCACAGTCCCTTCTGAGAAAGCGTCTAACTTACGTTTTGCATTCAATATAAATTGTTTAGCATTTACATTTGGAGCGTATATTACTGCTAAAGTCATCGTCATTTGATTTACTTTAACTTTAACAAATAATAGTCTTCCTTCCTTATCCCCTTTTGTTTGTACCACTTGAAACTGATTCCGTTGATGAATTAATATCGCCACACCTTTACTGTTTGTTTGTCCCCGAGATTCAAAAATCCTCCAATCACTATTATTAATCAATTTATCCATTTTTTTCTTTACCTTATGAGTTTCAGTGAGGAACAAAAAGTCCACACTGTTTTCTTTTGCTAATTTCATTAATCTATACCTTTTCAAGGGCGATGCCAGACCATTTATATTCACTGCCATAATTGTTTGATCACTCATAACTTTCCCATTTGATATTTTTCCCTCCTGCAACCCAGAGCTTTAATGAGATTTCCACCTTTATAAAAAAACCTTCCCACCAGAGTGCCCCCCCCTCCGCTTCTCTCAACATGAGAGAAGAGCGGAAAAACATTCCACTATAACGGCCGGGCACCATTGGGGGTGCGGTTCTGCCGAATCTGCTGCTCCCCCTAAACAGTTTTAATAAAAATCACATCAAGAATAAAACCCCCGCACTCCCCCTCCCCAAGCCTCCTTTACCTATTTCCTTCAAAGTTTAAAGTTAGAACTAAGGACTAGGCCTTTATCACTCCCCTTACAAGTAGGAAAACCTTGTGAATCACACTATTTCAAACTGTTCATTTTTTCTTCTGCCTCGTGATCCGGCCCTCTTTAGCTGGGTCTTCTGCTAGTTCTGCCTCTTTATGAATTTCTTTTGAGGCCAGCTGCATCGCCAGCAGTGCTTTTTCTTTTTCTTTGCCTTTTAAAAGTGCTAGCCTTTCTTCCAACGCTTGAATTTCTCCACCCACTTCCATTTCCAAGGGCTGGAGGGCCGTTGCAATCAGCTCATTAACATATTTAACTCCTGCGTTCCCAACTGCTCCAGCAGCCTCCGCGTCTTTCTCCGTCTGCTGATTTAAATCCAGATCAAAGCCGAGCTTCACCAACAATTCTTTCCCTTCATCCAAAGATTGCGCCCGGTACATTTTCCCATCTTTATAAACAATTATGATCGCCGGATATTGCCAGCTAAATCTGATGCTCCTTTGGAATAAGGCATCTGCAACTGGTCTCATTTTATTTCTGGCTTGTAATGTTTGCCTGGATAAGTCTTTCAGAACTCTGATTGGGATCCCCTTACAATTAAGGTTGGTAATTTTCTTTAAATCTTTATATACTTCCGTAGCTGTTTTTTCAAAAAAAAAATTGATTATAATGTCCCTTTGGATTCCATTTCTTCGTATACCAAAAACCCAATGTGCACGTTCAATTTGGTCTTCTTCAATTTCAATTTTATTATCTTTAAACCATTTGCTAACATTCTGAATCATGTTTCTACCCTCAGCGAAATCTTGTTTGAACCCCCTCAAGCGTATATTAGCCCTTCTTGATCTGTCCTCCAAAATATGCAACCGAAGGCGATCTTGATCTCTATCCTCCTCCAACTTCTTTACCCTGATACCCTGTGCTTTCTGTTCTGTTTTCACCTCTATTAACTCATTCGCTGTTTTTGCAACAATATCTTGCATATCTTTTATCTGCCGGCCAATAACAGAAAAAGTTTGCACCAAAGCCTCCATTCTTTTTGTAAGTTCTACTTCCGTGGCCGACGCCATTTTCTCTCCCTGTTGCAACTTTAATTACTTACAGTTCAGAACAGAAAGTAAAGTTTCCTACGGCTCCTTTTCCTTCTCCAATCCACCCAGGGTATTTCCAGGTTCAGAAGTTTTAGCTGTTTTCTTTAGTCTAACATTGTTTGAGGCTCTGAAGGGTTTAGCGGAGGTTTAATTCCGATGTTTCAATATTTGTTTGGAGAGCGTCCGGCATAGCGTCTATCCACTTTGACGCATGCGCAAAACCCCCCTGGCCATGGTATTTGTTTAAAGACCACCACAAAAAAGTCATAAAAATGGGCCCAGACATGTGTCTGTCTCAACTTACCACCATCATGACTTATGACAGAAATTCTGGGCTCCACTACAGTTGTAAGTCAAGGATTACTTGTATACACATAGCATGCTTAACATAGTAACATTACCACTTTGCAAAGTGCACTGGCTCCCAATATGCCTTTGGCTGCAATTTAAGATGCTTAGTTTTATCTATCAAACTTGGAACAGCCCAGGGCTGGGCTAGTTACAGCCTGTCTCCAGTTACCTCTAGCCCAGTGATGGCAAACCTTTTAGAGACTGAGTGCCCGCAGGGCCACTCACCACCTCCAGGGCCCGCCGCAAATCGCCCAGGCAGCCCAGCAGTGCCATGGCGGCCATGCCCTCTGCCCGCACCCCGCAGCATCAACTGTGCACAATGGGGTGTGAGGGCAGAGTCTTGTGTATGCTGCCTGGCTGCCATGTCCTTGGCTGTGCTGCTCTGCATGGGTCACGCTCGGGGTTGACTCTCCTCCAGGGGGGCTGTTGGTGAGGAGGGGGTCACGGGGGAGGCAAGGCTGGGGCAATAGCATGTGTGCCCACAGAGAGGGCTCCAAGTGCCGCCTCTGGCATCCGTGCCATGGGTTTCTCACCACTGTTCTAGCCAATCCACATACTTTGACCAGATGGACTTGCTCCAGGTTCCTCCTTTGTAACAACATCATCTGAAGATGTCTGGTGTGCCTTTTCTGTTGTGATCCCTTCCCTTTGGAATGGTCTCTCTTGAAATTCAGATGGTCCCAACTTGATTAACCCTCAAGGAAGCTATTTTTAAAAAATAGCTTTCCCCTCAAGTGGGAAAGCTTCCTCCTCTGCCAAGATGAAACCTTCTTCTGGGAAGAGATTGTATATTTGGCAACTCTAGCAATATATATCATTTGATCTGATAGTTTATAGATGTTGTTTTTTATTGATGATATATAGTTTATTTAATTGCAACGTTGTCCATGAGTGGATTGATACACTACCAGCAGCAGCAATTGTGTGATTTGGACAGCTGTATAAATCTTCTAAATCAGGGGTAGGCAACCTTGGCTCTTTTATGACTCGTGGACTTCAACTCCCAGAATGCCTGAGCCAGCCATGCTGAGGGGAAAGGGAGAGGTTTCCAAGCTGAGCCATGCCGGCTCAGGAATTCTGGGAGTTGAAGTCCACAAGTCATAAAAAAGCCAAGGTTGCCTAGCCCTGTTCTAAATGAATGAAAGAATGAATGGATGACCTCAGTATTTTGATACCATATTTTTTAACTTACCATACTCATAAAGGATTATCCTGAGAGTACCATGATTATTAAATTGGGGAAGAGATTTTATATGGGCAGTGGCTAGCTTATTTTCCTGTTGAAATAAATAAAGCAGGCCAAGCCAAAAGGATTAAAGTGGTCTTGTGGTTGGAAGGACAAACTGATTCTTAACCCCTTGTGTTCCCCCCCCCTTTGGAAAGGTGAGAAGCCACAGGGACTAGTGAGAAATTGTAGGAATATCGAACATCCTTACAGGTGATGGAATCTTCAGCTAGGGGGGTGTCAAGAGGGGAAGGAGTTTAGCCTTGCACAATGCCACAAATCCTATCTCCCCCAGAATTTCTGAAGCCTTATCTGGCTGTTCCCAAGATAATGCAATAAGGGTGGTGAGATTCTTCAAAATAGGCATGCAACAAAGAAGAGTAACTTTGATCAGCCCGCGGTGTCATTCTGGTTCCTTATGCCTGACATTGTATCGCCAACTGCCTAAATCTTATAGATAATGTACTATCACCAATGGTAAATGACCAGAAATGGTTAATATGAATTCCCTACCATTAAAAACAGATGCTGACTTTCAGACTTTCAAGAAATGTTATTGGCAACTTCATTGGAAAAAGCTACAGAGTCATTTGTTCCTATGGACCCTGTAACAAGGGCCGTTTGCTTAAGAACAACCTAGATGATAGGATGGAACAATTTCAGTATTTAACAAAAAGCAAAGTGCTCATACTTTAAAACTTTTTTCTTATTTTCTAGTAAATTAAAAAAAAAACACCACCATTACTTTGTGGATCCCATTCTCCCTCTCCGTATTCTTTATACAACTGCTTGTTTGCATGAATAAGACTGGAGGGAAATATTTTTCTCTCGAACACTTGAAAGAGTTGCAAGCAGGTGCATTTAAACACGGAAGCTCCTGACCTTTGCAGTGATGAATTTTAATATTAGTCAGAGAATCTGGGGATTGCAATACTCCTGTGCACATCATGTTTGGGCTGCCTGCTAACTCCTTGCTGTTGACAAATAATAGTTTTTGTGCCTATTTAATACAGAAAAGAAATGGAATGGAAAAGTAATAAATGCCATGAATGTGATTTATAGCTTACCCTTCAGGCAATTCCTGTGGTTCTTCTGCTAAGTAATTACACAATGCAATCCAGATTCTTTCCCCCCCCCAGCTATAGCTATAGTCAATAAAAACCTGTGAAATAAAATTCTAGAGGAAAACAACAAGAACTATCATCCAAGGGGTTCTCTATTTTTAATGTCTCCTGAGATGGGTAGTGTTGTGTCCTGAGCCTGTAAAAGTAGGCTCGGGATGTTGCATTGGTCCCGGGCATTCCAAGAGTTGCCTGGGACCAGACAGAGTGGCGCCAATCTTGTGCGCATGCGCAAGGCGTTTGCTGCCCTGGACCAGACAGAGCGGCGCCAGCCTTGTGCGCATGCACAAGGCAAGGAAAATGCTCCGTTACTTGTTTGCCATTATCCGGGTCTCTGGCCACATAAAAGAGACCTGTGTGTTTTGCCTGTTTGTTAGGTTGTTGTGAGAGTGGAATAAAGAACCTTTTAACATCGCCATGTGTCTTCATCATTCGCAAGCGAACGAAGTATTTAACAGGTAGCTGTACAAATTTGATAAATAAACACATGTAAACACTGCTGAACTGTGGCATATAGGGAGGCTGGTACAGATGCCCCTGTTCTGGTGCAAAAATGAAACAATAACATATCAATAATCATTAACATATCATAGAATAACAAGATTCTATTTCATAAACCCCACAACAGTTTTGTGCTTCCATCCTGGCTTTATTGTTTTTTGTTTTATTTCCTAAGTGCAGCCCAGTGCAGAGGTAGTTTTTATTTAATAAATAGAAATTCTTTCTATAATGGGAACAATTTTATTTACCAATCTTCTGGTATGCTTGACATGACTTAAAAAAACCCACAAAAACAGGTTTGACAATTTTTCAACACATATAACCTGAAAAAGTGAAATAGATGCCGAGATGCCTTCCATGTTGGCCAGACCCAATCTTTCAATGTAATTCAGTCAAATACTTTGCAGTGATAAATAGGACTCTGTAAAATGACACATGGAACACAAATTGCTCATCTGAATGTATTACTACTATAAACAGTCCACTCAAAAGAAAGAACTGAATCCAAAGCATCAAGTGGATGTCTGCATATGAAAAATAATTTACAGCCTTTTTCCCCCTGTGCCATTGGAAGATGTTCCATAGCTGAAGCAGCAAATTAAAAACACTATAAACCTTTACAAAATAGCATCCAACTCTGTTTTGTTATTTACTTAAGATCAAGAAACCTAAAGATGTGACAGTTTATCCCAATATTTAGCTGCAGGATAATCAGCTGACTTTCAATTTTATTAAAACACCTAGAACTCACAAGCATACCCAGTTCTGACACGTTTTCAAATCAATAATAAACCTTTGCAGCCAACTGCATGTTAGCTCCTATGTGTTTGGCCTACCACTGCCCCAAAGAGGAAGAATATTGCCAATTGGAATTCTGATCAGCCAAACAAAAAGTGCAAGCATATACACTCATACACCTGCTTGGCAGCTTATTCAATAGCTTTCCTGGGTCAGACAAATCTCTGGAGTGATGGAAGTGTAGAAAGTAGGAAGACTGAAACACAGCGTCTGCTAGAAATTAGTATCAAGGAAAGCATTGTTGTTTGTAATTTATGATTAATGATTGTAACTATAGTTTATGATCTATGATCTATTACTCGTTTATATATACACTGTAAGCTTGTTTATCAGAGACACATTTCTTGTCTGTCCAATCACAGTTGGCTAATAAAGAATTCTACTCCACTCCGTTCCATTCCGTTCCATTCCGTTCCATTCCGTCCCATCCCATCCCATCCCATCCCATCCCATCCCATCCCATCCCATCCCATCCCATCCCATCCCATTCTATTCTATCCTATCCTATTCTATTCTATTCTTCTGAAGGTGTCCATAAACTTAATTATCTACTGTAGCACAATTGGCTCTTGAAGCAATGTTTTACCTCCTCTTGTTCGCTTGTATACCAGATATCATTTGCATAATGCAAAGTTATTTGTTTTAGCCTGGGCAGGGATGGGAGGAAAGAGATAATATTTATAATTAGAGTGGCTGAGCTGTCCTCAGCAGCCCAATGATGATAAAGATTGTGTGCCAAGGATTTTTCTGCATCAAATCAGATTACTTTGTTTTCTCTTTCTCAGTCTCAGATTATAGTGTATAGCCATGTTAGCAGAAGAAAGCTTTCCAAATGGTAGGTTATTGTTACATGCAACCTGACCCCAGACATATATCCCATTAGATCTCCCAGAACAATGAAGAGGGGAAGGCAGATTATGGTGTTCTTCTTATAAGTTAAGTGTCTCAGCTTTCTGGTCTATTTTCTGTCTTCATCTGCCATCTATGGCATACTTTTCTTTCAGTCTTACATCAAAAGATACAGCAGATGATATATCTTGTGTCCTGGGCCTGCTGAGGCAATTCAGCAGGGCCAGAAATGTTGCAAATGGTCCTGGGCAACCTAAAAGCTGCCGGGACCAGACTGGTTGGTGCCGGCTGTGCGCGCATGCACAGGGCGCGAAAAAGGGTGTTTGTGATTGGATGGGGTTGGAGACTATAAAAGGCCTGCGCGCCTGTTTGTTTGCCAAGTTGTACAGTGGAACAAATAAAGAAAGAACTTGGTTAACAACTTGTGAATCGCTTCAATGCCGCGAACCCCAATACGTAAAACTATAGTTAAGCAAAATGCAGCCTAGAGGAACTGATAGATTTAGATCTATTTCAGCCTTCCCCAAGTGGGTTGCTCCAGGTGTATTAGACCATAATTCCCAATGAAAGCATCTGAGAGTTGTAGGAATTGTTTTCTAACCATATTGGAAAATGTTTATCCTTTATGAAGGCTGTGAGATAGCAATTTTCCCATAAAGAAGTTTGATATCCCCCAAAGTAGATGGGGGATATCAAAAAAGAGAATGGGTTATCTTCCCTTATTAAATTATGAATCCCAACTGCTTTGAAAATTTTCTATCTACATATTGCAAAACTAATAACATGGGAATGCTGATCAACGTTTTCTTCACACAATAAAATAACACTTTCCCAGTTCCTATAAGATTTTTAGTTTCCTATAACATTTGCACAACACTAAAAGACAAAAACTGGGTAAAACCAATTGCTAGTGCCCTTATTGTCACTTCCATCATGACTAAATTTGCCTCTAAAAAGATGGCAACGTAACTAACAATTAGTAAATTAAACTTGTTGCTTTATCTGTGAGTATAGATAATTGCTTCCCATTATGGAATGAGATTTTGTTCAAAAATATAGTGACTGCTATCTCAAACACACCTAATAACAATGAATTGTCCTGTCATTAGCAATTTCACAGTTAGAGTAATTAGATTTCCTCACCTGCTCAATATAGAAGATGCAGAGACAGAAATAAAAGAAACATGACAGAATTTGGAACAGCCTCAAATAATGTACAATAATGAAAGTTTAAAAAAGGAATCAGACTATCTCAACAACCAGAAATGCTTGATACCATGCAATAGAGTGAAATTCCATTTTTCATTAATTTTAATTAACTTTAAAGATACTGGGTCTTTGAAAAAAGCCATTCAGGCATTCTTGTTTTAGAGATCTTTGTCATTAGTCAAACTAGAATAACTTTTTGTCAATAGCAGAGCAACTAATAATAAATATATTTAGAAAACAATACTTAGAAATCATTGCAAAATTGTGCAGTGTTTCAAATGAGAGTTTTGATTTAATGACACATTGATCAAACCACCCCATCAAAGTAGATTCTCCAGTCGAAGTGGGGACTTTTTTTACAGAAGCAAATTAGACCAAGTCGCTTTGAAATGCTCCATTGGCCTTTTAAACATTTTACTGATTTTTTTTATTGACTTTCCTACTGTTTCTGGAATTATTACATTCAAATACATTGCATTGCAACAGTTTCATATATGGAAATTATCAAGGAGAGTAGGATTCACTGACATTAACTTAAATAGCAAATCAATCAGCTTAGGGTCTCACTGAATTCTTTTTTATTATCTTTTTTCTCTCTCAACTTTTCTTGTGGCCAGCTACATGCTTTAATACTATTTTCTCTTCTATTAACTGAATGTTACACTTCTGTACAGATCTTGGTAATACAAGTGACTACAACTGAATACTCAGTTCAGGTCAAATTTAAGTCTCTTGACAATGATTGAATCAGACCAAGCTAACACAGCCATTGGCCTAAATCTTTACTGTTCTAAAAAATAATGTTGGAGTGGCATGGTACAACTATCACTATTTCTGTGGCATTGTTGCACACTGTGCTACCGTGCTTCTACTAACTAGCATAGAGTATTGCCAGCAAGCCACAACCTTGAGAGAACTGCTACTGATAAGTGGAATCCTTCCTGGAGGGTCCAAACTGGCACTTAGTTATACCAACTCTTCTTAAATTCCAGAAATTTAAGAAAAATGAATATACAAGGCAGGAAACCTGTAACATAAAGGAATGGAGAGGACATTCTTCTGAGCTGTGTTTAGATGAGACCAGGTTTTGCTAAAGGGAAGGAATGGTTCCATATCATATCACATGAAACATTTGAAGTGTTCATCTGAAACTTGGCTGGGTTAATGCCTTCAAAACAATCTAACTATCTGTTCTTTTTCCATTCTGCCATATGGAAAAAGGAAGAAGAACTGTTTTGACTTTTCCTCATTATAGCTTAGGGACAAATATCTTTCTGGAATGAAATAGCCTTTGACTCAAATCAAGCCTTTTCAAACCAATTATATCAGGTCTTATTTCCACCAACCTAGAAAACAACACTGAAACACCAGTCCATTATACTCTCAAAAGAACTCTTGAAGTGATGTATTAATGGCTTAGCATGATATGTGACTTGCAATAATTTAAAATGACCCCTCCTCAATAGTTAATGGATCCAGATGGTTCCAGATGGCTTTGGGAGATTTTCTCTCTGAATGAATGATGATCCTTCTAAAGCTTGGTTGTCTTCTGCAATGGAAAAAAAAGCTGTTTTACAGTAGCTTGATCATTCCGGGACATTTTTCTTCTAGTCAGAGCTGAAACAGCTCCTTGGTGTTCTGCAGATTTGTTGGCAATAAAATAAGTAAGAAGACAAATAGAGTGACAATAGAGGTAAATTTCCAATTAATTCAGTCAAACATAAACTACAGCCAGTGGTGGGATTGAAATACCTGAACATCCGGTTCTCTGACTGGATGCAGGCCTGGACCTCTGAGGCCTAGAACGGACTTCCAGAAGTGACATCCACACACTTCCGGTGGGCTGTTCTAGGCCTGGGAGACCTTCTCCAGGCCTCCAAGGCCTAGAACGGACTTCCAGAAGCAGCATGGGTTCAGCAGGTTCTCCGAACCCAACAAAATTTAGCTACCAGTTCTACCGAATCGGTGCAAACCGGATGAATCCCACCACAGACCACTTTCAAAATTACCCTGGAACTAGGAGGGCAGCAAAGAAGGCTAGTATTTTCATCACTGTATTAATACAGAAGCCTAGCTCAGGTATTACAGGGCTAAAAATCCTCCATGCAAGAGGCATGGATGAGGCCTGCCCGTTAAAAAGGAACACTGGTGAAATCAAAACTTCAGGAGCATCTACATTTCCAGTGAAGAAAGAGTAGCCCAATCCTGCGTTATTGGTTCTATGTCCCATGGAAATCTCTGCAAGTGTAGCTCCATCAGTGAAAGCATGGATGTTTGAAAATCAAATATTAATGTACATTGGGAAAAACAAGGCCTTATCATGAGGAGATTTCATCCTCTAAGCCAGGCAAGCTAATCATTCTTTCATCCACAGTGCATTCAGTTCAGGCCCAACTTCTGACAATATCACATTTAGTTGATATTTTGCTTTTCATTCAAAAGAGGGGAGGCCCAGGAATAGTAGCTTCTTTGGATACTGAAAGAACCTTTGATCTGGTTACTTGGCAGATTTTGAAATGGACTTTGATTTCTTTTGAAGAAATGACACTCCAGTCAACTATATGGGGATGAAACAATAATAATTTATTTTTTCAACCCCTTCATCAGGTTATTATCAATAGGGCTTCTTTTTAGTTGAATTCCTGACAAGGTTCTTTTTGCCTTTTCTTTTTAATTTGATTTGTGTGCATAATTGGAAATTCTGGGTACGATTCAAATAAAATAATATCTAAAAATTTAAATTTGATATTATTGCATGGTGACATTTTATTTGTTACAAATAGACCAGAAATGTCTATTTCTAATTGTTTTTTTTTCATACATGAGTTAAGGATTTTCTTCATCTCAACTTTCCAGAATATATTGAAAATTATTAAGTTGACCTTTGGAATAATGAACTTGAGCATTCCATCCATTAAACCAATTCAGGATTGCAAAATGATAATATAAAATAATATAACATGAGATTAATTCCCCTCCAAAAGCCTCACCACGCAACTTTGCTTCAGTATTATGGATTCTACAGAGAATATTTATTTTTTATTCTCAAAATTTGTGATTCTTGTTCTCTGAAGGTTAGTTCCAATTCTTCCCTCCCCCAAGTAGAAATATGACTCCTTAATCTATATGATTTGGACTTGCCCTATTATTATTTTTTTCATTTGGGGGCTAACATCAATAGGTTTGCTAATATGTCTCTTCTTTGCTAATATGTCTCTGTATTAAATAAACCCTGTATTAAACTCTGTATTAAATAAACTCTGTATTAAATAAAAGCTTTGCTAATATGTCTCTGTATTAAATAAACCCATATCCTTCTTGGCAATATTTTTAGTATTTGGACTTCCAATATATCATGAATTGAGGATTTATTGGGCATTGCAATTGGCTAAAATAAATATACAACAATATACAAATAGGAGGAAAAAACTGTAGTTGATCTGCAATGTTGTTTTAATTAGGGTAGGGTTGACAAAGGGCAAGGAGAAAAACTTTCATGCACAATAGCCAACATTTTTTCTATTCCTAATATGTCCAGAATTTCCTCCTTTTTTTCTCTTTTTTTAATGGTTGTGCTTCTAGATTTTCCAGTTTTAATGTTGTGGCATGCAGTCATACATTTCTTGATTAGCATAACATAAAATGGAAAAATACAATAACACAGGATTTATAGGTGGCCTGTAGTCTTTCACATCAATGGCTCAAGAGTTGGCAGATCATTCAGTTGTCTGCTCTAACCTCATTGCGAATCGTTCCTGGTTATTCCTATAGAAAAATACTGTGAAAATGTTCCCTCCCATCTGAGCCTTTCCCGCAGCATTGGCATTGCAGAGATGCCAATAAAAGAACAACCTTGATATGGGAGGGAAAGGACAGGTATATTTGGGGGTGGAGGGTGGAGGTGGCTCTGCAGCCACCAGTGAATGCAGAAATCCATCAGGAAAAAGATAAAAGCTTTAGAAGGAGTATATAGTCCAGGGGAAAAAATGCAGAAGCACAGCAAGGAAAAGCACAACTTGTAATGGTGAAAGAACTCTATGTGTTTACCATTTAAAAGCAACAACAGGGTGGGGGAGAGAAAACAGAAGAAATCCCAAAGCCAGAAAAAAATAGACAGGACAAACACTGATGCATAGTAGTTAGCAATAGAAAACCATGTTGTAGATTGTAGAGAATTGTAAGTGTAATAATAATAGACTATAGTTAGAGTTGATAGGAATCACTCACATATGTATTTGGGTATTGTTGTATCTGGCCCTTCTCAGCTGAGTGAAATCCACATAAATATTTCTTTAAGAGTTTTATTTAACACATTTCAAAAGATTCACTTCAAAGCAAGCTGCTGGCAGTTTGTTGGCCGGAACGGCCAATTCTGATTTATTTACATTTAGATTAAACATTCTCCCACCTTCCAATTAACTCACTCTTTATCTCTTACATTGTCCAAGACTTCATTAATCTTCCGTAGATTTCAAAAACACCAGAAAACTGATTTCTAACGAACTCGGTGATGCATCAGACTGCCTCTTGATATTAACGTTGCTCGTGACAAAGACTTAGTTCCTTCTTCCTCTTCTAATATAGTTTTCAATACGTCACTTCCTTTTTCCACTTAACTGACTCCTCCGCCTATCAAACCTTCGGAATCTCGGATCAAGCCATCTAGCTTCCTGATCCGAATCTGACTCATCACTTTGAGAGTCTGACTCATCCTGCATACAAATCTCCTCATTGTCTAGCTCGGCTGATGGGAGGGGAAAATACCCAGAGGGGCCTGGTTGTGCTTCGTCATCCTCTGATATGTACCCAGCCTGTCTAGAGACACTCACAACAGGTATACAGTACAGATAAGCGTTACATATCATGCAGTGGTGGGATTCAGTTGATTCGTACCACTTTGGCAGATTCGGTAGCTAATTTTTTGTTGCCCAGGCCCAGAATGGACTTCTGGAAGCAGCATCTACACAGAGAACCGGTTGTTTACATATTTGAATCCCACCACTGATATAATGTTTATACATCTTCGTTTTAAAAAGTCCACTCAGACATTATACGAAGATATAAAAGAAACCTGCATGATCCAGGGCCCAGTTCTTTTTGTGTCCCTCTTGCATCTTGTATCTGGGTCAATCATATTGGTATGGCTTAAAAAAGAGCCATTGACACTTATCCATGAGCCCATGATTCAGATTTCTACATGAATGAAATGCACTGTACTGGGTGCATCCTGATTTATAAATATAAGCAAAAGTGAACAGGCTGATCAGATGGCAGAAATGATCTGTTTAGATGAGATAAAGATAGAGTTTAGATGAACTCTATCCTATCTGATAAGAGTTTCTTAAAGAAATCACCATCCAGTTCTGCTTTGATATAAAGCAAGATGTATGCAGGTTGGTTCTGGACTGAAGAGAATCAATGATGTAGTTCAAAATATCCATAGGATATAAGAAGATACTTAAAACAAATTTGAAGAATCAAGCCAATTTGATTTTCCAAACTAATTGATAAAATATTTTTATACATTTGCAAAAGTAATTTTGAATTACTGAAGACATTCATTCAACACACTAGTTCAAACAGTAACCTTAATCTGATTTGTGTGGATATTTGATCCTTCAGACTGCAGCTTCAAACCCTTGTGTTTATTCCAATATAATTTCAAGCCTTTCTGGATATAACAGATTCTCTGAATATAGTGGAACAAATACGGATCATCATAATTCTGAGTAAGCATGTAAAATGTGCCAAAGATGTACATTATTCAGAAGAATATTACAAGTGATACATGCAATCTTATCTTAATGCTCTTCTTGTTTATCCTTATAGGTCAGAAATGATTGTATAATGTTACATATGTTGTGATCCAATGGAGAAAGGATTTATTATATTCATCAACCTGTTTAATTATAATTTTGATTCTATGGTTTTGCTTGGCATCAAAATGTTCCTTAAAAGAACCATTTTGTATAAACATTAACATTTTATATTTACTTTGTCTATAGAGTTAAATTAAAGTTCTAAAAATGCAGTGCCAATGTTAATGCATAGGCTAATTGAAGATCTAATATGATTCCATATGCTCAGTTGCAAAATTGATTAAATCTGCTATATTTAAAATGTACACTAAACTAATATAATTTTCCTTCTTGGTTCACTTCTCCCTGAGATTCAGCAAAGAAAAGAAAGAAATTACCTAGCAGGGATAAAATCATACAAAATTGACAAGTATATTTTAACTACTAGAACACCATAATTTTAATAATACTCTTTATTATTAAATATGCATGTGCACACTCATACAAATTACACTTGCACAGAAATAATTACTCTGCAGATTCTCCTTGTCAATCTTTTTAAAAATAATTTTAAACAGCACATTTTATTCTTTTAATGTGTTCTTTCTACACACAAAGACAAAAAAGAATGAAGCAGAAGAATGTTGAATAGAACATTTAGCATTACAATGTTTGACATTCAACTTTAGAATTTGCTGAACTGAAGACTCAAGAATTCATAATGTATCCTATTTCATTGCTTCCACATCATTTATTGAACTCTTCACTTTCAGCCTGGTGCAGGAGTGAAAGTGCTGATTGTCACCAAAGAGAAACTAGTTCAAATCCACCTTCAACCATGGAAACTCTATGGGTGACTTTAGACAAGTCACCTTCTTTCACTTTAGTTGTGATGGGGAAAAAATTGGAGGAGGTAGTGCTATGCGTACTACCTAGAATTCTTGAAGAAAGTTAAATATATAGCTATCAAAAATCTGTAAGAGAAAATGTCTGTCTCCTTATCCTATGAAAGGTAATCTGAGGAGGCTAATCACAAGATATTTGTTTCTGGAATTACTAGAAGAAGGCAAGCAGTAGTTCACAAACACTAAAAGATGTTGTTATGCTGGATAAAACAGCACCATCCAGGTCTTGAATTGTGGAGTTGTCTACTTTGTAAATCGGTTTTCATTGACTTCCTAACAGTCTCCCCCAAATACATATTGAGTGCAAATAAGCCAATGCAACATGAGGATAAAGGATGAGAGATCCATAATGGAGAACAAGGGTGGGCATTTAATTTTTTCAAATATAAACTGTAAAATACATGCCTCCTTGAAGCAACATTATATTTCAAGACACAGAAAATATAAGGATGCATGGATGAACTTAATGTTATGAAATCACAAAGCATGCTCAAGAAGCCTATTGTTAATCTGATGCCACACTTCCCTAAGATGGTGATGCTATTATTACATACCAGAGGTATCTAATGATTCTGGATAATGAAGGCATTATTTCTGATATATCACCAGTCAAGTGCAGAATAATGATGTGACTCATTGAAAGCTCATCAGAACCTCGTAACTCTGGTAATGGTCCATGGTTAATGATTTGTCCCAATGAAAGCCTCCTCCTTCAACTCCTTTCGTAGAAGTCAACAAGAAAACAAGAAATGCAATACGTTCAGCTTGCATCGATTTCTAAAATAGATCTGCAACCAGTTCAGAAATTCTTCTTCTGCTTGTGAACACGGCATCTCTGTCCTATTTATTAAAGAATTTACTGGCTTCTTTTGTGAGCCTGAAAAGCCACTGTTTTAGAAGTCCCATTATCTTTAATGAGAGAGCTCCTTAAAGCAGTGACACCTTTTTTCCCCTCTTTTCTTCAGGCTTGTGCAAAAGCTTGAAAAACACTTTTGATGAATAAGAAGGAAATGCTGTGCTGGTTCCAAAGCACTCCTGCCAAATCATTTCCCAAGAGTGCCTAGCCCTTTTTTGCATTGCTTAAATGCATACAAGTCCCAGGAGAATCTGTTCTATCGATTGGGTGACATTTCTTAAGGTGTGTAAGTGGCTTAAATGGTTTGCAGCTTTAATGGAAAATATGTAATTTGATTATCATTACATTCCAATAAATGTAGCATATACATGTTCAAATATTGAAAGTCTTCCTTCTCTGCAAGGGGCAACCTGAAAAGCGAGCCTTGAAAGAATGAAAAAAAAAGTGTGTTTTAAAAGTGATTTATAATATAGTACTTACTATGCTATCACACCTCTCAGACTTTAAGAGCATCCCTTCATGCATGCCTGGCTTGTCAATCTGCAATATTCTTCACCTTCATTTTGTACTTCTCATTCCTTACAAATGTGCAAGGCAGATATATCTCATAGATTGAGATGTGCAAAATAGCTGCTGATGCATTTGGTTGAAATTCAATTTTGTCCTCTTCCTTGGCCTCGGTATTTGTATCTGGGAGGAAAGCAATGATTTCACGCTAATTTTCAAAAGTAACTGCCATTAAGTCCAAATGAACTTACTCCCCGGTAAGATTTGCAGGTAAGATTTGCATGATCTCAGCTAAAATCTGGGTGAAAAAAATCTTTCTTCCTTCCTTCATTATAGTTAAGTAATTCTGCCCTTTTCTCCATAGAGAAGGTGCAATGGGCAAAGCTAACAAGGCCTGAACTCCTATCTTGCTTCAGCTATTCCGTCTACAGGTATTGTACCTACTGTACTAATAAAAGAGAATATACATAGGTCAGTGTTGAACTGTGGAGTCTTTGATGCTCTCTGAGCTTGGTTTTGTGTGTGTGTTTGCAGATGTTTCATTACCCAGCTAAGTAACACTATCAGCATTAGAAGGGAGTGGGGTTTCCTCTCTGTTTATATACAAGTGGCTTGACCTGTCAGTATTGGTAGGAATGTTCTTGGTAGTTCCTTGAATAGGCTATTGTTTACTGTTTGATTGTTTGTCTGAACTGATACTTAAGTGGGTTATTCTTTATTGTTGAGTCTTTCATAATAAGCTCTTCTAAGATTTTCTTGCTTCTGACTAACGAAGTGTTGTGGCCTAGATAAACATTATAGGTATTTTAACATTCATTCTAATCCTGCCATTCTTATAAATCATACATCAATGAATAAAGTGAATATAGATTCTTGTGTGCTTTTTACTATACTGAATTAAGTTTATTCAAATGCACTTTTTTTTTTTTTACTGATTAGAAAGTTTCCTCAGAAAAATAATCAGGTATTCTGGCACGGAAAAGAGCATGAATATATTTCACATTTTGCTATAATCTACACAGTCAATTGCTTTATTGCTCAGATTGTTCTCTCCATTCCCTATCTTAATTATCGGACTTTTAGTCCCTCTACTTCTTCTAAAGCCTGCACATTAATATGACATTTCTCTCTCTAAAAAGTATTCTGTTTTTCTTTGTAAGATTTTAAGTAAAAATTTATAAAGAATTAGTGCAAGGATTTGCTAATTTGCGCATTTTTTTTGCATTTTGCATTTTCTTTTGATTCTTTTTCCAGTTGGTAAGCCCCACATTTGCACCTGCTGCTAATATACTGCTTCTTATATCTCCCTTGCAAGCTCTTCCAAGTATTTCTGTTGTTCTAAAATCCAATTTGTAAAGGATTGATTTCCATATTCTTACAACATGTTTCTATATACAAGGAAAACATACACCTATTAATTTAAAATCCTGGGTTATTGAAGAACCAACATAGTATTTTTCAAATATCATGAGGCTCAGTTATATTTCTTATTGAGGTTTTACTGTCAAATTGAATGAGGAGACTGTCAATTGTTCAAAGTTCAATGCATCCCACATCATAGATTTATTAAAGATCCATTGTAATAACCTTCAATTAAAATATTATCAACCTAATATGTCTTTACCCTGGAATAACTAATTATTTCATTTTTTTCATGAGTCCCATGAATGCAGTTTATTTGTTCGCTAATAAGACCTTTGGTGGCACAATGGTTAGAATGCAGTACTGCAAGCTAACTCACTGCTCACTTCAGGAATTCGATTCTGAAAAGCTCAAGATTGACTCAGCCTTCCATCCTTCCGAGGTCGATAAAATGAAGACCCAGATTGTTGGGGATAATAGGCTGACTCCGTAAACAGCTTAGAGAGGGCAGTAAAGCATTGTGAAGCGGTACATAAGTCTAAGTGCTCTTGCTAGTGCTAGTGCTAGCTAGTTTAGACTTTGATTGTAACTACAGTTTCTCAGTTTTTCCTATTTAACTCATTTTTAATTGACATAGGTCCTAACTGCCTATAAATAAGATTCCATGCATGGGATAGCCCACCCCTATCCCTTTGTGCGTACATGTGTGTTGTGTGTGTGTGTTGTGTGTGTGTGTGTTTGTGTGTGTGTGTGCACCTTCAAGTCATTGTTGAATTTTAGCACCTGCCTAGCCATGCTCCTGCAATTTACTTGGCAAGGTTTTTCAAAGGTGGTTTGCTTTTCCCGTGGTCCTATGGCTTAGAAAAAGTATCTGGCCCAAGATCACCCAGCTGGCTTTGTGCTGAAGGCAGAACTAGAACCATCTCCTGATTTCTAGTCTGCTGCCTTAACCACTATGCCAAAGTGGTTCTCATATGCAGGGCTTTTTTTTTATCATAGAACGCCCAGAACGAAGTTCCGGCATCTTTTTTGGATGGAACCTTGTAGGGTAGGCAAGGCGGGTTGTATGACGTGTGTGAGTTCTGGCACCTTTTTTTTTTTTTTTTTTTTTTTTTTTACAAAAAAGGCACTGCTCATATGGGATAGCCCTACCAGATTAAAGTTTT
This sequence comes from Bothrops alternatus, assembly GCA_034064705.1. Lineage (NCBI taxonomy): Eukaryota > Metazoa > Chordata > Lepidosauria > Squamata > Viperidae > Bothrops > Bothrops alternatus. Next base: position 169,817 of record JARGCV010000142.1, read on the forward strand.
CCTCTTTCCTTTTTTAACATGACTTTTTTCTACATTTGTATTTCGGTAACTCTAAAAGTGTCCTACAGAACCCATGAGAAGGGTTACCAGATATTGCCAGCAGAAAACTTCTAAACAGAGAAAGTCCATTTATTAAAAGCAGCCCAAATCCCTGATCAGTGGGGGATCTATTCTGCAGTTATATGCTGCATATGAATGGCAGAGAGAGCAGAAAATTATCTTTTACTTTCTTGGCACAGAGCACTGGTAGCATAATAGAAAACTGGTTGTGCTTGAGGTGGCTACAGGATGGGGAAAATTAACTATGGTCTTTATTTGCTCATAAAATCAAAGTCAGGAGAGGCAATTCATCCGGTGTTCTCAGGGAAAAATAGGGACTTTTACAAATTAAGCTCCCTCACAGCTTTTCTAAGGTAGTTGTAAAAGCTGGGCCTCATATAGAGGAAAACAACCTGGTATCTAATGAGTCTGTTTCCAAAACAACAGGCAGAAGGAAACCATGCCCCCCCCACCCATTTTACTACCCAGGCAGAAAAAGAGGCATGAAAAACGGACCAATAATTTCATTGTAAATAAGCAGTACATCTTTTATGGTCCCCAACCCGAGATCCTGAGGTAAAAGTTTCATATCCTGAGGTAGAGATTCAGTCTACTTTAACAATATTGCACTAGTAAAGGGATGAAGTCAACTCAGAAGCGCAAATGCACAATATGCGATAGACTAGATACAGTAGATAGACCATATATAGGAGAAACACCAATCAAACAAAAGGTACTTGGAGTATACTTGAAGAGGGAAGGGAGGAGGGAAGAACGTTTACTAAAACAGATGTATACAAAGATTAATACCTAATGTTGTATGCTATGTTCTAGGATGATTGCTTAGCAATAGGATCTTATGTTTAATGTTGATCACATTAATATTGAAACGGATAGGGGAAACACCAATCAAAATAAAATGTAACAGGAGTATAGTTGAGGCTAGACACGAGGAGTGGGGGGAAAAGGCTTACTAACCCAGACGTTTTCAAAGACTAATACTTAGTATTGTATACCAGGTGTCATGATGATTGCTGCACAATATGTTTTTATGTTCAATGTTAATTGTTTTAATAAAAGAATTTAAAAAAAAAATAAGCAGTACATCTGATATATATTTGCTGAAATTCTTTTGCAATGGCTTCTTTGATTTTCTATTATCAGACTACTTATCGAAAGTTCTTGGATTATAGTTCTTGTGCATTATTTGTTCCCGCATAGCCTGCTGGGAGAAACCAGATAACAGTGGATTAAATCAATTTCAAATAAATGGGGTTTGAGGCATCCTGCACACCCAGAGGAAGAATCTCTTGATTAAGTTTATGTTGAATTGATTTTTTTAAATAGAGGTTTTAATATGGTTGCATGTTTGTTGTTTTTAACTTGTATTTTAATTGCTATTGTTTTTTTTTTTAATTCTTGTGAGTTACCCAGAGACACCTATGTGAGATGGGCGGTTATATAAATCGAATAAATAAATACAGGTAGTCCTCAACTTACGACCACAATTGAGCTCAACATTTTTGTCGCTAAGTGAGGCAGTTAAGTGAGTTTCCCCCCATTTTATGATCTTTCTTGCCACAATTGTTAAGTGAATCACTGTAGTTGTTAACTTAGCAACATGGCTGTTAAGTGAATCTGGCTTCCCAATTTACTTTGCTTGTCAGAAGGTCACAAAACATGATCCCATGAACCCAGGACACTGCAACCGTCATACATATGAGCCAGTTGCCAAGCATCCAGATTTTGACCATGGGGATGCTGCAGTGGTTATATGTGTGAAAAATCATCGTAAGTTACTGTTGTCAGTGCCATAACTTCGAACAGTCACTAAACGAATGGTTATAAATCAAGGATGACTTGTAAATCTCCATGAAATACTAGAATAGCAGCTAGGATACAGCTCAGCAATGAGACTGATCGTGTCCTAGCTAGCTCACAAAATGACTTGTAAAGATTGAAATGGATTCACTGCTCAGGTTTTTCTCAGTATACATTCCAGGAGCAGTTGAGCTGACAAATGAAGGAATCTATACTCCAGGGGTTCTCAACCTTGGCAACTTTAAGACTTGTGGACTTCAACTCCCAGAATTCCTCAGCCAGCTTTGCTGAATTCTGGGAGTTGAAGTCCACAAGTCTTAAAGTTGCCAAGGTTGAGAACCCCTGCTATACTCTATTTCATACCAAGCGCTTTTTGGTGGCACCTTGCACACAGTCTGTTTGTCAGCTGTCCCCTGCTAGCTGCTGATAAACTCCAGACACAGAAGGAACAGGTGACCCGCAAACTTTTATTTATTTATTTATTTATTTATTTATTTATAATCAAATTTATATGCCGCCCTTCTCCTAGGACCCAGGGCGGCTTACAACAAATACAATAAAAATTTAAAAATTAATTGCATTCATACAAACACAATCAGCTCACAGTCACTGATGGAGGGACATTCCTAGGCCCAGGGATAGCACAGCTCATACGCCCCAAGCCTGTCGGCATAGATGCATCTTCAGCAATTTACGGAAAGCTAGGAGGGAGGGAGCAGTACGAACCTCTGAGGGAAGCTGGTTCCAGAGGGCTGGGGCAGCAACGGAGAAGGCCCTTGCCCTAGGCCCCGCCAGACGACATTGTCTAACAGACGGGACTCGTAGGAGGCCAACCCTATGTGCCCTAACCGGTCGCTGGGATTCATGAGGCAGATTCATTAATGCAAAAGAAAAGTCAGCACTGGGAGTGAATTGCTCCCAGTGCTTTACATAGACGTGTTCCACCCACCAACCCCACCCCACTTAGCAAGCCAGCATCCAGTTCGTATGGATAATAGTCTTGAGGACTTCATTCTCAAAGTCCTGTTGTCTTACACCATAAACCTCAACTGGACAGATGGACAGAAGCATGACTTGTGCTCCCTGCTTCTTCACCTTCCCACCCAGGGCTCACTATTTTTTTTAGAAATTATGTATGTTCTCTATGGGTGATATTATTCATTCAATATTGTTGAATGACATCTTAAATACAGGCACCAGGAAGATAGCACTTTTTTCTGCAATGTTAGGTTTGCACATTGTAGCCTTAGTTCCTCTCATCAGGGAATCCTTCCTCTTCATACTCAAAAGATTTCTCAAATTCTTTAACCATGTCAGCCCAAGATCTTTCCCCTCCTTTTCTGAGGAGCTGGGGTTGATGAAGCTTGCTCGGGCAGCTATGGATTGTCTTCTAGAAGAAGAGTTTAAAATCAGCTGCTTGGCTTCCTTGATGCTAAGTACCTCCTAATTATCTTGAATATGATTTCTGAGGTGAAAGTTCAGCCGAACACAGTGAGCATATTTTTAAGAAAATGCAATAAGAATTAGGCCACTAATCAAACCAATCAATGTGCAACCATGATATCATTTTACACCTCTATTCCATCAATATGTGCTTGAAAGGTTCTGAAACATTTATTCAGTATTACACAGTCCTGTGGAGCTGAACACATGGGAGTTCATGGTTATTACACATAGGCTCTTGGAAATTCATAGTAATTGAACTTACATATTTCTGTGCTTGAAAATATTGTCCGTTAACTTAATCATAACAGTTTTTGCACTAATTTCATTTGCCACCTAAGAACATGAAGAAATAGTCTATTTCAAGGACTGCCTTTCTTTCAGAAATTACAGAAAGTAGTCATGTTCTGTATGGTTGGATCCTGTCAGAAATAGTAAGCATTTTACATTTTATGCAATATGCTTAACTAGAAAGAAAACAGATGTGAACAGTGAGTAATTGCCCACTAAGGGAGGAGAACCAGTGGCACATTTGGGTAAGACAGGCCTTGTAGCCTAATAGATCATGCAAACATGGCTAATGTCATTTGGATGATACAAAAAACATGCATGTATTTAAAAAGACAAAACATTATATGCAAACATCCACATACATATTTTAGGGTTCACAGCTCATAGACACATGTGAAATTGTACCATTAACTGTTTTGAATAAATGTCTAGACCATCTACATATGAAATAAGGTTCAATGAATGTGCACAGTACTATTGAAAATCATGATATACTGCTCAATCCAGTGTAACACTGTAATATTAAAACCACCCAATTGCTAAAATTATATTACTTATAAGGGATCCTTGGGTAAACGTCACTTATAACCGGTTGGCGTAGGAAGCTTGTGAGGACTTCATGTGGCCCATTGGTCACTTGTTAGGCATTTAGGTCTTACCTTATGACAACATTTTGTTGGAAGTATCCAGAGAAAGAAATATGTTGAGGAATATTAAAAAGGCAGAATATATTTCTCCAAAGGAATAATGGAGAATATCTTTAAAAAGGCAGAAACTTCTCCCCCCCCCCCAGCCAGAAAACTCACCAGAAACCAGCTTTTAGAAATGCATATGTAATAATGCATTCAGGCAGGTTGTAGCCAGGAAGCTAGAAGCTGATGAGATTAGGAAGACAAAGACCCCTAAAATCTACATAACCCACCCAAAGTCTAAAAGACATGACTTTTGGGAACATAATAGGATTAATCCACCATACCAAAAGAGCACACTCAGACTCAGGTCAAAGTACATGACACCAGGAAATACAAAGCCTCAAACAGGAACAGGAAACCTCAAAAGCCCCAGAAGTTATAAAAACCCACCACTCCCAGTTACATGTGGTCAGCTTTTCCCAGAGCCATCTTTCTATCTGGGTCTGCTCTTCAATAAACTACAACCTTCTTTCTAAAGCAGTCTCCATTTTGTTTATTCCCTGCTTGGACTGGAACCTGATGAAGATTTTTCTTTTTTTATCTGGAAGTAGGTAGGATATTTGAAGACACATATGGAAGATTTCATAGTTAAGATGGGATCCAGCATTATGTCAGTGGACATTTGAATGTGGAACCTATCTTACTGTTATGCTCCAATCCCTGCTTTCTCCATATGTATTCCATTTGGTTGGACCAGATTTCAAATGCCTGGAATGGGGCTGCACTGAGCTTAGCAGAAATATATTATGGTTGACCCCAGTACCACTAACAATATAATGCTCTATCATTATTGGCTGAAAATCCTGGCCTAGGTACCAACATGAGGCTAGTACACAGTTATACCTTTTGATAAATATAATATTTCCTCTATGGGGTATATTGAGAGAATTGATTATATTTTAATATTGAGTTTAATTCATTTACTGACTAGCTTCATATACAATCTGGCATGAAACCCCCCCCGAAGTTTGTTGTAACAACATGAGAATATAACTAATATTTACCTCTATCTGGAGCAAATTCTACCTCATACTTATCAGAGAGGATCCAATGAAGATATTCTAGGAAAATATTCTAAGAAATTAAAAGGTTCTTACAGCTCAGCTTCCTTCTTAGATACAGAAAACCTTCTGTCTTTCTCTGCTCCTGTCATCCTGTATTAGTATCAGGAGGCTCCCAGTAGAAGACTATAACAAGAGAATAGTTAGAGGAAGAGTTGCAGTACTTATTACTGTTTTTGAAAAAAAAAATTATAAATTTCTATGAGAAAATCAATAATGATACAGCTTACACAACTTGTTAGGGTTATAGAGGAAAAAGCAACTGCTGAATGATCTAAAGTGAGACAAAGAGAGCATTAAAATATAATAAACGGAACATGCCTCAGAGAAAGATTCATTTATTTCAGCTTTCACTACATAAAATGTGCTTTAAAAACTTTGAATGGACTGAATTTTGCAATGTCCTTTGTTGTACTGGTTTTGTTAAATCATAATTATGATTTATTTAATTATTTAATTTTAGAATTATGATGCTGTAGAGGGATATGTTAAATCTTAGGTTTCTTTGACACTTGGATTGTCATAATTTTAAAAATATGGTATCTGTATAAAGACTTAGAATTGGAACAGTACTTAAGCTTGGCAGTATATCAAATCCTGAAGTCTTAAAATAACTTGCATTATTCTAAAAGATGATTTTCTACATGTGGAATGGGTATATCTCAAAGCAAAAGGATTTGGAATATTTAGACAAAGAAACAATAAACAATGAGATTTCCTGTGTGCGTATTTAACTAACTCACAAAGATAAAATGATATTTAATGTGTGCTGTGCTTGCCTAAGGTAATGCTTTGTTTAATAGCGCAATGCTTGGTACATGTCACAGTACTTTGCCCCGATGATCTCCTTAGCATAACGGCAATAGCAATAGAGCTTAGACTTATATACACCACCCATAGTGCTTTATAGCCCTCTCTAAGCAATTTACAGAGTCAGCACATTGCCCCCAACAATCTGGGTACTCATTTTACTACCCTTGGGAGGATGGAAGGCTGAGTCCACATTACACTGGTCAGGATCTAACTGCTGGCAGTGGGCAGAGTTAGCCCGCAATACTGCATTCTAACCACTGTGCCACTACAGCTGCCCAATGCTAGTAGGCAAAAAAAATCTTTGCCTAAATAGAGGGTAAATTGTCTCTATTTTGCCACCACTAGAAAAGTAGCCCTAGGAGAGGCTACTGTGAATGGAGAGAGCAATATTGGCAGTAAAACGGTGATGCAATGGTTAGAATGCAGTATTGCAGGCTAGTTCTGTTGACTGCTGGCTGCCTGCAGTTTGGCAGTTCGATTCTCACTGGCTCAAGGTTGACTTAGCCTTCCATCCTTCCGAAATAATTAAAACGAGGATCCAGATTGTTGGGGGCAATATGCTGACTCTGTAAACCACTTAGAGAGGGCTGTAAGCACTGTGAAGCGCTATATAAGTCTACGTGCTATTGGTGTTGCTACTAATTGACTGAGAAAGTCTTTCTCCTATTTCTGTTGGCCCATATTCTTGAACTGTCCCCGTATAATGACAACAATTTCAAAAATAATGGAATTTATTTTAGCTAAACTTAATTTTTGCCAAAACTCAAAATTATGTGAGGAAATCCAAGGCTCCCTTGTATGCTATAGTGCAATTAAAGGCTGCTTGTGCCGAATATAATTATCTGAATTAGATCTCATCAAGGAGTTTCATTTGTATAAATATTGCTATATAGAATATATAGATACTGTACATGCTTAGGGTGGTGATGCAGTCTAAGGCTAAATGAGGTCCATAGTTTTGTTTTTGTCATCCCAAGTCTACTATTGTTTATTGCTTGTGGTGTAAGAATCCTTGAAACTTTTATTTTACTGTCATGTTCCAGGAAACTAAAGGCACAAGGAAACAGTGCATTTAAGCAAGTATTGTAAATTATCTGACTTATTTATTAGTTTGGGAGGAAAATAAAATGTCAGCTTGATCATTTAGCATTCAAATGTTAGCAGAAATCAATGTATATTAAGTTGTTGCAAGGCAAAGATAATAACCTGGACATCAGCATCCCAAACACATAACATGATTTGGGCAATAAAGACCAATATAAGACTGTGGTCCTTATAATTTAGTTTGGAACATGGAGAATGAACACACTGTCTCCTCGGGCTGTTTTTTGACTCAACATTACTCTTCTGCTGTTTTTTTAGTCTTCACAGAGAAAAAATAAAGGTCACTCAGGCTCACACAATATTCAAAATTAGTTTCCTGTACAGTAGCTACTTTTCCTTAAATATATATCCACATGCTGCTGTAAGTGGCACAGATTGACCCAAAATTTGTTGGCATGCTACCACTTGCAAACAAAACAGTAGCAAAAAAAATTACAACCTTCTAACACAACAATATGCTTAATAATTCTGTTGCCTACAGCCAAGAAATGGCAAGAAATGGATAACTTACATTCTAAGTCATTTCTAAAACTAATGACGGGCCTGGATAGGCATCTCACAGTATGCTGACTGCAGAAATGGATGAGGTTGCCATGTTTCTCAATGGAGAGCAAGGGATCAACCAATCAGATCTCTTGTAGCCATAGTACAAGTTAAGCACAAGACTGCCTGTTGCCAGCCCAATACAATCTGTACTGGGATATTTGAAATTGGCTTTAAACGGTCTGGGGAATAAGCTATTTAGATTGCAGTGTAGAATTGCTTTAGGACTCTTACCTCCTATATTAAAAATAGTAGTAGTTATAATGCAGCCTTGTGGCAAAGAAGAAACACTTAGCAATTACAAAGCTGATTCCAGGAAAATCTGTCATTTAGAAAACATCTAGATAACATTGATCATTGGGGTACTTGGGCAGTCTTTTCAACAGAAGATGAATTAATTGAGAATATAGTTCCACACAGATTGGACACCTTAGGGAAACATGTAGTAAGGTTCCAGCTTCACCAGAGGCACAAGGGCATTGCCTGAGAGTTTACTGGGATTCCTTTATATCTGCCATACATAATTGCCAAAGGGAAAATATTAAAACATGCTCCAGAAAAAGCCAATCAGTAGTGGGCATAAGTTAACTTAAATAAGTAGAGTACAGATTGTAGTTCCTTGAGTAACTCCAAATTAAAAGAGATTTCAAAGAACTGAAGAAAGATAATAACTTTAAATGTGTATTCATTCAATGGGAAACATCTTTAAATTTGGAGGGGGGAATTAAAAAAATTAATCTAATAGTTTTAATTGGATCTTAATTGGGTCCTACATAGGGAGAAAAAAAAGCAAATTCAGGGTTCTTGTCTTCTTGTATGCTTTTTTATCAACCAAATGAAGGTGATACTTAATTTAAAATGGTGCCCCTTTCCCAAGGAAAAGCATGTGTAGAATGAGAGTGTGTGTATAGATATAGATGAGATAGAGATTAGATAAAGATAGAGATATATAGATATGGAGAATCACACATATGTATATAGAAAGAGAGAAAAATCATGTGTGGTGGATATTTCCTTACCTTGTTAACATAGGATTGTAAAGTGCAGCTGAAACTGATCCTGGAGATTTTTGTCTTCCCTGACACAATAAATATTTATGATATGTTCAAAGGCTTTTATATACTTGGAAAGAGTCATATTCTATTCAAAACCAGGATAGATATAAACATCATGGAATGTATAAGCACTAATTAAAATTAATTGCCTGTAAAATAAATACTCAGATATTCAAACTATTAGAAACAGGAACAACAAAAACAACAACAAACAGCAACAACAGCAACAGAATGGAGATGGAGCAAGGGCAACTAGGTGAAGATAGGAGATAAGTGAACAGGGAGGGAAATTGGGTTAGAAAAAGGTTAAACTCATCAGGCAAAGAGCAGCTCCCAGGAAGCAACTAATCTTCAGGCTAATTTTCAAAGATATGTCTCCTCTGCAATTGCAGCAGTATCAGCAGCCATTTCCATCTCTTGCTCATTGTGTTGTTTTCAAGAGCATTCTCAACTGATAGCAAAGAGCACAGGTCTACCCTCTTAAGTGCAGATTAAAAATACTATGCCATCTTCAATTGCTCAGCATTAAAATTCTTCACAGGGCCTGTATGGTTTTGTTGTTTTTTTTAATTGGCAGAAAAAAATGGAGGCATCTTTGAGGAAATTGAGCCACTGGTCTTTTTAAAGGTTTGAATATGGCATTTTATTTATTTTATTTTTTCCCACAGAAAGAAAATTGAACAATCATTAGAGAATGATGATGATTAGGACAAAATGGTAATGGATTCAACACATCTGAGATGTTGCTCAATGGCAGCTCTTGAAGAATGATGGCCAAAGATTGCTATGTGTTTAACAATTATAGCAAAAAGCCTTCCTTTAAAGATTATAGTCATCTGTCAATCAGTTATCAGTTTGTGCAAATCGAACTGAGACAATGAATGTCTCTGTTTCAGTTAACTATAACTTTTCTATCATCTCATTGTTGGGGAGGGGAAATAAAGACAGCCTCTAGAGCAGGGGTGTCAAACTCGCAACATCACGTGACGTGTTGTGACGTATTGTGACTTTTTTTCCCATTGCTGGCAATCGGGTGGGCACGGTTTTGGCGTGACGCATCCGGCCCATGGGCCGGCAGTTTGACACCCCTGCTCTAGAGATGTCAGTCAAAGTAACCAGAGATTCCACATCCTGTGTTTTCTTTCCTACCTCCTTTGAACTTTGCCCAATGTTATAGTCTGAGTGTGCTGAAACATTTGACTAGAGAATGCTCAGGAAATCCAAAATCAAAAGATAAAAAGAACCAAATATAGATCAAGAGGTGGAGAAGACGATGCTGTTAAATGCAATCTACTCAAATGATGGAAGCTATGATGCTAGTTTTACAGCATCCCAAGCATATTTTTCACATGAGAAGACTGTTCGATGAGACATATACATAGGATGAAGTTATTTTTTAAAGCTGCACTTAATTTTTTTTAAAATACGTTCTATGGTACCCTGCTCATCAAGCAAGGCAATGAGTGACACATGCAAAAAAACTGCCGCAATGCCTTTGGCTGAGAACAGGATATTTTCCTAGTCTAAGTTTGATCTACCGGTACCTTCGAGTAGTTTCAAGTGCCACTCATCTATAGAGACTAGATTTGCAAGACACTGAAGCTTGTTTCTCTTTTCTCTAAGGCGTTTGCTTTTGGAGACGCAGTTTGTGTCATTTAAATTAATATGTCAGTAAGATTTCAGTGCTATGCAAGAACTTGAAAGTTTATGTCATATTTATATAATCACAATTTATAGAATGGACTTGTGTCTAGCAACTGTGATGGCAAAAGTATCTATTGTCCTATTCACAAAATGGTAAATATATTTAATCTGATGCACCCCAACCCCTCCAAGAAATCTAGTAAGGAGTCACACTTTTTTGAAAATACAATCTACGACACATTTCTTGTATTCCCTGAAATACAGTTCTGAAAAAATATGCATATACTAATGGTTAGAGAAATTCTTGCTGGGTGTGACAAACGCATTCTTCCATTCATAACCTGCTTAACACAACTGACGTGATCACAAGCATTTATCTCTGTTTGATTCATGAACAGTACTATTAAATGGTGACATCAGACTCCACCCTTCGTATGTGCCTTATGAATTAGATAGAATTTTATGGTATTGTAAAATGTCCTTTCACTTAAGTTTTTCATTTCCTTCAGGGAACAAAAACAAAACTAAATTTAAAAACATTACTAAACTACACAACTCGTACCACACTGGGTCATAGTTTCAGAGATATTTCCTAATCTAAATTAAAAAAAAAAACAGAATGGCCATGGATAGGCAAAAAAAAAAAAATCAGTGGAAATGGGAGTGATGGCCAATTTCCTGTTGGCTTCTCCATTGAGTTTCCTTGTATTGAAAATCTTCCTTCTTTCTTTCCCTCTTTCCCTTTTTTTCCTTCTTTCCATTCCACCTTAGAATTCCTGAAATAATTACCATCCACATGCATGCAAACCCATTTCTAATTTTACAACTCATACAATGTTCCATTTGGACAGCCAGTGTGTGGTATAATGAGTAAGATATTGGCATAAGAACAGCAAGACCCAAGTTCTGTTCCTCCCTTAGATACCGAAGCCAGCTGGGTGATTCACCCAGTCACTCTTTCTTAGCCCCAATGAGCATCAGGGTGTGTGACAATCTGGTTGATAAGCGGCCACTTTCATTGCATCCTGCACTGATTACTTCTATATAAGAATTAGGTGGGCTCAATGCAAATATGCATATACAAAAAAATGAACAACAAAAAAACCCCCACCATTAAACAGCATATGAGGGACATATGCTAAGTACAACAAAATATAGATGTTCCATTTGTTTTTATATCTCTCAAAACTAATTCCATTCAAGCTGCCATTTGTAAGGACTTGTAAAATTGGTATTTTGCAGTTGCTGCTGCCTTTTTGTCTTCCCCCTTCCCTGTTCCGTTGTGTTTTTTGCATCTGGTCTTTTAGACAATATTAAATAAGTCACTCTGGAATAATCGTGGAGGAAGAACAGAGTGAAATATTGTACATGAATAACAAGATCTGTAAAATCAATAGGATCTCTACTTTTGTTTACAAATCACAAGTTGCTCAGAGGCTCCCGGCACTCTTAGGGATGATGCTGTGTAGCTGCCGGATGTATGACTAGACCAGTAGGATACAATTATGATAATAAGGAATCAACCTTCCCTGTGAATTTGTAACTATATTTTCCATTCCATTTCCATTTATCATCATTCACAAAGAGCCCTGTGACCTTTTGCTCCTTTTTCAAAAGTTCAGGCCACCTGGAAAACTCCAGACAATTGTGCATTGAATGACAACGATGTAGACCCTTTTTAATATTTCTGCACCGCAGTGCTGGCTTGGCTCATGTCTTGTCCTTGGATCAATTTATCCTCCCTCACCTAGTTTGCAAATGTCCATCTTAAACTCTTGGATGTTTCTGTATCTCTCAGCAATACAGAACTGAAGATGAGACTGTGACCCTTTGCAGATACATTTATTTTTGAGAAGTTGATCCGAGGATGATATCACAGAGCCATAGAAAGTACCAGTTAATCCAGAGTTTCAGAAAGGTTTTCCTATCAGCAAAGCAATATGAGCAGAGCAGCAAATTCCAAGCTTGATCTTGAGTGTAGCAGAAAAATCATTACAAGTAATAGTTCTATTTTCTCATCTATATACAGCTTTGCAGTATAAAAATAAAACTTCTCATCCTCCTAAAAATGTGAAACTTGTGAAACTGTCTCAGTTGAAATGGAGGCTGAAAGGGCAGGACTAGGATTGACTTGAAGTGGCTATTTTAATCTATTTTTAAGGTGTCTTTGTTAGAAGGTTAGAAGATAATATATCAGCAGATGGCGACACTTGCTGAACCTAACTGAACTCAGATGCTAAGCTTGGGTCTGCTTAGCTCTTGAATGGGAAATTTTGGGGGGGAATACCATGGGTGTAAACTACCTGGAGAAAGGAAAATATCTTCTAAAGTACTCTGTTAGACTGATGACAAGAACATTGCATTATTGTGTCTATATCAGCGGTTCTCAACCTGTGGGTCGCGACCCCATTTGGGGTCGAACGACCATTACACGGGGGTCGCCAAACACCGAAGTCCGCCATTTTTTCCCCTTTTCCCCTCAGCCGGCGCAGGGGGCAGCACCGCGCATGCGTGGGGTAGCACCGAGCATGCGCGATGCGGGCCAACGCGCCGCGCATGCGTGATGCGAGCCGTTGTGCGTGCGCCGTGCATGAGCAATGTGGGCCGTCGCACCGCGCATGCGCGATGCGGGCCATCGCGCCGCGCATGCGTGGTGCAGGTCGGGGTCACAGCCTGAAAAAGGTTGAGAACCGCTGGTCTATATGATTACCCGAAATTGAGTTCCACTTTTTATTTATCTTAATGAGCCACATTGATTGATTATTTGTCAATAAGTCACTTTTGACTTTTAACAACTGCGTAGATTTTTTCCCATGACAATCTAGCCACAACCTGATCTTTCAAGTGTCCCAATGGGGCACCCATTGCTTTTGTAATTGAGTCTATCCACCTTGTTGCTAGTCCACTTTCTCTCTCTCTCTCTCTTTCCTTCCACCTTTCCCAGCATCCTTCTTCAGAGAACTGTGTCTTCACCTAATGTGTCTGAAGTAAGGTAATTTCAGCTGGTCATTCACAGCGTACATAACATAATATGCAATCCAAAATTCCCTGCATTTCTAGAATACATATAGGCAATAGTTTCCAGGGTTTTCAGCAAAAGTTTTGCTGCTAGGCTGGGAATTAAGCCAGGAAAATACAGATTACCTGTAATGACTGCACTGTATGCAAATATTCCGTGTTTTACCTCTTTTATTCATCTAAATTTTAATTTCCTGTGCTGCTAAGTAGCCTGATTTTTCACTTTGGATAAGTTCATTTATTTTTTGGATCCGTAGTATAAATCTATGATCAGAATAACTAATTTTCATTCTATTTCAAATATACTTGAGGGTTCCTTTCCCTATGCCTTTCTTATTATAACAAATTCTAAAGTAACCCAGTCCATTTTTTCCCCTCTGGGGACATGGAGCCAACAAGTAAAATTAATTATAGGTGGAAGAAATATTAGATGTTGCCCCATGCTAAATATAGTTGAAAAGAAAATATGACTTTTTGTTTCAATCAGAACTACAGTAGTATTAGTACTTAATAATAATAACAGCATTAAGGATTGCCTAACTTTGAAAAACTCTTGAGATCAATTTTTAAAACCAGCCTAATAATAGTGGCACAATAAACCAGACTGATAAGATTTTTGACAATATTTCCTCAACCTGACAGCTTCTGGCTGGAGGACTATAAGTCCCATAATCCCATACAGCAAAGCCTATTGGGAAAGATTATTAGTAGGATGCTTTCTTCTGTCTTTCTCATTTAGCCGAAGTGAACATTTTTCTCGATATAACTTGATATTGCCTTGGTTCTAAAAACTCATCAATGGTGTTTTTACTTTCATCATTTCACCATCGTTGGTAAAATCAATTTGCCTCACCAGCATCACCTTTCATTTCAATCTTATTTCATTGCTTGACTTCAACCATTTTGATTTGTGAAAATGTATTAATTTTTTTTATTATTTTAGACATGTGGGTTATCCATATTATACACTAATGCATATAGCTCAGCATTACATTTTGAGATATATCACAGTCCATAAATTGCAAAAACACATCAAAGGTAGACATACAAAATATAGAGTAGTTGTTGTGTAGCCAGAATATTTTTTAAAATAATATTTTTTATTAAAAATTACATTTACAAAGATAAAAAAAATATAAAATAGAAGAATTAAGAGTAAAAATAAAAAGTTGAGAAAAAAAGAAAAGAAAAATAACGATATAGTGAAGAAAAAGAAAAGCAAATACGTAAGGAAATCACTTCCACCTTCATCATAAATATAAATAATTTTAGTAACTTATCGGCTTATTTAAAGTCCATCAAATGATCTTTCTCACATATCTATGTGTTGTCTATTTAAAAAAATCATTAAAACCTTATCATTTCAGTCCTGATCTGTAAAAGTCCATTAAGTCAGGGGTCTCCAGCACCCAGTCTGCAGTCTGTTGGGAACCAGGCCGTGCAAGTAGTGGGTGAGTGCAAAAGCTCTATTTGGCCACGTGAAACCATCCCGTCCCCCACTGCCACTGCCACTCCCCCACCCCCACTACTGCCAGTCCATGGAGCTGGAAAGTTTGGAGACCACTGCATTAAGGGTTACCAGAAACTATTACCTGAATGACAGTTGCTAGCACTGCCCTGTTTTTGCTATGCTGTGCCCCATTTTCATTGTGCGGCATCCTGTTTTCATAGCAGCGATGGTGCTAACACGAGTGGGGGTGAGTGCGCTAGCCAGCCTGTTCTCTGGCCTAGTGGCCAGTAGGCCACAGCTTGGTAGAAGGCTGTGGCCCACAAGTTGGAAACCCCTCGTCTATAAGCAAGGTAGAATATTAGTGGTATCAAGAGAGCTTTCGGTATATTTTTCATGAATACCTAGTATCATTCATTCATCAGGGACTCTCCATTGGGCAAAGCACCTGTATTGATTATCTGAAGATCAAAAATGGAGAATAATTGAAATCGCATTTTATTCCCCTCTTTGTTATCTTTACCATGTGCAATAAGCTCTGTAGGACAAAACACAACACTTTACTATTTTTGATTCTCACATACAGTAGAGCATGGTATCATTTTTTTTCCTTAGGGCTCTATTTTCTTTGCTTCTCCTTTTATAGGGCTGTTCTTGATAAGAGACTTCTACTTTTTTATGCCAATTAATAAATATTAAAATGGACAGAAATATTAAGCCGTGTCCAAAGGACTCCAATGCCACTATTTAGTCAATATGCCAACTCGAAAAACAAAACAAAAACAAAATTAAAAACCCACCACTTTGACATTTAATACTTATCAGATTGTGTAGTTAAAGCTATTATTAAAATTTTAGTTTTGTCCATTTGAAGAGAAAAGAAAAGAAGGCCAAATCTGTTTCAGACATTCATAAGACTAACATACTTTTACTTCACAATGTCTTTACTCAATACAAACAGCAGCTTTATTCTTTAACCTGAGAAGCTGTTCTCCAGTTTTGAAGGTCATGAGGTTACTTTTTTTGTTGACCTAGATTAATGGAAATATGTCATAAATCCAGATCGCTCTGAGTACATATAAATATTGATAGTTTCCTCAAGTATTTTTATAATGGCTATTTCCGGTACAGAAGCATTGGTCAGAAAATGATATTGGATCATGATCAACCAAGAAGTCTTTCAGAGGCATTCATGTGTTTAGCTGGATGCAACTATCACAAGTTCCTAATTCTAAGGAATTCTACCAATAGTTGCTCTATTTTTAGACACACCAGACATATACAGTATTCCTGCCTGTTACGAATAGGCTGAAAAATAAAACTATCAAAAATGCATGTAATGTCATCCCTTTAAGTAATCCAGACAAGAAACCAAAAGCATGAGTGTCTATGTAGATTCTCAGTTATCCAGGTCATGTTTGTCCTCAAAGTGCTTTTTTGAAAGGCAAATGGACTTCATCTTCTTCTTTTTTTTATGAAGACTCTCACAAAGACTGCTAATGACCAGATGACTGCAAAGAATACAAATTCTTCCATTCCCCACCATTTCAGTCAGAACTGAAGAAGCTTCTTGGATGAGCAATGAAACGTCTTCAAAAGAAAAAAAATCCAGTTGCCTTTTGAAAAAGCACTTTTGGGATCAGCCAGAGTTGGATAGAAGCCAACCTGAATCCTTTTGGCTGTTTGGATCTAGAAGGAAACACCAGAGTGATTTAAACAGAATGACAAGGGCAAGCCGTCTATGCGTCACCTCATTTTTCTCTCTCCTCTTCAAGATCTGCAGATTCTCTCACCTGCTTCCTCATCAGCCAGCAACTTTTGTTCCCTTCCTCCAATCTTTGACCAACACCAATTTCCTGTCATAGAATGATAGGGCAGGAAGAGATCTTGGAGGTCTTTTAGTTCAACACCCTGCTCAAGGCAGGAGTCTTATACTGTCCCAGTCAAATGGGAAAAATCTTCATGAGGCATATCCCATGGATCCTGATCACATCTCTCCATCATCTGTTCTTCCCTCCCTCGTCTGGCTCTCCATAGCCACCAATTTCCTGACATTGCATATCCCACCAGCATACCTATCCCTTATTTTCCCAGCATGGCCTTCCCTTCCCTTCCATACCTCAGCCACTGATGGGAATATACTGGCCTCCACAAGGTTTCCTTACTGAAATACTTCAATGAACAAGCTCTCAGCTTGCCATGTCTATTTACTGTCTATTTACTGTCCATGTCCATTTACTGCTGACACTGCCAGCACATTCCCAGATGCTTTCCCTTAGGTCACCATTTCCATTGCTAATGTCTATATCTGTTCTTACCCAACTCCCCACCTCTTATTCCACCCCCCAATTAGTTCCACATGGAACAGCCATGTTTTGATCTTTATCCAGAACAAAGTATTCCCATTTCATTCCATATATAGACCAAAGCATCTGAAACATGGACCTTCTAAAATTAGCTATTGAATGCACAGAACAGTTTGTTCTGGAATTTTGGGGACACCTTTAGCGACGGTTATTTCACAGAGTTGTCCCTTCATGATGACAACATCCATCTTAGAAGAAGATTTGTAATTTCTACTGCACATTCTTCTTTTTACCCTTTTGGAAAGGGCTCAAACAATAAATTTGCTTCCTAATATCTTTCCTAATGATTATGAATGTCAAAATAAATTATGTTGAGTACAGAAATGATCCTGCTCATATTCTGGAAACAAAACCAAGAAGGATAGCACCTCCTTCTGAATCTTCTTTCTGGAACCAATTTACATATTATTAATAGACCTACCATTCTTCTGGTATTTCCTAGAAAAATCCAGTTTCAATCTAAGCACTGGATTTTAAAGTGTCTTGGAATTAGGAAAGAATTAAAACATGTTTTATTTCATTTATTTTTGAATGGTTTGAGAGACCCATTAAGACATTCCTAATCTTCTTCCTTCAGTGGTCCACCACTTGTTCTCTCACTTCTTTTTTCTATTATATTTCTACTCTTCTCTGTTATTCCCTATTTTCTTCTCAGCCCACCCCGTTCTCTGCTTTCTTTTTATTCCTTTCTGTTAGCTTTCACTTCTACCTGTGCCTAGCCATTTGCTAATTCCCCAACAATCTTGCTTTGATCTTCTTCCACCCAGCTGTCCTATCACTTTCATTCTCACCAGCTCCAGCCTGCAGCCATGTCAAAGATCTAACCTCCCCTTCCTTGTCTGACTCCAAAGCCTTCTTCAAATTGGCTTCCCCCCCCTTTTTTTTTTTTTTTTGTTCTCCAAACCAGAATCACTTTTCCAGGCTCAGTTTCCACTTTTCTGATTACTTACTATTACCGCCTCTAATAATATAGATAGTCCTCAAGATATGACCATAATGAAACCTCCCCATCATAAAGTGGGTTAGTCATGTGACCAATTTTATGATTTTTTTGCAGTGGTCATTAAGCATATCACCATGGTCATTAAGCAATTCATCATGGTCATTAAGCAAAATGCCCCAGTCATTAAGCAAACCAATGGGTGCATTTTTGCTGAAAACCAGAAGTAAATTCCGGTTTTTGGCAAAACCATCGTAAAACATGGTCATATGACTGTGGGATGTCTCAGATGGCCATAAATGCATCCCAGTGAAGCCACACATGACCACAGGGGGCTGACCACTGAAATTTTGAATTCATGTCAATAGTAGCCCTCTGGTAGGTCCATCAGAACTTTGAACAGTCACTAAGCAACCTGTCATAAGTCGAGGACTACTTGTATTACTATTTTAAGGGGCAGATAGGATATAGGATTCAGAATGAACATACTGGAAAGTAGGATAGTATGTCTATGACTGTATGCTTGAGTTTTGTCTATGTATGTAGGCCTGTGTATTTGTACAAATATGTTGAGCTGCCTTGATTATGGAGCTCACTGAGTCACAATATATCTCACATTATAGAAAGTTTTATCTGACTATATGAATTTTCCAGTTTTGTCTGCCACCCAAAGTTGGGATTCCTTTGGAACTGGACAAAAAAGCACAAAAAGCATACAACATACAACAAACATACAAATATGTTTGCTTTGAGAAAGCCTTAAATTAACAGGGTTGGGAAAATAATTGACTCTTTCAAACTTTTTAAAAACTATTCTTTACAAAGCTATTTTTCTAGATACTATACAAAGTTATAAAAAATAACTACTGTTATTTTTATTTTAGTTATAGTTATTTTTATAACTACAGCATCAGGGTTAGCTCCATTCCTGAATGTATTCTTAGGTGATTGGAAATAGTGAGGATAGAGGTTTCTTAACAGTTTTTAGCTATCAAGTAGAATTCGAATTCATCTCTTATCCATTAAAGCCAGTCAACTATACCTAACTAAAATGTATTTGTCATGCCTTTGTAATATATGAATTATTTGCTTTTGCTTGTTTATCGACAGAATAGTTTTAGTACATGAGCAGCTTTGGGATATTTTAAATCCTCCACACACAGAACATGACACTGGATATGGACCAAAAATAAATTTTCAAGCTCACATATCCATTTTGACAAATGCCAATTGAAATATTTACAGTTCAGGATGACCAAAACTCCCAAAGCACAATGGATAATAATTGCCATATAACAGCTGATTACTGAGCATTTAATGGTCTTTATGGGAATTACAGATTTAGAGGACTGCAAATGATTATTAAGTTAATTATGGAAAATCTGTGAGCACTGAACATTATATGCAGATCACTTTATGACCCCTTTGCGCTTAACAACAGAATACATTAGGACAATGAGCATTTTCAAAGGGCAACGTTGTTTCTTTCTTACCTCATTTCTACAACTGACCCTGTTGCAAATACAATTTAAGTTTGGAACTACATTTGTCCAGCAGTTGCTGGAGGTTTGCAAAAACAGCTCTTCAGTTCTTAGAAATGATAGTCACTTGGAAGATGAAACTACAGCTCATATCAGGTATCCCACTGGGGAAAGCCAGGCATATGACTCAGGTGCATGTTGATGATTGAGACAACTGTAGCAGCAAGAACTGCTGTGGACAAGGTGTATTCACTGCAGCATCTGTTTTATATAGCCCATGCTACACATTTGTATAATATGCACTACTTTTCCATATTTAGCAGTTTCCTATTCTTCTGAATTGGACTTCTGATCTCTGTTTGGAGTCATGATGAAGAATGTTCTCAGTAGAAAGATTGGGGTATCATTGATGGGGAACCCTGGGTTTGAATTCACTGACACTGAATTGTTTCTAAGTAACTGTCAATCAATGGAGCCAGAGTTGACTTTTGGTCAAGAAGCAAGAAAATTCTTGTTTAGAAAAGGTTTGATGAAGTTGCATTCCTCTGGAAAAAAATAAGCTTTCAATTTGAGGATGTTTCTGAATTCAGATGAGCATCTGGAGATTTAAATACCAACAATGTTCCTGATATAACAAGAAAAATAACAAGAAAAAAAACAAGAAAACAGTCGGCACACTAAAGAGAGAAGATGGCAAGGAAGTAACAGGCAGGAGAGAGAAAGCAAAGCTGCTTAACTCATTCTTTGCATCAGTCTTCATGCAAAAAGAAATTACAGCTCAACCTACCAAAAATGTAACTGACTAGAAATAAAACTTAAAATAAACAAAAAAATGATAAGAGAATACCTGTCTGATCTTGATAAACATAAATCATTGGGACCTGAGTTCTGAAGGAGCTGGCAGATGTCATCTCAAAACCACTGTACCACATCTTTCAAAAATCCTGGAGCACCAGGGAACTACCAGAGGATTGGAAAAGAGCTGATGTGGTTCTCATCTACAAAAAAAGGGGGGGGAAAGACACAGGAAACTACAGACCAATCAGCCTAACATCAATACCTGGAAAGATACTGCAAAAGATAATCCAAAGACAGATCTGTGAACATCTAGAAACAAATAAAGTTATAACTAGAAACCAGCACGGGTTTGTCAAAAACAGATCATGCCAAACCAATCTTATTTCATTCTTTGACCAAGTAACTAAATTAGTAGACCAGCAAAATGCTGTGGATATAGTATACGTAGACTTCAACAAGGTAATTGACAAAGTAGAGCACAACCTATTTCTTGGAAAGCTAGAAAAAATTAGATAGTATCACCATCAGATGGATTTGTAACTGGCTGACAAATCATACTCAGTGATAGTCCTTAATGGTACTACATCTACATGGAGGGAAGCAGTGGGGTACCACAAGGTTCTGTCTTAGGCCCAGTACTCTTCAATATCTTCATAAATGACTTAGATGAGGGAATAGAAGGAGAATTTACCAAATTTGCAGACAATACTATGCTGTCATCTTAGATGATAGGGTAAAGATCCAGATGGATCTTGACACACTTGAACACTGGATCCTATCTAACAAAATGAAATTCAATGTAGAGAAAAGTAAAGTCTTACACTTAAGCAAGAAAAACCAAAAGTACACATTTAGATTGGATGAAACCAGGCTCAATAGCAGTAAATGTAAAAGGGATCTTGGAATCTCAATTAAATATGAGCCAACAATGTGCATCAGCAGCCAAAAAAGCTAATGCAATCCTAAGATGCAATAACAGAGGGATTGAATCAAGATCACAAGATGTACTAATACCACTCTATAAAGCCTTCGTAAGACCACACCTAGAATACTGCAACCAGTTTTGATCTCCACATTATAAAAAAGATATTGAGACTCTAGAAAAAGTGCAGAGAAGAGCAACAAAGATGATTAGGGGACTGGAGGCTAAAACATATGAAGAAAGGTTAGAGAAACTGGGTATGGCTAGTCTAGTGAAGAGAAGAATCAGGGGAGACATGGTAGCAGTGTTCCAATATTTGAGAGGCTGTCACAGAGAAGAGGATATCAAAGCCAGACAAGGAATAATGGATGGAAACTGATCAAGGACAGATTCAACCTAGAAATAAGGAGAAAATTTCTGACAGTGAGAACAATTAAATAATGGAACAGTTTGCCTTCAGATGTTGTGGGAGCTTTGTCACTGCATGCTTTCAAGAAGAGGCTGGACTGCCATCTGTCAGAAATGATGTAGGGTCTCCTTCTTGGGTGGAGGGTTGGACTAGATGACCCACAACATCCCTTCCACCTCTTTTATTCTAATTCTAATTCTAATATAATCAGACCTGCTCATAATGACATATGCTTGATTATTACAATATGCTCTCTTTTGGACTACTTTTCGAATGTCTTTAAGAACTATAAGTAATCAGATGCAACAACAAATTTGTCAGATAAAAGGATACTCAGAACCATATGAGTTCTGAGTATAATTTATTAATCCCAAAAACACTTAAAATCCTTAAGCACTGATTCAGAATAAAATAGTAAAAAAAGGGAGAGAAATAAAGAATCACAACCCCTCCCTTTCATCTTACAGCATTTTCAGCCAGAAATTCAAAAAAGTTTAGAATGGAGACTGGAATGGGAATTAGGACTTACCACAACCAGCTTCTGAAAGGTAAAAATATGAGAAACCCAACTTGACAGCACAAATCTTTGGAGTTAGAGGCAGATGTTTTAACTCATTTCCTGATCAATAAGAATTAAAATTGCTGATTTAGTAGCTGCCTCATAGGTCAGAATTGTGATGAAAGGTTCACAATGAACGTGAAAACTAAGGATTCATTTCCCTTAATCAAAGAATATATATATATATATATATATGCAGGTCTTTGGTTCTTCGGGTTTTCTCCCACGTAGAATTTGAAGTGTCTTGGCAACGTTTCGATGAAGTCTCATTCATCATCTTCAGGCTGGTGCTTTTGGCTTCTGCTTCTAGGAGCAATGTGTGGTGTAAGCTGTTTTTTCCTTTTAACTGCCAGTGGGGGTTTGAACTGATTGGCTGGGAGTTTGGCTATGTTCTGATTGGCTGGGGGAGTGTTCTGTTTGGATGGGGGCTTTGTTGTGCTGGAGAGGTTCAAAGTGGCCAATGTTGCAGCTCTGGTCTGGCTCCTGGTCTGTGGTCTTGCCTCATCATTGGTGTGGGTTTGGGTTTGCTTTTTGCGTGGATGTGTGGAGGTGGCATCCTGTGTGTTTCTGGTGTCAATCTTTGTGTTAGGAATACGTTTGTCAATAAGGGTGGGTTTCCAAACGGCTGGTAGGCGGGAGGTATCATCTCGTTTGTTCATGCTGTGGGGGCGTTTTTCTATCTCGATGGCTTCTCTGATTATTCTGTTATTAAAATGTTCAGTTTTGGCAATTGTTCTGGTCTTTTTGAAATCAATTTCATGTCCTGTGGCTTTAAGGTGTTGGACCAGGGAAGAAGTTGGTTCCTCTCTTTTGACTGAGTTTTTGTGTTCTTCAGTGCGTGCATTTATCCTTCTGTTGGTTTGTCCAATGTATGTAGTGGGGCAAGCAGTACATGGGATTTCATATACTCCTTGATTTTCTAACTCAATTTTGTCTTTAGGGTTTCTTAGGATGGTGGATATTTTTCTGTTTGTGCAGAATGCTGTTTTGACATTATATTTGTGCAGGACTTTGCTGATCTTGTCTGTGGTGCCTTTTATGTATGGGAGGAGGGCTTTGCCGTTTTCTTGTTCTCTGTCATGGATTTTAGTGGGAGTTTCTTTTTGGATTAAGTTCGAAATCTTATTTCTTGGGAATCCGTTGGATGTTAGTACATTAGTGAGAGTGTGTAGTTCGGTTTTTAGGTGTTGTTCGTCAGCTAGGCATTTGGTTCTGGAGATGAGTGTCTTGGCTACGGAGTTGATCTGTGCTGGGTGGTGGTGTGAGCGTGCGTGCAGATAGCGGTTTGTGTGTGTTTTCTTCTGGTAGATGGTGTGTCCTAGGGAAACTATATATAGTTTCTTTGATTAAGGGAAATGAATCCTTAGTTTTCACATTCATTGTGAACCTCTCATATATATATAAAACATTGCTTTCACATGTCTTAATAACTGGGTGAGAAATCAAAGAATATTGCAGAGTAATCAAGAATCAGCATTCCAACAGCTCAAGAACCTTCAAGCATATTATTGCATTCTTTGATTAAGCATATTATTACATGCAATATAATATCAGCCATTTATGTCAGGAGCTAAGTTAGAATATTGCAGTGGTCTCATGCCCAGTAAATTACTGATTTTGACACAGAGTTCATATGTCAATCAGAGATTCAAGTTCTAGGGCAGTGGTTCTCAACCTTTTTCAGGTTGAGACCCCACTTGCACCGTCCATGCGTGCCGCAACCCTGACCTGGGTGCGCTGGAGGGCGAGGAGAGGAGCGCGGACTTGGGGGCCAGAGGCGGCCGTCGGGCGCCTCTCGCCACAGCCGAGCCGGTCTCGGTGAAGTGCGGGCCCACCTCGAGGTCCGCCTGCCCCGACCGCTTGGCCGGCTGCCGGAGGGCAAGTTGGAGGCCGGGCCTGGGACGTGGTGGAGCGGAGCGGGAAGGAGGCAGCTTTGCGCCCGCCTGCTCCAGACCGCTCCTCGGTGTGCCTGCTGGAGTCTCTGAGGCAGCGGTGGGAGGCGAGCGGCCCGGTTGCGCTGTGCATGCACAGTTCGGCCCGTTTTGCTGCGCATGCGCAGATCGGGCCATTGTGCATGCCGCACATGCGTGGTTCAGCCCGTTGCGTGCACGCGGCGGGCCGAACTGCGCATGTGTCGGCTGAAAAAAATGAAAAAAAATGAAAAAAATGAAAAAAAATTGAAAAAAAAGAAAAAAATGGCGGACGGCAGCGTTTGGCGACCCCTGTGAAATGGTCATTTGACCCCAAATGGGGTCGCGACCCACAGGTTGAGAACCGCTGTTCTACGGTATTCTAGTTTCTTCTACTGATAACAACTGGGCTTGGCTTGATAATAGGTTAAATGAAAATAAAAGTAGACAGCAGACATAACTTGTCAGTAGAACAATGCACCAACAACATAATACTTTAATGAATTAACTAAAAGCAATTAACTACATCCAGTTCAGCACAGATGTAGCCATCATGCAGGTAGTTAATATTTTTTAGAAGGAAGAAAAGCCCATTCTTCTAACTTGCTTTTAATAAGCATGCAAGAATATTCAATATGTCTGGAAGAAAGCTTATACATCTCATCCATATCCTTGTCAAGACCTGTCTTCTGGTTAGTCAAGTAATGTGAGCATACCTAAGGCATATGAAGCAAAGAAAACTGGACCTCCTGTGTCTTCAACAGTTATAGGAAACAATGTATGTGCAAAGATTTCAAATTATACTAAAACAGTGCAATATAATGTTTGGAATGGGGAGATTCTTCTAGTGGTTAGAATGGTCAACCAGAATTGTCAAGGTCCAGTTCCAAATCCCTTACTCAACTTAATTTAAGATCATCCCTCTTTCCTTAGCTCAGGGCTGTCAAGTGTTAAATGGGCATCAAAAAAAGGTCCATGTTAGCCGTCCTGAAGGAAGCCAACATATACATGAAATAAATAGAGCCCATAAACCATTTATTTCCAAGCACTTCCTCTTTTACATTCAGGTTTTTAATACTGCTTTTCTCCATACATGGAAAAAACATTCTCTTTTCTCGGGAGAATAAAAAAAGTTTCATGCAGGCAATTCTGAGCACTGAAAAAAAAATGCCAATAGGAAATGAAACAACTCAATCCATTCCTCTATTTATACCTCCAATTCTGATTTGCGGAGTCTAGAAAAAAACACACGACTGCAATTGTGATATAGTTCAAAGCTGAGTGGCAGGAAGCATTCTCTCTAAAAACAAATGTATTAAAAGAAAATACACCTAGGTGGAAATGTTAAAATCAGCTTCCTTAACTCATCCAATAAATGTCCCTTAGAAGTTGCTCATCCAAGACATATAACCATATTGCATCTTCTTCAAAAGTTGAAAAATAACAGCCGACGGTGATAGGAATGTGCTGGGAAAGCAAATTGACCTCTGAATATTATGCTCATATCAAGTGCAAGGCAGCGAAAACAAGGAGAAAATGTGAGGAAGGTCACAGTCACCCTTATTAATAGCTTGTAATAATTAAACTTCCCAAATGAGCCTTCTTAATGGTGTTGATGGACCTCAAAAAATGACAAGGAATGGAAGAGTTGTAGTCCAAAATGTCTGGAAGGTATCAGATTGTTTTATGTGTTCATCTTCAAAAATCTCTTCTACCTAGAAAAAAAATCCTTTGTTCAAGGATGCTTTTAGCACGTTTGGCGCTATCTTATCCCTTGCTGTGCCAGCATGAAAAAAATAAACTCTTGTGCCTAGATCACATAGTTTCTCTCTATTGCAGGAGTGAGAGGAAGGGAGATATCAGAGAAAAGTACAGATACAGAGTTGACATGCAATCAAAAACAAAAGCAGATCCACAAACAGTTTGTCAAAAAAAAAATTCAAAGACTCAAATGTGCAATCAAACTGCTTTTGCCTTTGAGAGAAAGGATAAGTTCTGTATGCTTGCTGAGGAGAGCAATAGAGGAAATTTCAGAAAATGCATTCTTTTTCATATGTGATCTAGATGTTAATCAAAATATGTTCATTTGGAAGACAAATCAGACAAATTTTGGTTTTCCTTCTGATTCATCAGCCTTATGTAAAGTTTCCAGCCTTGGCAGACTGCCAAGCTTTCAGCATTGCCTTCCAAACAATCATCAAGGGCTGGTCCTTCAAATTTACTAACCACATCACTAAAATACCTTGCATATCATTTTAATAGGACAGATCCTCATGATGTCACATTTGTTTCATCCTCATGCCCATAGATCTCTTAATTTTAGAACCATTTTTTTTCTTTTTTTGTCTGTTCTCCCAATGGTCTGGGACACCTCCAAGATGATATAACTGATGACATGATCCTGGAATCACAACTGCCCTCCTCCCATTGGCTACTTTACGCTTTTAAGGGCATTCTCCCTATCCTCCAGGGAGGGTGATTTTGTCAATGCTGATGTTTTGGGATTGCAAGGTGCCTACTGGTACTATCTTTGCTTTCCTTTATCATAGTTGTTCTTTTATATGCAAGTCTTTGTATTTTGTGATTTCCTCCAGGATTTTCTCTTCTATTCTGCTCTGTCTGGTATTATTGTTGTTGTTATTGTTATTATTATTCATTGCATAGTCAGCCAGATGTTCAGCCTGGATTTGGCATTTTTAATGATCTATTAAGCCCTTCCCAAAGATACGTAGATGTGGACATTTGATGGTGTTAAAGGTATTGTCACAGAGTGTAAGCTGTTCCAAGTAAAGTTGCCTTTTGCAATTGACTGATGGTATTACTATTATTACTATTATTACTATTACTATTATTATTATTATTATTATTATTATTATTATTATTATTATTATTATTATTATTATTATTATTATTATTATTATTTCACAGCAATGCGAAGTTGCAGTTCCCAGTTCTTTAGTTGGCATTGGTCTTCATATACATTGAGTTCTTCCCAAGAACCTAGGCTGCAGACAGATGCGATGTGGCCTTGCCTGCCACACGCCCTGCAAATGGCGGAGCAGAACCTGCAGTCAGCTCGCTTGTGGCGTCCTCCGCACCCGAAGCATTGGAGAGATGTTCGGGCCTTGTCCGGACGTCCCTTCTGCCTCCTTTCAGCTGGCTGGTGAAATCTGTCCACCTCCTCTTCAGGATCTGCTTCCGATCCTTCTTGAGCGTCCTCTTGATGGACAGTAGCTTTGTCTGGAGGGTTCCTGGCGAGCCGTAAGGCCTTCACAGCCCCGCCTGCTGCTTCCTCAGCTGCCACCTCTCGTAGTGCATCTTGGAAGGAGACCTCTTCTTTTGCAAAAATCTTCTGTTGTAAGTCTCTGCTCCTCAAACCGCATAAAAGCGATCTCGCAGCCTCTCTTCCAGATCCTTGAACTCACAAGGCCTGGCCACTTGCCTTAAGGCAGCAATAAAGTCTGCAGCAGATCCACCCGGCCTCTGATCTCTCTGCTTGAATGCATGCCTCCAAGCAATGACGGATAACTTCGGCTGGAAGTGCTCCTTCAACATCTTTTTCAAGTCAGTATATGTTACTGACTCTAGAGGTGCAGGGGCCATCAGATTTTCTGCGATGTCAAAAGCTTCTTGTCCACAGGCACACAAAAGAATTGCTGCCTTCAGGCCGTCTTCTCTTATCTGATTTACTCTGAAGTAGTTCTCCATTTGTGCTACCTAGGAATTCCATCTCTCTGAGTGGGAGACATCGAAATCAGACAAGCGGCCAATCTTCGACATCATAAACTTTATGATCTTCACCAATCGCTTCCTCTGCAAGCCGTTGTTTGGGAAAGGGTCATTTAGCCGAGCTCACCATCCAGCGATGCTGTACTGGCAGGCTGAGACACTGATTCAGATGCCGTTTTCCCTTCGTCGGACTTCCTGGGTGAGTCCTTAAATCTTTTGTTTCAGCTTGCAAAGGATCCCATCCTTGTCGCCAGTGTTAAATCCTTCATTCGCGTGCAAATGATGAAGACACATGGCACTGTTAACTACTCTTTATTCTCCTTAACAACAACCAAGCAAAAGCCCAAAGGCACGCAGGCCTTTTTATATGGCCAGAAACCCGAAAAGTGTCAACCAATAGGAACAGAGCGTTTTCACTCCTTGCGCATGTGCACAAGGCTGGCGCCGCTCTGTCTGGTCCTGGGCAGCTTTTGGAATGCCCGGGACCAATGCAACGTCCCAAGCCTGCTTTTGCAGGCTCAGGACACAACAACCATGACTGTGTTTTCCAGCTGGAAACAGACAATACTATTCAGTTTCATACTTTTGGCTTTTGTTTGCCCCCTAGCCTCTCCTCCATTCTTTGAAATGTTCAAGAGCCTGATAACTACTTTGTACACATCAAAAGCAGTGCAGTTATGCCACAGCCTAGGACTGAGAGGCATGGGTGCATGACACAAACAGCTTAGAATGTACTCTCTTGACATGCCTTCCACTCCAATCTCTCTGATCTGTAAAAGTTGAGGGAACCCCAAGTCAGATAAAGGACAATGCATACTGATTATAATGGCAAGCATGTGCCCAGGAGATCTGCAAAGGTAATAAATGGACTGTAAAGTTATTTGTTCAGCATCATTATAACTTTGAATGATGCCTGAATGATAGGTTGGTAAGCATAGACTATCACGCAAAGCCAGAACAGATTTTTGATAAAAGTCAAAACCCTATCAAAGCTCATCTTCTCCCCAGCCACCAATCCACTCCAAGCTAGAAGAGATATTGTTGTATGTTTTTACTTTCAGCTGGTAGTGCTTGATGGTATGTGAAACAAAATCAAGAGAGCAATCCACCAATTGTTTACTTTAACTTGTTCCATGTTAAATCTGTAAAGACAGCAGGAGCCTTCTGCTTCACTCCTAGTGCAGCTTTGCTTCAGGGCAGTACAATTTACGCTAACGTACTTTTCTACTGAATCTAGCACTAGACGAATGCAAGCCTTGAGGAAGAGTCTTCCACATCTTTTACCCACAAAGCCTCTTTCTGTCCTTTAAGAGAATTTCCACCTGTGGTCCCTCACAAACATGTTCTCCTTGCAGAATCAAATGTTGTAAGGATTACAGTTTTTCAGCAACTCCTAAAACCAAGGCAGCTACTCATTTAAGTAAATGTTTAAGGCAGGCATCCCAGAGACAAATGTCAGGGCTTAAAAGTCTTCGTTTCTTCACAGACACAGAGAAGGGAGTGATCTTAGTTAGAAGGAGGTCTTAACTGGCTCCCAGGTTACGCCCTGCAATCATGCCTGGCAAATATATGAAATGACACACAATAAGTTTGACACAACAAGCCTAGTACAAAATAATTAATGACTAGGTATAACAAGTGACACAACTTCATTTTTGCTTGCTAAGTTACAAAATTAAGCAACTCTTGACACAAAAATTAGATTTTGCTTACAATGCATCTTCCCTGGTATAAATCTTCTTCCTTGCATTATTTGTTCCATTTTCAAGTTTGGAAAAACACAGCAATTTATAGAATGCACAGAAAGACAGAGAGAAAGAGAGAGAGAAAGCACTAATACCTGACACTGCTTCTTTCCACATTTAAAACATCTTACTTCCTTCACTTTTACTTAGCAATTAACACAAAACTTGTGCAATTTTAACATGTCAACATTTTACTTACTAATGTTTTTTTTCAAACTATTTAAAGCAACCCTGATTGTCTATATATTAAAAACATATCAACATTTGCAATATTCCATGTATCAAAATTTAAAACAGAACCAATTCAATGAGAAGAAAGAAACTCAGTTGTGGTTCAAGTTTTTAGAAGAGTTATCTCAGCAAACAGACTAGCATTTTCTTTTTTTTCCTTCTCTATGCCGCCTCTGGGAAGAATTTTAAAACTTCAAAGAAGTGGCATATTACACATTCCTCTAGAAGCAAATATGGGGTGTTTCCCCCCCCTCACCAGCTAAAAGCTACTGTCAAAGAATGCCCACAAAAGTATCTGATTATTAATAGATCTATGCACTAATCTGAAATATTTTCTGAAATCAAAGAAATCTTGCTCATTCTCTCCAGTTCTTCCTGTGCGGCAATTATTTTTTTTTGTGCAAATGGTGCATGTGACAATGATTGGGTTATTAGAACAAGATACTTCCCAGCTATTGTACTGGAAGGCAGTAATTACTTTTTCAATAGAGCAATCCATGAACTGATAGGAGGAAAAGAAGACAAAAAGGAAAGTTATATAGCTTCACAGACTGTATTCAGTTAAACTGCTGTAGCAAGAGATTAAAAATTGTAAGATAATTTAAGAATAAGTTAATTTTATTTTTAAATTCTTCTTAATTATTTTTATCCCACCATTATTTTTATCAATAACTCAAGGCAGAGAACATGCCTAATGCTCCTTCCCCCTCCAAAACTAAATTAAAACATTACTTTTCCCTAAGAACCATGAAAAAAATCACAAAATACAAAGACTTCAAATAGAAGTAGAATGACTGTAGAAAAGAAGAAAGCAAAGGGAGTAACCAATAGTGATAGGTACATTGGGTGAAATCCCGAAATGTCTGGAGCACTACTTGAACACCATCGGCATTGACAAAAATCACCATCAGTCAAAAAGGCAGCTTTTCTTGGAACAGCTTATATCCTGTGATGATACCTCTAGCACTCTCAAACAAGAACATTTGCCCATCCCAAGTCCTTGGGAAGGACTCAATAGGTGGATAAAAAATTCCAAATTGTTAGGTGCAAACAACCTCAATAGCTCAGAGGCTTAGGTCAAGAAGTTTCTTTCTTTCTTTCTTTCTTTCTTTCTTTCTTTCTTTCTTTCTTTCTTTCTTATTTATTTATTTGTTGGATTTATATGCCGCTCCTCTCCAAAGACTCGGAGCGCCTTACAACATATATATAAAACAGCAGATCATAATCTGAATCCAAACAAAAATATTTAAAAATGAGAAACCCCACACACATTCAACATTCACACAACAGTCCACAATCATCCCCAGGCCTGCCGGCAAAGATAGGTTTTAAGGTTCTTTCGGAAGGCCAGGAGAGTGGGAGAAATGTGGACTTCGGGAGGCAGTTGGTTCCAGAGGGCGGGCGCCACAACAGAGAAGGCCCTCCCCCTAGGGCCCGCCAGACGACATTGTTTCGCTGATGGGACCCGGAGGAGGCCGACCCTGTGCACTCTCACCGGTCGTAGGGAAGTATGTGGCAGAAGACGGTCCCGTAAGTATCCTGGTCCAATGTTGGCTCAACTGTACACAATAATCCCACAAGACTGCCTGCCAGCCTTTCTCCTCTGAGAAAGCCTAATATAGACCTAAGTACTTAACCTCATATGCTTCCTCCAACCTATCGAGTCCAAACTGGAAAGCCTCTTAACTTCCACCAGCAGGGTTTTCTTCCTTTCAACTGAATGACTCCACCACAGGAATCCAATCTTAACATTTGGCTGACTGTGTAATAATAACTCTCAATGAATTTGAGCGGCTCACAACAATTGCAATAAATTATTTATTATTTGCTATAAATTATCTATTATACAATGTGTGCACTTATCATATTCAATAAATATATACATTAGCACAATTACTAGGTTAAGAACATAATGCATTGTAAGTATAATGCAATGAATACCATTTGATTCCTGAGGATGCCTAGGAATGCAAATATAGGGCTTCTCTTGGACTGATGCTTCTCTATGCTCTGAAGTGGGGGTCCCCAATCCCCGGTCCATGGACCAGTACCAGACCATGGCATGTCAGCAACTGGTCTGCACAAACAAAGAAAGATGTGACATGCAGGCAGCACACAAAACCACACACCCTCCGGTTTGCGGAAAAACCTCTCTCCACGGAACCGGTCCCTGGTGCCCAAAAGGTTGGGGACCTCTGCTCCAAAGCATTATTTGGAGATTAAATCAAAGCATGTGACCACAGCTCTGATACTTCTTACTGAGTTATTATTGCTCTAAACCTGTTATTGTTTTTATTATTACTGACCTAATTTGGTTGTATGTGAAATTAGATTACTTGTTTGATCTCCAGAAAAGGATCTGGACTTGTAATGCACAGAATACATACTGGAACGTGAATTAGCCACTGTTATTTTCTTCAGTCTAATCCAATGCTTTTTTCAGTATAATTTTCCATTAAATGTTTCATGATTCATCGTTACTGACTAAAATGGAGTCAAGGCTATCTTTTTCAGTCAGGTCTTTTGAGATACAATGATGCTTTTAATTATTGTTTTATTCTGTTTTTATTACTCCAGTGGAGAAAACACAGAACATTTTCTTTGTGGAAGAATATTTCTTTTCCTAGTGTCAAACTGCTCCAATATCCTTTGCTA
The DNA here is from genome assembly GCA_034064705.1 of Bothrops alternatus. Taxonomy (NCBI): domain Eukaryota; kingdom Metazoa; phylum Chordata; class Lepidosauria; order Squamata; family Viperidae; genus Bothrops; species Bothrops alternatus. Next base: position 202,533 of record JARGCV010000142.1, read on the forward strand.
TTAAATCTATACAAGTTAAAAAACTGAGGAAAATTTACTTATCTCTGAAAGGCTTTCATTGCATTTATAGAGAGGAGTCTTAATTGGCTTTTCTCCTCCATTAGCCGTATGTGGGCAAAAGAGCCAAGCTCCATTATTTGGCCAGAAATAAACACAATAGAATTTAATAAACACATCTATAACTTTACATATGCTGTCATTATTTCTCCCTTTAGAACTTACAGCAAGGGTCTTTTAAAGCTGTAATAATTTCCAAAAAAGGAAAAAAAAACATTCTTGTTAGTTCATAATTCTTCAATCCAAGGTAAACATGGGCTTTAACTTTTATGACACACCATATGCTTTTAGAGAAACTATGCCAATGACATGGCAACTAACATTAACATTTAATTGTCACTAATGTACTGTTGCAATTCTGTTTCTCTGCATTTGGGTAAACGATGCTAGTAGAGATTATTATTAATAATGTATAACAAAGATATTACCATATTTATCTGAAAATAAACTCTCTGAATTTAAACTGACCTCTCAAAATTTAAAAAAAAAAATGACCAAGAAAGAGTTTAGCATTATTATAAATTCAATCAAAAATTTCACACAGGACCTAGTTTCCCCACATTCTCAATTTAGGACTGCCAACTCCTATTGAAACCATTCCATCAATGTTCTGCTCCAACAAACACATGCTTTATTTACAATCCTATCAGGTAATTTGGACAGAGAGAAAAGGGACTGCTCCATTTCCCACTAACTAACTTCCAATTCTGACTTAACTTCTGAATCCTTGTACAGGTAATCCTCGATTTAGGACCACAACTGAGCCCAAAATTTCTGTTGCTAAGTGAGACATTTGTTAAGTGAGCTTTGCTGCATTTTATGATCTTTTTGGCCACAATTGTTAAGTGAATCACTGCAGTTGTTAAGTTAGCGACACAGTTGACTTCGCTTTTCAGATGGTTGCAAAAGGGGATTATGCAACCTTGGGACACAGCAACAGTCATAAGTACGAACCAGTTGCCAAGCATCTGACTTTGGATCACATGACCATAGGGATGCTGCAACGGTCACAACTGTGAAAAATGGTCATAAGTCACGTTTTTCGGGGCTGTTGTAACTTTCAACAGTCACTAAACAAACTGTCGTAAGTCGAGGGCTACCTACACTACCCTGGCTTCTAGAACCACTTACAAGAAAAACAGTTAATGGCAATTGAATTAAAGATTCCTCATTTATAAAATTAATCCTCTATTTGCCTATAGTAGCCCCTTTCCCCCTCACATATACTAGCCACTGCCACAGGCAGAAACAGACACCTTCTCTTTTAGCAGAAATGATTATTTTTGACAGTATTTTGTTGTCTGCATGGGAAAAGCAACTGCAACCAGGAAAAATTGTTTCCCATCCCACTCACCGAAGGAGAGGCTCACCTCATGCTTTTTCCCATAGAACTATAAAACTTTAAAGTCCCAGAAACTTGAGAGGAGATTGATTGATTGATTGATTGATTGATTCATTCATTCATTCATTCATTCATTCATTCATTCATTCATTCATTCATGCATGCATGCATTCATTCATTCCCCCATTCACAGTTTACTCACAAGCATCAAGGCCAGTGTTCCAGATACCTAGTTAATTGAAACACACACTGGCATTTCTAGGAATGCCAACATCTATAGGCAACCTCATCCCACCTGGGCCTCTGGTCTACAAAAATGGATGTGGATATGTAGGATAAAAGGGTAAGCAGACAACGTGCAGACAAGGAAGCAGGAAGCAATGTCTGGGAATGTCCAACTATTGCATGCAGAGGCTGGAATGCTATCAGTCAACTGCCAGGTGCACAAGCTATAGTAAGCAGCTCATTTAATTCCTACCAGGAGTTTGGCTTTCAACTTGATCTTGAGCTTATCAGCAATCAGAAGAGGAGCACTTATACAAAAAGTGCAAGAATTTTTGGAGGGAGGTAAAGGCTGTGGGCCACTAAATCATTATGATTTATTTATGGGGCTATATCAACTTGCAAAGTCTAGGAGAGTGCAGTTAATCTAGGGCAACGGCCTACTGCTCAGAAAAGTATGTGCTACAATAAAGTATTTGGTATAGTTAACTTCCACATTATGGTGGGTCTAGAATCTGGAAAACTAAAAACCCTAACCCGCACACTGGCCTAATGCAAAATAACACTTCCCTATTTATTGTAGAGTTCTTATTTGCAGGGCATGGGGGAGGCAGAACTCCTCTTAGTAAATATGTATAATCTGGTTTACTAATACAATAATGTGATTGTAAATAAATGTATACAGCTTAAATGTATCAGATGCTTTTCAATATAACTCTACCTTTATCTTTGTAAGCTGCCCAGAGTCAATGAGAGTGAGTTGGGTGGCCATATATATATGCATATAAACAAACAAACAAACAAACAAATAGAACATATTATTAATATGATTATCATGATCAATTGGCTGAAGCTAAGATAAGAACAAAAAAAAGTAGCACTAACAAAAAAATAAATAAATATTAAACTACAGTAGGATATTCAAAACATACTGATCAATAGAAATGTTGAACTCAAAAAAAGGCAGTGTAAAAAGCACAAGATGATTTAATAATCTAGCTTTTAAGAGATGCACAGAACAGGATGGCTGTATCCGCTGAATTAATAGAGGCAATAATAACCACATCCAAAGTTGAATTCAGTACCTATACCTTATGGAATTCCTTGAGACTCAGAATGAGGGCTGTTGTCCTCTTAATTTGTTGCCCAATATTTCCTGAATCCATTTTCTACTTCTATTATTTACATTACAGTTCTGCACAGTGAGTTGCAATGCAGGTCCAGTTATTTCCCACTGGCTGTGACAAAGATATTTAAACTGGATACAAGCTAGATATGCCAGATCATTACCGATTCTTCCCTGGGACTAGTAAACAAATTAGATTAAAGATGCTGTCTTTTCTATGCACGCAGCAAGCAGTGCATGCAAATTTAAGGAAGGGAAACTCTGTATGGAGTTTTTATCACTCCAAATCTTACTGCAACTGAACAGACGTGATGCAGAAAATACCTGAGATTGGCATCTGTCTGTGAATCCCAGAAGCGGGAGAGAGGTGAGCCCATAGTGAGATGTAGTATCTTTTCAAATCCCACACATCCTTTCATCCTTCTAAAACAGAATGCATGGATGATAGACTTTGCTGTTCATATTCTTCCACTCTACTTAATTTCCTTAGCTGACGCAGACTTCTCCTCATCTTCAGAAGACACTACAAAAACATTTCTGACGGGTTTACAATCTAAAATGGGGACTGCTCAAAGAAAAAGAATTAGAAAGGAGTTTTTAAAGGGAGGGGGGTTTGGGCATTAATTTATTTATTCATCCTGGGGGTTAAGTGACATCTTGACATTGCAATGCAAGTATGAAAAGGCAAAGCTTACATCATGATGCCACTATGCAGATCTGGTCAGAGGGATGTCCCTGGGGTAAGGAAAGGATACCCAGGGACTTGCCATCTTCTTATATGTGTTCTTGCTGGAAAGAATTACTTCTCAAACTGATTTTTTCTCCCCTGAAAGATGTGTGGGGCTGCATTGCTATAATGTTCTTCCTGGAATGTGTGAATGGGTAATTCGTTCTCAAAGTAGGAAAGGGTCGCCATCCATGAGAGAAGCATCAGCAATCACGGGAAAGAAAGGAGATGCAAATGTCTATGGAAATTCTCAGCCACCCAGGTCATAGTTACCCCAAAGGTGCTTTCAAGAGGCAACTCGGCTTTCTTTGTTTCTCCTTGAAGACAAGAAGCTTCTGCAGTTCTGACTGAGTGGTGGAGAATGGAAGGACCTATATTCCTTGCAGTCCTCTTTCTTGCAGTCACTGCAGTCACTGCAGGAATATAAATCCTTCCATTCCTCAACGTTCAGTCAGAACCGAACAAGCTTCTTGGATGAGAAGGGAAACATCTTCAAGGAAAAACAAAGAAAGTCCAGTTGCCTCTTGAAAAAAAAAAGGTATCGCTGGGAATGGAGATGCAAAGAAATTAAGAAGAGGCTGAGCAGTGTCATTGGTCACAGAAGGCTGGGCGTCCATTGCGTGTACATCCATTTGTATTTGTGGGAGCAGAAAAAGAGAAGAGACATAAAAGAGAGAATCTAGAATTTTAAGCAGAAAGGTTCTTTGTTTAAGGCTCTTCAGTTTCCATCGATATTAAAATAAATCTAGCAAATTTTAGCAATCTTTTGTTATGCTTCCAGCTGATGGCAAGTAACTCTACCTGTGTGCATCTTTTTGAACTATTCTGCATAGATTCTTTTTGATATGTGTAATATGGCTGGATCGGGGTTTTGTTGATTTTTTTTTTCCATTTAGCTCCTCTTAGATATTATTTTTTTCTCCCCCGCGTAGCTTCTTCAGTCAATGAAAGATGGCACTGAAAAGAAACGTGCTAATGATTCCTGACTGCATGACTTTCTTGTACGTGTTCGGTAGCTGAATATTTCATATGTTGGCCTACTAAGAATAGCATGACATTTCATGATAATCATTTTGCTGAAATGTTGCTCAATATTTAGGTATCGTTCCTTGAAGTGAGACTCACAAATAAGTATATTGCCAGTTCCCCAGAGGAAAATGAGAGAAGATGATTCTGACTTTAGAGGATAAGCTAAGCGAAGCACAAGATGCTTAATTCAGCCAAGCTTCCAGTTTCTCAATGGAAATACCCAATAAAGTACAGTATGGGACAATTCTATAGGCCAAATGTGGCAATTGATGAAACTTCCTTTGCTTTGGGAAGATGGCTTTTTTCATGCAGTAAATTAATTCCAATTATATTCAACAGATGCACACTGTTTTACTCTATGAAATACATACTAGGGCATTTAGTTTTGGCTTGGTTTTGTCCTTAGAATTTTATTGTTATGGAACCTTTCAGCTGGAAGCAGTTCTTCAAGATTTTCATGTAGGGCAAAATAAATATTTTATAGGGAAACTATTTTGAAATAAATTTCAGAGTATAACATTACCTGCTCCATTCAGGAGCCTTCTTAGATTGTTTTACTAGCCAAAGTGGTGGTTGAAAAAACAACAACACATTAATCTTTTTGTATTTTAATTTTAAAATGTTTTAAAAGCTTCCCTATGTACTCACTTGCTCAGAATGATGCAAGGAGCATCTTATTAGAAATAATCACCTAACCACTGCAACCATCATGGTAGATTATGCAAAATTGATCAAGTGAGCATTTTTTTTCAAGATCAAACTGCAAGATGTCAAATTTGTGAACAAGCAGAGTTATATATTTTTAAGTTAAAAGAAGAAAGTCACCTCCCCATTGGTCAATATAAAATTAAGGCAACACCCTCATGCACACACGCACACACATACGTACACACACACAAACACATACACATTTCCTCCTGTCTCATGATATTTTTTTGCAGAAATTCATTCTTGTGTTTTCTGCAGAAAAGGAATAACACCACTCTCTTTTTAGGAACTATAGAGTCTCACAAATGCGGGAGGCATAACTGAAGCCAGTACAATATTAATTTCCTTTCCTTTTTCATTCTTGCCCACTCCCTTCTACACTTCTCTTGACTTCTGTCATAGAGAACACGACACAATAAGACAAAGATATTGCTGGAGAGGCATGCTGTTCAAAACATTGCTTTTATTTACCAGTGACTGAGGAGTCCTTGATATAGCTATGAATTCTTTCCTTACAGCTATGATATGACATGGTATAATTACAGTACTTTTGGACAGTTAATTATTTATACTTTCAACCCATTAACATGAACAGTTAATTAAATTGTAATTATTTTATAGCATGTATTCTTTCACTTTTAAAAATAATAATGGGTGTTTGTCATATGATGCAGCTGCGGTCTCCATTGATTTGCTGAAGGAGAGCTTTGAAAAAGGAACTGTTGAGTCAGAATTCACATGGATAAGCTCCAGCTCTCCTCCCCCCCCCAAAAAAATCAGTAGAATTTGCAACAAGCTGTAACAATAAGGCACATCAAGGGATATTCTTATTTTTAGTGTCTAGCAATCATAAGAGCAAAGTCACATTATCAAGTCACTGAAAGCTGGCATGTCAAAAAAAAAAAACCATGTCAGAGAGCAATATTTTTTTGTTTCTCACATTTCAGCAGAACATATTGCAATCGATGTGGCTGGTGCCAAATTTTATTAGCAAGTGCCAAGGAAGACTTTTGATATGTATACGCCTGCCAATCCCCCCAATGCTGTAGCCTGTCATTAGATTTACTTGTTTTAATGTTCCCTTTTTTCTACTACTGAAGGAATTGGCATGACAATGTTTCTTCATGCATGGCATAGAACTAATCTATGCTTTTTTGGGGGGGGGATTGCTAAATAAATAAATAAAATATATCGTTATTAACAATCACCATCACTGAATTCCATTTTAACAAAACTATCAGAAAAATACATTCATTCTTAAATTGGTATTCTATGTAAACTTATATCACTAACATTTCTAAATATGTAGTGTTCCTCCCAAAAATCCAGGTTAGCATACTGATGATGGAAAGTTGATGGCTGTTCTATCATTTTTCAAAGGTTAAGTTGAAATATTGTAGATCTTTCTCCTTCTTTCAGATATATAGGACTTGTGATCCTATATAGTACATATTTGCTTTAGTCATTTACTTTAGGAAATTCAGCCTCAAATCTAAGGTGGATCTATTTCATTGTAGTGAAATAGAAACTATGTAGTAAAACTCTGTATTTCGTTCATAGTTTATTTTTTTTTCAATCTTTTTTTATTAGTTTTTTTTTCGAATATACAAGTTGTCTGACATTTGCTAAACTAATACATGTTCAATTCCTAATCCTTGTTTCTTTTCTCTAACCAAGTATAAAATAAGTTCCAGATTTGATAATAGTCTGTATCTTCTTTGTCTTTCAGCCTCATGGTTAATCTGTCCATCTCTGCACATTCCAAAATCTTCCTGATTATTTCTTCCTCTGATGGCAAAGCTTCAGGATATCTCACTTAATCAAGATCCAGGATATTCTTGCTGCTGTAGTAATATGTAAAGTTAAATATAATTTCTGCTTATTAGTCTTTTCAGACATCTCGTTCATAGTTTAGTTATCTGAAAACTGTGGTGTTTCCTCTCAGTCTTTTTCTTTGCAAGCTCTTTTTTTTTTTTGCAATCATTTCTTTTAAGTATTCCTTGTAGATCTTGACTTCCAGTTCCCTTGCAATTCTTATTTTTCTTTTAAATTGATTGTTTCCCAGTGGAACGAAACTCGAAGTGTATTCTTTTCTATCAGAACAAAACTTTAACAGCCATGAAAAATGATCGGAACCCAGGATTGCTTCTGTTTTCTGGATTTTCAACTCAGGGTCACAAAAATAGATAAGGTGGCAGTTCAAGCTGCCTGTACAAAAACCTGAGTGAAGATTGATGACCATGTTACCAAGAAAGAGAATACTCCAGTAACCTGGTGCTAAAGAAAAGTAATTTTAAAGCTCAAGAAAGTTAGTTAAAGTTCAGGACTGGCTTTAAGTTAGAAAGGGCTTCATTCTTTTTCAAATTAAATTTAAATATGTGTACCAGTTGCTCAATAAAGAAAACAAAATGCTAAAGGGAAATAGAGAAAAGGCAGATAGAACAGAACAAAATGGTTTATATTTTGGCTCAGCAAACCAGAGCAAACCAGCTGCTCCAAGATGAGTTTGGCATGCTTGAGCTGACCAATTATCCCATGTTGAAACTGGGCACTGGCTGCTACTGCTAATTCAGCACCTGCCTGAAAGGGTCAGTCTGCTCCTCCAGGGTATGGCTTCATCTGGATCACTTCAAAAATGAGAAGCTCTCTGCAACTGGGGAGATTACACCAAAACAAAACAATGATCCCCTTTACCTTTTGGTCTCATAGGCAAGAAAAACCAAATGCACAAGTACAGCATAGGTGGCACCTTGCTCAATAGTAGTAACTGTGAGAGGGATTTCGGAGTCCTAGTAGACAATCACCTAAATATGAGCCAGCAGTGTGCTGCAGCTGCCAAAAAGGCCAACACAGTGCTAGGCTGCATTAACAGAGGGATAGAATCAAGATCACATGAAGTATTAATACCACTTTACAATGCCTTGGTAAGGCTACATTGGAATACTGCATCCAGTTTTGGTCACCACGATGTAAAAAAGATGTTGAGACTCTAGAAAGAGTACAGAGAAGAGCAACAAACATGATTAGGGGACTGGAGGCTAAAGCATATAAGGAAAGGCTGCTGGAATTGGGTGTGTCTAGTTTAATGAAGAGAAAGATTAGAGGGGACATGATAGCAGTGTTACAATATCTCAGGGGCTGCCACAAAGAAGAGGGAGTCAAGCTATTCTCCAAAGCGCCTGAAGGCAGGACAAGAAGCAACGGATGGAAACTAATCAAGGAGAGAAGCAACCTAGAACTAAGGAGAAACTTCCTGACAGTTAGAACAATTAACCAGTGGAACAACCTGCCTCCAGAAGCAGTGAATGCTCCAACACTGGAAGTTTTTAAGAAGAGACTGGACAGCCATTTGTCTGAAATTGTATAGGGTTTCCTGCCAGAGCAGGGGGTTGGACTAGATGATCTCCAAGGTCCCTTCCAACTATTATTATTATTATTATTATTATTATTATTATTATTATTATTATTATTATTATTATTATTATTATTATTTGTTCAGTATGTTCAGAACAACCTGCCTCCCGAAGTTGTGAATGCTCCAGCACTGGAAGTTTTTAAGAAGAGATTGGACAATCATTTGTCTGAAATGGTATAGGCTGACACGCCTGGCCAGTGAAATCAATTAAGTATCCTACATTAAATGTTAAGTTATGGGTTGATTAAATAATAAATTTTATTGTACCATATTTTTTTATACTAAATGCATCTGCATCATGCTGTCCCTTTTGAGGGAAGCAATTTATGCAAAGGGTAGAAGAAATAGTAAGCCAACAAAATTAAGCCGTGAAAAGAAAAAAGAAAAAGAAAGGAAGGAAAACATGGCTAAATTTACTTTATACCAATACAATTCATTATAATTTTCTACACCCACTTATCCTTGTAGTTTTTGTTTTAACCCCCTCCTACAACTTATTTTGCTTTTTAAACTTCTCACCTCTCTTTTTTTAAGGATCTCATCAATTCCATCTAACAATAAAGTCCTCTGTTCTTCTCTACCTCATAAACTATTCATTCTTCCTTTGCATATTTCTCTTACAAATCAGTTCTCATTCATTCTCTCTCTCTGATCAAACCACTTCAGTATACTTCTTTCATAATGATTATTCACTTTTCTATTCTCTCCCTAATCAAACAGCTTGCATTCATTCTATTCTTTTTTAAGAAAGCCACTTTTAAAGTTCCTTTTTATATATAATACATTTATTGAACTTTCAGATTACAAAGATAAAAAACTAGTACAAACGAAAGGGTGACACAGGGAGGGGAAAGGGAAAATATGTAAATAAGGAAGAAAACAAAAATATGTAAAAAGAAATAACTCTCCCCCACCAAGAAAAGTATAAACATTTTCAATACCTTCTGTAATATTTTAACCAAAACTTTCCTCATCTTATATCTCATTTTTTATCTATTGGCAAATAATAAAAACTCATCTTTCGATCTTAATCAGAAAAAGTCCATTAAGAGCTGTCAGAAACAACACACACACACATGCACACAGAGGGATGTTTAACTTTAAAGAAGTTCATTTCACAATTCTTTCCTTTCCTTTGCACAACATTCATCATTTTTTCTAGATATGCAAAGGAAAAAATATTCTTTCTATGTCTTATCTTTTATCTATAAGCAAACCTTCAAAACCTCATCTTTCAAAGTTAATCAAGAAAAATTCCATTAAGTACTACTAGAAACAACAAATTGAAAATATTAATCCTTAATCGCTTCAAGTGATGTCCCACAAATTAATTTCTTATTATCTTCTCTTCATCTCTTCTCAACTATAATATCAGAACTTATCACTTTCAACAAGATTTTCTTCTTCCATATCTTATCTATAAAACAATTTTTAAAGCCTCATCATTCCTAGTCAAGAAAAACCCATTAAAAACTGTTAGAAAAGAGACAATCATATATAGTTTAACCTTAATCCAATAGGCTCACTTTATAAAGTTTTAGTTTAAGGGTCTTGTTTATTCCTTTTAGATAATGTCCCAAAAGTTTATTACTTCTCTCTTTTGCTTTTGTCAAGAATTCCTTCATAGGTATAACACATCTCTTTTGTAAATACAGAGTACGAAAGTTGTTCAAATCACTCTTCTGAGATAAGATCCACATATCAAAGTTATTCTTCTGATTTTATTATTTGTATGTCCTGTTTCATTACTAAAACTTCAGCTTGTTTCATTTGTTGGTCTTGTGTTAGATTGTTGTCAATATTATTCTTATATCCTGTCAGTTTGAAATCTGTATCCAAAACAACCTGGTTTTCAACTATATCCTCTTATATCTTTTTTTAAGCCTATTTTTATTGTATCAATCAGGCTAAAGAATAGGTTTTGAGTATATTGTGCCAAATACCCTTACATTTTTCCAGAGTTAAAATGTTTTCTTCATTCTGCATTAATGGGGGTTTTCCTTTAATTATAATATTTAACTAGACAACCCATGCCTATTGCAGCATCTCCAGGGTCACATGACCAAAATTCGGATGCTTGGAAATTGGCATGTATTTACAATGGTTGCGGTATCCCTGAGTGATATGACTGCCATTTGTGACTGTCCCAGCCAGCTTCCGACAAGCAAAGTCAATGGGAGAAGACGGATTTGCTTAATGACCTCATGACTCACAAAACAACTGCAGTGATTTGCTTACCAACGATGGCAAAAAAGGTCATAAAATCGGGCACAGCTCATTTAACAAACTGCCTTGCTTAGCCATAGAAATTATGATTTCCATTGTGGTTGTAAGTTGAAGACTACCTGCACAACATCCTAGATTCTTGGGAAGAATTCAATGCAAGTTAAGACCAACACCAGCTAAAGAACTGACAGCTGTGGCATTATATCATAATAACAATAACTGGTTCATCTTCTTGCATTTTTTTCTGTTTTCATTACATTTTGGAAAATGGGTCTCTTGCTTATTCTAGACTAAGCCATAGGCCTGTCTATAGAGCAAGGGGTGCATGTTGTAAGAGCCCTTACAAAATAACTGCCCAGCAAGGTTTGCCTGTTAAGTTAGGCTTGCTAGAAAACTTTCATTTACCACCAGCATACCAACTCCCTGAATGCTCTCTATCCACTGTGAATGACCTGTGTAGTATCCACCATATTACCTGTTAGTAAATATGTGGTGAGTGCTTTGCTTTTCAGCATGCCAGCTTTCTATTTATTTGTAACTGACAATTTTTTTTAGAAGATTTAATTCATGATTTAAGGAGTCTAGCTCTTTGGGATTCTGTGATAAACTACTTCACAACCATTTCATTGTTAGTAGTTAAACTTGGGACAATATGTATATAGTATGTGCATAAAACAAGTTACACAGTCAATTTTCCAAATCCACAATAATGATTGAAGCAAGCCTAAGAATGCATGTCTGCTCAAAAGCAACTCTTGAGGAATTCAATAGGGTTTATTTTCTGAGTCTGGATTATCAACTGTAATGGGAAATAAATCAAAGGAACTAATCCCCCTTTTATTTGTTGGGCAAAATATTATTCCACTCTTCTATACTAGGACATCAACAACTTGATTTTTCTCAGCTCTTTCTGAGACTTGCCCTAAGGAATACATAAGTGATTACAAAATGAAATGCATTGGGGAGTTATTATATCAATTCAGATACACTAAATTACCCCAACAGGAACAGTAGGTAAAAATGTGCAGATTTGCTTACAAAATGCTCTGCAATAGTGGCCATCAAATCCCATTTTAAGAGCTAATTTCTTCAGAATATTTTGAAGAGAAAGCAATAACACTGAAATATTAAACTACTGAACTTTTATAAACTGTTTTAGTTCCATATGAAATTTATGTTAACTGAGTGAATGCTGGCAAATCTGAATATCTTACCATGCTGGTTTTTCTCAGATAACATGATTAAAAACAGCTGAAATAAATATAAAAACCTGTGAAAGGATAGCAGCTTGATATATGTTGTATTCCAATGTGGGTCTCCATCATTTTCATCAAAACGGTTGTGCCAACCTCCTGGGATATCCATGGCCATGAAGGAGATCTGACAGTACCTTATTGCTTTACTCATTGGCTTTTCAGTTCCTGCTTTCAATTTTCTGGCAAAAATTCTCCTAGGACAGCCCATCATCTTAACAACAAATGACCTCATTTGAAAAACACAAAGGCAGCTCTGTTGTTCATTCAGCACCTTAGCAGCAAAGTGTTGATTTAATTTGAAGCACTGGAAGCAAAGATGCTTCTATATTACCTCACTTAATCAAAGCATATGATACTTTGTTGGAAGAGGGTTTGGGGTTCTCAACAAGCCTACATAAATGAAGCTAACAACATTGTAGTGTCTTCTGACAAAACTGAATTTCCTTCTTCTAAAGCTAAAGGCTGAAGTTCCAGGGCTGGGGTTCACTGCTGTCCAGTGAGGACAGACATAGTTTTGGAAGATGAACTCTTGACGATAGCATCAGGGAGATCAAGATTTAGAAAGGATCAGAACCATTGCCACATTTTGACCTGAAGCATTCAATGTATTCATCTGAAAGCATTTATATTTTACTCTTGCTTCCTAAAGAGAACACACACAAAATGAGCACAGGTAGTCTTCTCTTAATTACGGTAACTGGAACCAGAATTTCTATCACTAAGCAATATGATCATAAAGTGTGACATGTTCCAAATAATAAGCATGCAGATATAAACATTTACCCATTTATTAAGCTATTAAATATATCCTTGAAAGCCTTAGATCAGGGCTTTTCAACCAGTGGTATGGGTACCACCTGTGGTACATTGGTACCTGGCAGGTGGTACCCAACCATCCTAGAAAAGTAGTAGCGGGGGATGGGAATGAGCTGAACTGGTGGCAGCACCGCACAAGCCTGAGCGAGAGATGGCTGGAGCTGCAGGGCTGTCTGCGGACCCAGCAATTGGCCCCGGAAGCTACTTTCACTCCTACTGCGGCTGGACTCAGACCAACAGAGCCGGTTCCCCTTCCCATGGAGGACCGCCTCAATGAGTTGATTGCACAGGTGGTAGCATGCGCTCTTCAGGCTAGATCGCACGTACCTAGGTCAACCTCGGTTTCTCCCCTACCTATCCACCAGCCAACTACCGAAGTGTATGGTGCACCTTCTTCACCTTCACAGTCCTCTTACTTATATCCATTGTACCCACAATGAACCTATCATTTGCCACCTTTACTCCCAACTCCCAAAGCCCACAACTGATGACCAGTTTTCTCCAGCCTTCTCTCTTCAACAAGGCATTCACACAATGGATGTGTTTGATGATGCCTTTGTTGGTTTATCTGTGCTGCTGCAGTTCTCTATCTCCAGGAAATAAATCAGGGCTACAGCTTTATCAAAGGCAAAAGTGGATATAGAGAAAGTGTGCCATATCTGTGTTCCTGCAGGGAGGTGAAAATCCTTTCCAAATTATCCTGTTTTACCTCAGGATCTAGGAGCACATCCCTAGATTTGATTCTTGTACACATGTCCATTACATTTTCCTCTCTATTCTGCTTTCTGTGGCGAGCCAATTAGATTTGAGCCACTATGGTCCCATGGCCTTCAATAACCTTCACAGAAACCTTGAAATAGAAAGTAATATGCCAAAAATGCCTACATGAACCACAAACCTTACTAACAGCATTTCCTTTCATGCACAGCTGTATATGTTCAAATGCCTGTAAGACAAGAGAGAAACCTATGTGACTATCTACAATGATACCATTTGCTATGACAATGGAGAAGAACCTTGAAATGGTGGTTTTTTTCCACCCCACAGTTTGGGTACCCACCTCTCCCTTTCTTTTTTGCTCAATGTCTTGATATTTTTCAAGCAGAGATAATATTCACTATGTTTATGACAACTGGGAATGCACTAGAAGATGGATAAACCAAAAGATTGTTTGCATGCAGCTGAATGTTTCCATCCATTAGCTCAGGAGCAGCAGCAACTGCTCTTAAGGAAATAAAACCTATTGGGAGATACTTCAAACACATTTTAGAAAAGCCTGAATCATTTAAGTACTATGAATGCTGATTCATGTTTGATTGTGCTCATTGTACAGATGGGTAAATATAAATGTGTGCCCAACCACACGTAATTAAGTAGTTCAAACTGATAATTTGGAAGCTGCTCTTACAAATAGAATGCCTTTCCTACTGCAAAGTATATGGGCCGATTCAAAATCAGAATATTTGCAGTTGCAAAATGTATCCCTCTTCCAATATTTTGCTATGATGGCCAACAGAGGTAAAGTGCCATTTTATCCCACAAAAGCAAAACCAACGTGAGTGAGGGCGGGAACGATTTCTCTCACTCTGCCTTGGCTTCAAATATTATCACCTACTGTATATTAGAGCTTTTGCTTCTTCTTTTTTTTGTTTCCTTTCTCAGCAACATTCATGGCTCAGGACCCAGCAACCTAAATTTCAATTGTAGAACATAGCACATAGAGTAATAGAGTTGGAAGGCACCTTGAAGGTCTTCTAGTTTAACTTCTTGCTCGAGCAGGAGGCCCTATACCCTTTCAGATAAATGATAGTCCGGTCTCTTTTTGAAAGTCTCCAGTAATGGAGCATCTACAATTTCTGAAGGCAAGCTATTCCATTGGTTGATTGCTCTCACCATTAGGAAATTTCTCCTTAGTTCTAGGTTGCTTCTGTCTTTGGTTAATTTCCAACCATTGTTTCTTCTCTTGCCTTTTGGTGTTTTGGAAAATAGTTTGTACATTAGGTACAATAGTTTGTACACAAACCAATTCTATCTTTACAAGATGGCAGGATAATCTACCTGACCAACATAGTTCCTCTCTCTCTCTCTCTCTCTCTCTCTCTCTCTCTCTCTCTCTCTCTCTCTCTCTCTCTCTCTCTCTCTCTCTCTCTCTCTCTCTCTCTCTCTCTCTCTCTCTCTCTCTCTCTCTCTCTCTCTCTCTCTCTCTCTCTCTCTCTCTCTCTCTCTCTCTCTGTGTGTGTGTGTATGTATATATATATATATATATATATATATTTGTTTTCTGAGGTTTTCACACACACACACACACACACAAACACACACACATATATACATACACACCCAGTGTAAGCTGGTTTTATCTGTTTTATGACTTTCTTGTACATTAATATGCCATTTCTTTGTGTTAATAAGTTCATATATGTGTACAGATAGGACATAATATTTTATGAGAATCATTTGTTCAGAAATTAAATGTTTTAATGAGTTGAGAATAAGTAATAAAAGGATGCATTCAAAAAAGGTCAGATTGAAACTAGTTGCACAGTGACTAGCAAAAAAAATTCAAGTACATATTTGGCATTTTAGAGAACCTTCAGGCTTAAGTTTGATGAGTTATTAAAATTATAGTTGGCCTATGGGGAGAATCACTATAATTGGTGGAGGTCACAGATAATCAAAAGTGTCTGTCCCAGTGGGATGAAAACTATTAAAATCAGATATTTAAATCTCTTTCCATTTAAGTATTCCAGTCATGTGCAAAATAACATGTCCCACATCTTTGTCTCAAAGGAAGAATGCAACCATTTTTCATTGTTCTTTATTTGGTGCTAATTAACACTTTTAGGAGGTTTAGAGAAGGTTTGTGTTCACTTTACCCCAAATAAATAATTTCTTTTAACTGCCAAATCATTGTATTATTTTGTTAGAATTTTCACTTTTATTATTCTGAAAATGTATATTACTTTAAATAATATCTTATAGCTAAAAACACAACAACAATAATACAGCCAGCAAGCTTTATTGCTATTGTGAGAAACTGTGTTGAGAGTTGCATTAATCAAATCAGATCATATTGCACTTTCAGAAACCTCACATTGTAACCAAAACAATGAAGATAATGATTACTGAATATATTGGATACTTGTTAAGAATCTAACATAATTTTGGAAGAAGTTGATGCTTGCATAATTAGAATTCCTTCTCAAGAAAATTGCAAGGATACAGTCATCGTGAATCAATATTAATAGAGGACATCTTTATTTCTACATTTTCCTTAACAGACTGTTCATGTATTATGAATAATACCATAATCAAGGAACTATCAAGGAGACAAACAGTCAACATATAAAGAGTCAAGCAGTAAACAATACCATAACCAAAGAAAGACCAAGGGGAAAACCACACTCCACCAACACTGGTAGGGCAAGCCGCTGTATATAAACAGTGAACAAACCCCATATTCACTGATGATGTTACCTAGTCAGGTAATGAAACATCAGCAAGCAAACAACTGAGCTTTGTCTCTTTAGTTGACAAAGATTTTTAAAATCCACATTAATCCACATTAATCTTGACTTTATCATATTACAAATATCCATGCCAACCAAATCTCAGATCATGTTCTTCTGACTCCAAAAGTCTTCTATTTCTCAGCAGCATCCACTCTTTCATCCAAACTAAACAGAAAACCGTAAAATGCAATTTCAAGTCAGGTGAACCCAATCCTCCTCTTTCCTTTGCATCATGTAACCCCTTATATTTAAACTCAGGATTTTTTTTCCACTTGCACCACAAATTTAGATATATCCTTTTGCCACTCTTTAAATGGTGCATCAGTTGTCAAAACAGCTATAGTCTTATGTTATTCCCATCCTCTATAGGTTGTGAAGCATAAAGCTGAAAATAAATTTAGAACTCTTACAAAGCTTCCATCTAATGCAGCAGTTCTCAACCTGTGGGTCGCGACCCTTTTGGGGGTAGAACGATGCTTTCATAGGGGTCGCCTAAGACCATCGGAAAACACATATTTCTGATGGTCTTAGAAACTGAGACACCGGTTCTCTATCCAGCCGCCGCTGCTGCCGCCCTCCTCCTCCTCCTCTGCCAGCTCCTCCACCTCCAGGGTGCCCTTCTCCTCTGACAGCGCCTGCTCCTGCCGCCACAGAACCATCGTGTGTGACCCCGATGCTGCCCTGGGCTGGCTCAGTGGCCAGTCTGAGCCAAGCTGGGGCTGGGCCACTGCTGGCGCTGCCACTGGGCTGCTCTGCCACTGCCACCACTGCCGGCTGAGCTGCAGCGCCAAGCCGGTCTCCACGCCTCCTGGTTGCCCGGCCGCACTCCGCTCCTGGCCGCCCTGTGCACCACATGGGAGCCTCCCCCGCACCGCCCGGCCAGCCTCCCTCACCGTCGGAGGCCTCCTCGGCCCTCTGGCACCCAGCTTGGCCGTGGTGCTGCCAGGCAGGAGCAGCTTCTTCCTGCCCCGGGCAGGAGCCAGGAGGAAGAGGGGCGCCTGGGGGGAGCAGCCGGGCTGATGGGCCACACGGCACCAGCCCCCACCGTGGCTCCATTGATGATCCTCCGTGTGGCCCGTCAGCCCCTCCGCCAGCCCGGCTGTTCCCCCCAAGCACCCCTATTCCTCCTGGCTTCCACCCGAGCCACTTTGGGGGCAGCAGGAGGAAGGAGAGGAGAAGGGCAAGAAAACCGCTGCCACTGCTGCCAGCTGAGCTGAGCTGCGGTGCTGAGCTGGTCTCCATGCCTCCTGGTTGCCTGGCCGTGCTCCACCCCCGGCCGCCCACCGCACCACATGGGAGTGTCCCCTGCATCGCCCAGCCCACCTCCTCACTTCGGCCCTCTGGCACCTGGCGTGGCCGTGGGGCTGCCAGGCTGGGCCTCGAAAGCGGCCAGGAGGCGGGAAAGAGGGCGAGGTGGCGGCAATGCCCACATGTGCATTGGAGGCCAGCCGGCCAGGCCAGGAAGGAAGAAGCGGTGCCTTCCAAGTGGGAGCTGGCGCTCCAGCTGCACCCCTCTCGTGTGCAATGGGCTGCGTGGCGTGGAAAGGGGCTTCTGCGATCCCACCGCTGTGATGGCATTCAGAAAGTTGGAGGGCAGGCAGGTCCTGGGGGGGGCGGCCGGGAGATGGCAAGAGGTGCTGGGATGAGGATGGGAGGCTCCAGGTTGGCGGGTGTGAGAGGGCAGCCGGCGGCTCCAAGGCGCGGGGCTCCAAGGCACAGCTTCCAAGGCCCCGGATGTGCCACCATTTGGCTCTCCACCAGGCTCTCCGCCAGAGCCCCCCCAGCCAATTGTGCGGAGCTGCTTGTGCATCCTTGGCAGTGCTTCCCCCATTCAATCTCTATCTCCTTCCTTCTCCATTTCCTTCCTTTCCCCTTCAATTTTCCTTCCTTTCTCCCTTCCATCTCCATCTCCATCACTTCCCCTTCAATCTCTCTCTCCTTCCTTCCTTCCTTCCTTCCTTCCTTCCTTCCTTCCTTCCTTCCTTCCTTCCTTCCTTCCCCTTCAATCTTCCTTCCTTCCTTCTCCATCTCCTTCCTTTCCTCTTCAATCTTCCTTCCTTCCATCTCCATCTCCATCCCTTCCCCTTCAATCTCTCTTTCTTTCTTTCTTTCTTTCTTTCTTTCTTTCTTTCTTTCTTTCTTTCTTTCTTTCCTTCCTTCCTTCCCCTTCAATCTCTCTCTCCTTCCTTCTTCATCTCCTTCCTTTCCCCTTCAATATTCCTTCCTTCCTTTTTCCATCTCCATCTCCATCCCTTCCCCTTCAATCTCTTTCCTTCCTTCCTTCCTTTCCCCTTCAATCTTCCTTCCTTCCTTCCTTCCCCTTCCCTCCCTCCCAACATTTTTGAGCAAGCAAGAGTAAGCTTCTCCAGCGAGCATTGCTATATTGTTTTTGTGATTAATCACTATGCTTTAATTATGTTCAATTCCTAACAATGAAAATACACCCTGCATATCAGATATTTACATTACGACTCATAACAGTAGCAAAATTACAGTTATGAAGTAGCAACGAAAATAATTTTATGGTTGGGGTCACCACAACATGAGGAACTGTATTAAAGGGTCGCGGCATTAGGAAGGTTGAGAACCACTGATCTAGTGCAAGGTATAAGGTGTGTGATCTGGGAGCCACATGCAGCTTGTCAGCTTTGCAGAGCCAGCCCAGTGTGGGTATGGCCAAACATCTGAGAATTATTTTTACATGATTGAGTCTAAGGGCCAAAATGGTGACCTACACACTGAGGATGCTGAGGCAATCACTTGTGAAAACCTCTAAACTGCTTGATTTTGGCAAGCGTGTCCAGGGAGAAGGCCAAAAAAGTCAAATGCACAATTAAAGCCATCTTGGCTTAAAAAAAAATCTCCCCTTTAAATTTATTTATTTATTTATTTGGGTTTGTATGCCGCTCGTCTCCGGGGACTCGGAGCGGCTAGCAACATATATATAACAGAAAATACAATATAAAAACCCAAACAAGATATCTAAAAACCAATAAAAAAACACACATTCAATGCAACAATCAACTACAATCATCCCCAGGCTTGCCGGCAAAGATGAGTCTTTAGGTTTTTCCGGAAGGCCAGGAGAGTTGGAGAAACGCGGACTTCAGGAGGCAGTTGGTTCCAGAGGGCGGGTGCCAGAACAGAGAAATCCCTCCCCCTAGGGCCCGCCAGATGACATTGTTTCGCTGACGGGACCCGGAGAAGGCCGACCCTGTGCGCTCTCACCGGTCGTAGAGAAGTATGTGGCAGAAGGCGGTCCCGTAAGTATCTCTGAATGTAGCTACTTTTTGAATATAAGCTTGAACACCAGAGAGCCCTGGTGTCACAGTGATTAGAAAGCAGTATTACAGGCTGACTCTGCCCACAACCAGGAGTTTAATCCTGATGGGACTCAGGGTTGACTCAGTTTTCCATCCTTCTGAGGTCAGTAAAATGAGGACCCAGATTATTGGAAGCAATATGCAAATAATGCTTCTACACTGTATACCACTCAGAGAGTGCTATAAAGTGCTACGGACAATATATAAGTCCAATTGCTATTGCTATATTACATAAAACACAGGCCTCAAGTCAAGGAAAGTTGTTTACTCCCGAATGAATGTTTCTTGCCTAAAAGAAACCTCGATCCAGACCACAAGCTTCCATAAGCAGCAAAATAAGGAAGCTCTTTTTTCCATGCCCTTTCCTCTGCCTTCCCTTGCAGCTACCCCCAAAATCTGCACAATAAAGTTGCGAGTCTGTTTAAAACAGCATGGAGGCAGATTGCAGGGGAGAGGGTGGAGAATTGCCTCCATCCCCATCTCACAGGGTAATCTGTACTGGTTCAAATGGTTTTCTATCAGTGGAATGATAGAAATGATAGGCTACAATTATCCCAAAGCAAATGGCTAATTCAGAAAAGATATAAAAGAGACCGTGCTCTAAGTCATTTAAGAACTTCAGTCAGTGTGAGCCTCTGTACAGTGCAAGGGAAAACTTGCCCACCTGGAATCCCCTTAAAGGAGAATGAAAGAAGCTGTTGAGATCCAATGAAACTTTTATGGAATCTTCGTCGTGTCATTTTATCTTGGGTTATTATCAGAATTGTGAGCATGATTATACAATAGTCTTTGCGGCTCATTCATTATTCATTCACATTTGCCATTCAGTCATCGGAAACAGAGCATGATGTGCCTCTCCTCTTGAGCGTTGAAGGAATATCTCTCCAAGACTTCAACTTGTTTATTCACCGTAACGAGGAACAGGAAAAACATACTTTCTGGCCACACAAACCAGCCTAAGAGAACTGGTTCTATCTAACTTGACTGAGCTTCACAACATGAATATTGCAGTTAAATCATGACTGGCCAAAATGATCTTGCTTTGCTTAATTAAAAAAAAAAAGACAAAATGTTACACTGGCATTAATAGCAAGCTATTGTGATACCAAGATGATTCACCCACAAGGAACTACTTTGCATCAGATCATCTGCCTACCAGACATAAGTTTGGACATTATAATAGTATCTGGCAGTTAGAAATATATCAAGGATAGTGGTAAATTCCACTCAAGTCATATCAAATGCAGGTAAATCTATTTTTTAATGAGTGATAATTTGTAGCACCAGTTTTCTAATCTACCTGGAATGAAATGTTCTGCTTGATTTACCTAATTTAACGTTTTAGTTATTGCACTGGGGATGCCTTTTATATATCTTTATAAGCTTCTTTTAAAAATTATGTGTTGGATGAATTCATCTTTAACAGCTAGACAAAAAGCTGGTTAATGAGGTCAGATGAAGAGACCAACTGATCTGAAGGCACTTGGAACAAAAATTAAACGAGGCAGGTTTGGCATGCCTTTAATTCATAAGCAGCCTCTAGTGACATGGACTCCTGTGAAGAAAGCTTCTTTCAGGGGCTCTTAGGAAAGACTCTAGGAAGGAACCAATGCTTAGGCAGCATCACTGTCAGGCGTTAACAACCTGATCCACATGTGTAAAGTACAAATTAGCCACTTTATTGCTTTATACCTATTTCACAGGAATCTTCCCGGAATCTTCAGCTTGCTCCTAGGAAAGACTAGATAAAGTCCAACAGCATTTAAGGAGGGGGAGGAGTTAGATCTTGCCCTCTTGTGTTTAGTCTGATTCCAGACTAATTCCCCATTTGACCCATCCTCCTGATTGGGACAGTTGCTCTCCAATAATCACTTTCTCTTATGGAATTTATATCTACGCTGATTTAAAAAAACAAGGGATCTGGTCTCCTTGAGAAAGGTTATTATACTGTTAACATGAAGAAAAAAAAGAGGTTGTCAGATTTCAAACACAAAAGCTACACTGGTTTTATTTCCCTAAAGCGCAAAGAAATACAAGTGACAATACATACATATTATAATAAGGCCTGGCCCCAAAATAGACCAGTAAATAATTTATATGTGCTTAGGTGGCAGAGAGAGAAGCAGAAAAAACACAAAGACAAAAGTATGTGCATATACTAAAGTATAATACAAAAGAAAAGGGAAGGGAAGGGAAGGGAAGAGAAGAGAAGAGAAGAGAAGAGAAGAGAAGAGAAGAGAAGAGAAGAGAAGAGAAGAGAAGAGAAGAGAAGAGAAGAGAAGAGAAGAGAAGAGAAGAGAAGAGAAGAGAAGAGAAGAGAAGACTTTGTAGCTTTGCCACCCTCTGGGAAAGTGTCTTGTTCACATTTTTAGCTACCTCTCTGGACAAAAATGCAAGTATAAATGCTGATTACTGTAAGAGTTTGCCCTTTCCAAATCTTAACATACCGGTAGGAATGTTAAATTTATAGAAGAATAATATCCCCATTGTGGGCTTGTAGTAACCATTAGAAAGCATGAACAGGACCAGTATGCTGAATGCTGCTTTGCTATATTTTAAGAAACAGATGCAGATTATTAAAAAGCCAATTTTATCTCATTTTGCATCCCAAAGTAAAATCTCAAATGACCTATAATTTCTACCTATATATAGCTTTGGTTTACAAGGTATGAGCCCTAGTAAAGTAGCTCCATGTATTTTTCATTTTCATACTGCAGGTAATATTATGAAACTCAGTATAGAGCAGCAGTTCTCAACCTGTAGGTCACGACCCTTTTGGGGGTCGAACGACGCTTTCACAGGGGTCACCTAAGACTATCAGAAAACATATATTTCTGATGGTCTTAGGAACCGAGACACCGTTCCTCTATCCAGCCGCCGCCCTCCTCCTCCTCCGCCGGCTCCTCTGCCTCCAGGGTGACCTTCTCCAACAGCGCCTGCTCCTGCCACCACAGCTCCATTGCGTGCGCCCCCCGACGCCCCCCCGGGCTGGCTCAGCTGCATGGGTGGCTGGGCCAAGCCGAGCCAGGTCTGGGCCACTGCCACTGGGCTGCTCCACTGCTGCTGCTGCTGCCGCCACTGCTGGCTGAGCTAAGCTGCAGCGCCAAGCCAGTCCCCATGCCTCCTGGTTGCCCAGCCGTGCTCCGCCCTGGCCACCCTCCGCACCACACCAGAGCCTCCCCCATGCCGCCCGGCCCACCTCCCTTGCCGTCGTAGGTTGCCTCAGCCCTCTGATGCCTGGTGCAGCCCTGGGGCTGGTGGGCAGGAGTGGCTCCTTCCCAGCTCACCGGGCTCCGGGCCTCGGAAGTGGCCAGGTGGCGGGGAAGTGGGTGAGGTGGCGGCGATGCCTGCATGTGTGTTGGAGGCCAGCCAGCCAGGTGGGGAGAAGCAGCACCTTCCAAACAGAAGCTGGTGCTCCGGCCGCACCCCTGTCGCGTGCGATGAGTTGGGGAAGGGTCGTGGCGGTGAAGGGCTGCACGGCGTGGAAAGGGGCTCCCATGACCCTGCCGCTGCGATGGCACTCAGGAGGCTGGAGGAGCAGGCAGGTCCCGGGGGGCGGCTGGCAAGAGGTGCCAGTATGAGGATGGGGGGCTCCAGGTTGGCAGGCGCAAGAGGGTGGCTGGCAGCTCCGAGGCACGCGGATCCTCCGCCAGAGCCTTCCCCCTCCCCGGGCAATTGTGTGGAGCTGCTTGTGTGTCTTTGCCTGTGGGCAAGGCTGTGTGCCCAGGCCGAAATGCAGCACTTTTGCTACCGCTTCTCCTCCCATTGGTCAAAGAGGCAGATGCGATTTCCCTTTCCCTGGTTCTTTTCATCTGTGTTGGAAAGGACAATATGGGCTATTTTATTACCAGTACCTGTTGCTTGTTTTATTACATGTTGCCTTTGCTGAACCAGGGAAAATTGGTTAAAGTGATTTTCAGGAGCTGCAGAATGCCTCCAAGTAAAGCCGCAGCAATTACCTGGCCAATTTTCCCTGCTAGGGCATCTGTGTGTGTCTCCAGACCTTACTGGACTACCATCCCCAGCAGCCCTAAAAAGCACTGAGGAAGAGTGGGGAATGCTGGGAGTTGCAGTTCATCACCATCTGGGAAAACATGATTCTCCAAAGATCCATCCTTCCTTCCTTCCTTCCTTCCTTCCTTTCGCCTCCTGGCTTTCTATCGATCGAGGCAGATTACAGAGCCATGATCCACTCCCACGAGCCGGCAACAGGGCCCCGAAATCAAAGGAGAAAACTTGTTTCGGGGCTGTAAGAAAGGATCCCTCTCCCCCATCTGGCCCCTGCCACAAGCAGCGCCAGAGTTTGGAAAGGTGCTGGTCTGGGACCCTTGGCTACGGGGGCAGGCCGGTGGCGGCTCTGCTCAGATATGGGGGATGAAAAAAACAGCCAGAAGGGAAGAGAAATCATTCGAGCGGACCTGCTTTGGATAAGGCTTCACGGCTCGAAGCATTTCATTTGGAAACGTTGGCACCAGTTTTAATCCGGGCGTTTGTGCTTTCTTACCCCTGCACGCGCCCACCTGTGCATTTTCCCTGGTGGTAGCCAAAAAGGGAGGGGAAGGGGCAATGGGAAGCGTCCTTTGATACATCATTTACACTCCCGCCTCCCCAATCAGGCTTATTTGGAAATCAGTCCGATGGAAATGGCTTCCTCAATCAGCCACCAGGGTTAAAATATTTTTCCCCATTGGGCATTATAAAGCACCTCTTCCTTCCTTCCTTCCTTCCTTCCTTCCATCTCCTTCCCTTCCCCTTCAATCTCTCCTTACTTCCTTCCTTCTTTCCCCTTCAATCTCCTTCCTTCTCCATCTCCTTCCTTTCCCTTCAATCTTCCTTCCTTCCTTCCTTCCTTCCATCCATCCATCCATCTCCTTCCCTTCCCCTTCAATCTCTCCTTCCTTCCTTTCTTTCCCCTTCTATCTCCTTCCTTGTCCATCTCCTTCGTTTCCCCTTCAATCTTTCTTCTTTCCTTCCTTCTATCTCCATCTCCATCCCTTCCCCTTCAATCTCTCTCTCTTTTCTTCCTTCCTTCCTTCCATCCATCTCCTTCCCTTCCTCTTCAATCTCTCCTTCCTTCCTTCCTTCTTTCCCCTTCAATCTCCTTCCTTCCCCATCTCCTTCCTTTCTTCTTCAATCTTCCTTCCTTCCATCTCCATCTCCATCCCTTCCCCTTCAATCTCTCTCTCCTTCCTTCCTCCTTCAATGTCCTTCCTTCTCCATCTCCTTCCTTTCCCCTTCAATCTTCCTTCCTTCCTTCCATCTCCATCTCCATCCCTTCCCCTTAAAGCTCTCTCCTTCCTTCCTTACCCCTTCAATCTCCTTCCTTCTCCATCTCCTTCCTTTCCCCTTCAATCTTCCTTCCTTCCCCCTTCAATCTCCTTCCTGCTCCATCTCCTTCCTTTCCCCTTCAATCTCCTTCCTTCTCTATCTCCTTCCTTTCCCCTTCAATCTTCCTTCCTTCCTTCCTTCCATCTCCATCCCTTCCCCTTCAATCTCTTTCTCCTTCCTTCCTTCCTTCCTTCCTTCCTTCCTTACTTCCTTCCTTACTTCCTTCCTTCCCTCCTTCCTTCCTTTCCCCTTCAATCTCCTTCCTTCTCTATCTCCTTCATTTCCTCTTCAATCTTCCTTCCTTCCATCTCCATCCCTTCCACTTCAATCTCTTTCTCCTTCCTTCCTTTCCCTTTCAATCTCCTTCCTTCTCTATCTCCTTCCTTTCCTCTTCAATCTTCCTTCCATCTCCATCCCTTCCACTTCAATCTCTTTCTCCTTACTTCCTTTCCCCTTCAATCTCCTTCCTTCTCCATCGCCTTCCTTTCCCCTTCAATCTTCCTTCCTTCCTTCCTTCCCCTTCCCTCCCTCCCAACGTTTTTGAGCAAGGAAGAGTAAGCTTCTCCAGCAAGCATTGCTATATTGTTTTTGTGATTAATCACTATGCTTTAATTATGTTCAATTCGTAACAATACGAATATCTGCATATCAGATATTTACATTACGATTCATAACAGTAGCAAAATTACAGTTATGAAGTAGCAACAAAAATAATTTTATGGTTGGGGGTCACCACAACATGAGGAACTGTATTAAAGGGTTGCGGCATTAGGAAGGTTGAGAACCACTGGTATAGAAGCTGTAACAAATCTAAGCTTTCATGACTAGCTATTTCCTAAACTTCCTAGGGGAAAAGGAAAGTAACTTTTTCCCCAAAAAAGCATTTACAGTAGACTAAACCAAGCTTGTAATAGGAATTTCTTCCTTCAAAGTACAGTTCACGTACAAGTAGCATATCGTACCCACAGAAGCAAACAAGTTGATGTTCTTTACAAGCGATTCTATAAATAATGTCACGTAAGTAAAGCATTAATGTTATTAACAGCGATGCCATCACAGAATTGCCTATATTTTCTTCCCTTTCCTCCTGGCTTCCTACATAACAAGACACACATTCCTTTGGATGGCATCGCTCTCACAAAAGTGATAACTGTAGCTTGAACTTCTAAAGGACTATGGATGAAAAGAGTTATCCATGATAAAATTAACTCATTTTCCTACAAAATCCTTCAGAGTTAGGCACTTAACATTTTGTCAACAATGTATGGTCCTGAATTATAATTATAAATTATTTACTAAGTATGTCTAATAGTCTTTAAAGAGCTGATCCTGCTTAATTCAAGCTGCTGTTAACTCGGTTGAGAGAACTGCAAGCATTCTGTTTGAATTCCTACAGAGGAATTCATTCATTCTATCCATCTTGAGTTCTTTCAGCAAACATGACTGCCACCTCCTGATGATATAAGGTAGAAGTTTTGACCTTTATATAATTGAAAGGAATCTCCGTTTTAGAAAGAAATGAAATGCTAAGAAATAAAAATGCAAATTTTCTCTTCTCCCCGAAGTTTAATATGGTTTCTTTTTCCAAAAAAGAAGACAAAGCAATTTTATGACACACACACACACACACTCACGCACAGTATCAGAATAAATTATTAAATCAACTTAGAGTACTAAATGGCACATTTAATGACAATTTGTAATAACTTCCTGGTGATTTTCTTTTTAAAAAACTTCTAAAAGTTTAAATTGTATAAACACAGCAATATAAATCATATTTTGGTATTTTACAAGTAGCTCTTTCTGACTTTCAGATTGCATTAGCTTCTCCTGAATTCTAAGCTTATTCTTTTTTTTTTTCAGGATGCCTACCTACTTCAGCTTTGGGTAAAGTTATATTGATGATAATGAGGTGAAACTTTGGTTGATACACTTGATGACCTATTCTTGGAGTATCTGGTACTGGGGATGCTTGTGTAGATGATCTAAACAGGTTAGATATTTTTATGAGCTTATCAAGGTGCTCTGGGAAGTAAAAGTGTCCGGAATACAACAGGGTGAGGTTGTGTGTAGTTTCAGGAGATGCCACATGATAAACACAAAATCAATTTGATAGGAGATTTGACTGAAATTTCTTTGACTGAAATCTCTCAGTAAAATCTTTCTAAAACACCAAGGCAAAAACAAGTCATCTTGGAGAGAATCTATGTATGTGGTCACTAGAGGGCGCTTCAACAGTCCAAGCAATGCTTTTATTGTATATATTTAGGTTTGTAAGCCTCACAAAGCAAAGAAACAAAAGTGGGCAACAGTAAACCTTAAATAAATGAATGAAACTGTCCCTTAAAGTAGAAAAACCTTTCACCACAATATAGAAGCCTGTCTTTAGTTGAAGAAAATAAGGTCCTTCCTTTACAACATTACAGAGGTCAGGCACCTGTACAGAAGTGCCACTTTTTGGATGAAGAGTTACGTAACCATCTATCACCTCAGAAACTTATTATATAGCTGACTGTATATTGAACTAGGGTCATTCAATCAACTTCATAACTGATTGGAAATGGAAATTCCATTTTTTTTTGATGCGGAGTAGATTCCATTTGAAAGACAGATTTTTGATTAATTATTATATTTCTGTGGGAGACGTTATGCAGAGTTGTAATTCGCATTCCACTAGACATTTTTCACTCAAGCTAGAAGATTATGGGGCTTTAGCAATGAATCTATTCCACAATATTCTATCCAGTCAGTGTAATTTAGTTATCCAGGCTGGGCACTCTTCAGTTCGGCACTTATTTATTACATCTTTCATTGCTGCTTTTAACAATCATTTCAATTATTTTATATCTACTATTATTATTTCTTACTAAAAGAGACAGCTGCAGTATCATAATGCTAGCCACTACATAAAAAAAAGCCACTACCCATTTTCTTGTTCTTCTCAAAATGGCAGTGAATCCACATAATTGTAGTACTGTGGTATAACACAATGCAACACACTAAAAAATAATAATAAAATTAGCATATTTTGTCATGAAAAATACATGGTGTAATGTATGTGGCTGTATATTTTCATAATATAATACAGTAATATTAATTTGAATGGGGAGGAGTGATTATGTGTAGAGTTTGCAATAGGCAATAGTGAAAGCTTGAATCTCTACCAATATTAACTTCTTGGAATTAACTCAGGTGGGCCACAGGACAGAAAACAGAAAGGACTTCTTCTGTCCTATCAGCATAGCAACATAACAAAAGAAAAAGAAAAAAGAAAGATGACTTACAGGTCATAGTAATGAAAACAATGGAATAGATAAAAGAAGTTACAAATGATTAATAGACAAGGAAGAGAAAGGGCTGCTCTACAGCAGGAGTATTCTAAATTTAATACTTGTTAGAGTCTAGCCAATACTTGGTTTTCTTTTCAAAATTCTAGCCAATTTGAAATACAAGGAAAAATGTATTTGCAAAATCTATTTGTATGGTCACTAAGAGTTGAAAATGACTAGATGGCATAAAATCATCCAATCATCCAATCATATACATTGTTTGGGACTGATAGGGAGTGTGTATTTGCATATATAATGATTTTTAACTATACTGCCATGAGATGAGACAGTAGAGTTATATAATAACTGAATCTACATACAATCTGCAGGTATTAATAGATGAGAATGTTTGCAGCTCAGGGCTGAACTGTAGGGTCCTTGATGCTCTCCGATTTTGGTGGTTTTCTTGCAGAAGTTTCATAACCCAACTAGGTAACATCATCAGTGCAATCTGTATCTATCCTTTGGGCAGTTGTAATTACATGTTAAAATTTGGCCCATACAATTTATATACATGGTCATCAGTAGTCCTATGGCTGGCTCTAGATATGGCAAGATGGCCAACTAAATAATCAATGGATTGTAAATATATTTTCTGGTTTCATTTATATAAAATGGATACATGCAACATGGCAACTGCACCCACTAACCGCTTTATCATCCATACATTTATTTAACACAACAGGCTGTTACTGATGCTATTCTAAATAAGCAGTTGGGGGTGGTCAGTTTGGATGGGAATTTTGGGACTAGAATGTACACATCTTAAAGTTGCCACGGTTGAGAAACACTGCTCTAATTACTTAAAATGCTAATGACCTGGCAGGATTTTAGCTTCAGATTCTTATCTCCAAGTAGCAAGACTTCAATAGACACTATTATTTTGTGAGCTCAAGCTTTTTTTTTTTTTAACCTGTCATATTTGTCTGGCTCAGCATCAGCTAAGTGCCTGCTATTTTACTCCAAACCTCTTACTAGGAAATAATAATAATAATAATAATAATAATAATAATAATAATAATAATAATAATAATAATAATAATAATAATAATAATATAATGTTGGAAGGGTCCTTGGAGGTCATCTAGTCTCAACATCTTTTTTACGTCATGGTGACCAAAACTGGATGCAGTATTCCAAGTGTGGCCTTACCAAGGTATTGTATTAATACTTCACGTGATCTTGATTCTATCCCTCTGTTAATGCAGCCCAGCACTGTGTTGGCCTTTTTGGCAGCTGCAGCACACTGCTGGCTCATATTTAAATGATTGTCCACTAGGACTCCGAGATCCCTCTCACAGTTACTACTATTGAGCAAGGTACCCCCTATATTATACCTGTGCATTTGGTTTTTCTTGCCTAAATGTAGAACCTTACTTTTTTCACCACTGAATTTCATTTTATTAGATAGCACCCAATGTTCAAGTCTGTCAAGATCATTCTTAAAACAAAGCAACAAAATATATTTTCCATTGCCATTCAAAATTTAGAGGGCAAAATGTATTAATGAAGACAAGAGATTTGTGCTCTTCTTAATATCAAGTAAGTAAATGGGTGGGAGTAACTTATGAGTAACAAATGAATTGTAGTGTTAACCAGCAAAAGATAGAAAGAATGTGGTGGAACCTGTCTTTATAATTCAACTAAGGATATCTAGAGGTGATTCTGGGCTATCCTAAACAGACGATTGCGGTACTGGGTTTTCGTTTTTTACTTTATGATAATATATTTATTAGTTTTATTGTTGTGTTGCTGGTTTTATTATTGGTTTTACCTAGAGTTGTGTTTATGATGAGTAACCATACAAATCTTTTAAATAAATTAATGAACTTTTGTCAAGCTGAAGGTTGTATTTGACCTTTGATTAATGTGTTGGAAGTAGCACTACAATAAGTGGGTGTAAAAGAGAAGGGGAAAAGATCAAAATTTAAATTAGATGTAATTGGATGAAATATATTGAATTAACTCAGTCAATTAATCACAATTAATATAATTAATACTGATATATTTAATCTTCAGGAGTTCACTCAGCCATACTCAATATGGGAACAATATGAGGCTCTGAGTGAATGCTCTCCTGTTTTGCAGTTCTATGTCTTTTCTTATACCATCTCTCCAATCACCCCACTCTTCTTCCTTTCAATTTACACTTATTATTTGGGGAGTCCCTTGCCCAGAACTTCTTTGAGATTAGTTTTATTCTTTGGAAGCTAACAATAAGTTTGGAGTCTCCAACCTCCGTGTGTACTTTATCTCCTCTCCTCTGCTCTCCTCTGCTCTGCTCTCCTCTCCTCTCTCTCACACACACACATATTAGAAACAGCAATCCACCACAAGATCATTCATCCATAAATATCCTATTCAACAAATTAGTGGAATAGAAGAGAGCACAGGGTGAAGAGAAAGCAGCTTTGACCTTGACCTGATATTCTTTTCTGCCATTAAACTTAAGCACCAGGACTCTGAAATAGAAAAGGTCCCCAAAGGGTACTTCACTGAGAATGGTCTCATGGTCAACTCCATCTTTGATATGTTTGCAATTATTCTCTAATCTAAAACTGAAATGTAATTAAGCTGAAGACCGATCTCAGTTTTGTGCTCAATTTCTTGGGCAAATACCCCTCCCATAGCAGCCGTATTATGAGAGAAAATGAGAGAAAAGTCTTCCATAGCATCCGTTATGTGGTATAACCTGCAGTAGCTTCTCAAATTTACAAACCTCCTATTAGATTTTTATCTGGAAATGAATCCCAATGAAAAGCCAGCTTCTCCCCGGAAGAGAAAAAGAATGAAACTTTCTGTTTGTACAACATTCATATTTCTATAAAAAATACAGATAAACATCCCTGTGGACTACTAGGTGAGAGAACTTTCTGCCTCTTGCTACTGTTATCTAATGGATTACACAATTTTTTTGCAGTCTGGTAGCCCTTCCAGAAAACAATTTGCCAAAGTATTGAATTTAGCCAAAGGAAGAAACATGCTAATATTTTAAAATGAAAAGTGGAGAAATTACCACTGAAGGCACTCACCATATTTTATGACCACTTTAAAAAGTTAGTTCTTTTACAGAAAACACTTTTCACCTAATAAAGATATTTTTTCTGGATAAATATCTTTCTTTAGAAACTGATATATCTACCAGATGACTTTTTCTTTTTGCTAATACAGCTTCAGTTGCTATTAATGCAATCGCTTTTTCCTACTTATTCCATGACAGAACAGCATTTTGCCTACATAATGTTTTGCTGCCTGAAGTGAAGATGGAATGCCTCCCTTCTAAACAAAAAAAAATTAAAAAAATAAATAAATCTGAAAGCCTACTCAAAATACCAAAATATCAAAGCCAAGATATACAAATTACAACCAAACATGCATAAAATATCTTAAGAAGCTATTGGTAAGCATACAAAGCCATCCACTTTACAAGTGCATAATATTCATGACAATTATATAACACATGGACTAGAAAAACATTAGAAAAGAATATGTGGAGGAAAATATACTCACTCATACACAAATAAACAAGGAACTGTTAAGGAAAGATAACAAATAATAAAATGCATTTACAAATCTTCAAGGGGCTGAAGCAGTTAGCTAGATTATTCTAATTTTTTAAAGTGCATTTTTGCATGCATATTCATCGTTTCTCATTATTTGTGTATCCTGACTTAGTGTACACTTTGCTGTCTCTATTCCAAGCCAATTGGATTAGCAACTGAGTCTTTTGGGGACAGCAGTAAATGGACAGTATTAGGTATCATCATAGAAGAAGCATAGAGTTTTATATACATTTTCTCTCAGGCAATCACTACTGATGTGGCCTGCCCAGAGAAGCTTCATTGTGTCATCATTTGGATTGTTTGTTCTTAATGTACATGTTTGCTGTTACTTCTTTCATGAGTTGATCTGTGAGGAAAACAATGTTGTCTGCTTCTATTTTCAACTATCCTTGGTTTGTTATGTATAAAATAGGAACAGAGTTCAGCTTTGGTCATTCTAACAAGGCAGGATCATAAAACACACTGACTCTCTCAGACAAACCATTAAAATTGAAACAACCTTTCTAAAATCTGTAGTGAGGATGGAGATGACAAGGAAAAGAAGAAGAACCCACATAATTTGGCCTGGACCACCAATTAATTTTACAATCTAATTTCATTTTTATAATATACATTTCAGACTTTATCTAGGTAGCCAGACTTTATCTTCAATCCAGTATGTCTGTAATGTACCGTGTTTTCCCGGGTCTTATATTTTTTTTTTGCCTCCAAAAGAGGCACTAGGTCTTATTTTGGAGGGATGGAGCTACCCCATGTGCTCCACACCTGCTTACCTCAGGGCCCCCATAGCCAGGCCTCCTATGCCCCAATACCTGCCTCATTTCACAGGAGCACTGCGCAAGGAGCCATCTGGCCTCCTGCTATGAGCAGCTGCCAGCAACCAGAAGAATTGGGTGGGCTGCTGGTGCTGGTGCCACTGCTGTGAGGCAAGGCAGGTATTGGGGCATGGGAGATCTGGTTATGGAGGCCCTGAGGTAAGTGGGTGTGGAGTGCATGGGGCAGCCCCCCCTGCCCTAGCTTGATTTTTATGCATCTCCTCACATCACCTCATACAACCAGACTGTGGGATGGAGTGGGCGGGGTTTTAACTGGGACTTATTTTGGGGGTAGGGCTTATATTAGGTGCACATGTAAAAATCAAGCTAGGGCTTATTTCGGGATAGGTCTTATTTTCAGGAAAACATGGTAGGTACAGTCTCTCAGTCCAAAGCTGGGTTAAGCTTTCTATCAGGAACCCTTAAGAGTATTTTTTTTTTGTAACTGCAGTGAATGAATATGAAACTAAAGCAACATGTGGGTAGACCTAAAGCAATTCCCCATTACTGAACATAGAACACAGAATATAGAATAACACAGTTAGAAGGGACCTTGGAGGTCTTCTAGTTCAACTCCCTGCACAAGGAGGAGAATCTATACCATTTCAGACCAGTCTCTTCTTGAAAGCCTCCAGTGATGGGACACCCACAACTTTTGAAAGTAAGCCATTCCATTGGTTGATTGTTCTCATCGTGAGGAAATTTCTCCTTAGTTCTAGGTCGCTTCTCTCCTTGATTACTTTCCATCCACCGGTTCTTGTCTTGCTTTCTGGTGCTTTGGAAAATAATTTGTCCCCCTCATCTTTGTGACAGGCCCTCAAACACTGGAACACTGTTACCATATCTTCCCTTCTTTTCACTAGACTAGACATACTCAAGTTCTTTACATGTCTTAGTCTCCAGCGCCCTAATCTTCTTTGTTGTTCTTTTCTGCACTTTATCTCTAAGGAATATCTGGCACCTCCTTCTCCTTCATCACCTTCCAAAATAATTTCCCAGCATCAGTTTACAAAGGGACAAGATATAGCTCTTACTAGAGATCTTAACTCATCAGTTAAAGAACTTTTCATTTTTATTTTTTTAATTAGGCACATGAAAGTAAGCTAAAGTGTCCTTAGGATGAGCGATTTGGATTATACTTCTTGCTTGAAAAGCATATATTCAGAATCTGCAGAATCTATTTTCTTCCTATATGTCCATGATGATGCTTATTATAATATCATTTCAGGCTGTCAAGGAAATGAACTTCAGACTGAATTCAATCTAATCTGATTATGAATCCTATCTTCCCAAATCACCTCTAATACAAAGAGATTCTTGTTAGCAGTGGAACTCGGATTATTTAATTTGTTCAAAAATGTTTCGGAGTTGAGGTGAACCATCAGATGGCTAATTTGCTGATAATATGAGGTTATTCAGGGGATTTAAAAGAAAAATGAATAGCAATGTGGCTTCAATCCAAAGGAAATAGCTTGTACAATTGTAAATGACTCTGGCTGATCTTAAAAAACTAAGGAGAATTGGCTTTTTTGAGGGCTACAGTGATATGTCCAACTGGCCATTAGGAATTTAATTCAATTAGAGGGGGACTCTCTGCCATTTCTAGAGTGGTGATGAAGATTTGGAGGCAAACCTTAACTTCATAGAAGAAATGAAAAGATGTCAGAGCAGAGAAATAAACTTGGGTATTGGATTTACGATAGTGTTCTTGATAAAAAAAAGTCAACTAGGTCACATGGCTATCATGAACAAAAACAAAATTCCTATGTTAGGGATCATTTGAATTTAAAGTTTCTAATGTCTTTATAAAATGTGATATGGCCGTACTTGAAATAACAAAGCTCTCATAGCTGGAAAATAATAGCTGAAGTTGCACAAAATAACAATCCTATTGATCAACAGGCTGGATCAGTTCCACTATGAAAAAGATGTTAACTTTTGGAGCCATTTGTGTTAAAACAAAATAAAATAAGGGCAGGAACAGACATGTATAAATAAATATTTGTGGAATAAAGAGCTGATGAGAGGCTTTCTGTTGTTTTCCTCAATTAGAATGGTAAACTAATCCAATGAAGTGAAATAATATTCAATATTCGAGGCAAAGAACAGAAGTCCTTCCTTACACTATTCTTAAAGCATGGATTGTATAACTTGGGTGTTGGACAGAGACATGCATGTGTGCATATTTCTCACCGTGATCTACAGTCACAGAATTATTCTCTTTCTAGTAATTGTAAAGATTCCCTCAAGTTCAGTTTCTCTCTTGGTGAAGTTTGCTACAACTGCTTTTCCCACTCTGATCTACACCCAACTCTCTCTCTCTCTCTCTCTCTCTCTCTCTCTCTCTCTCTCTCTCTCTCTCTCTCTCTCTCTCTCTCTCTCTCTCTCTCTCTCCCTCCCTCCCTCCCTCCCTCCCTCTCTCTCTCTCTCACACACACACACACACAGAGAGAGGGAAACACAAAAATACACCTGGTTATCATTACAGGTACTCCTCAATTTACAACCATTCATTTAGTGACTGTTCAAAGTTACAAGTGACTTTATGATCATTTTCCACACTTATGGCCATTGCAGCATCCCCATGGGTCATATGAACAAAATTCAGATGCTTGGCAACTGACATGCATTTATGACAGTTGCAGTGTCGCAGGGTCTTGTGATCATCTTTTGCGACCTTCTGACAAGCAACATTAATGGGGAAGTCAGATACACTTAACAACCATGTTACTAACTTAACAACTGCAGTGATTCACTTAACAACTGTGGCGAGAAAGTTCGTAAAATGGAAGAAAATTCACTTAACAGCTGTCTTGCTTAGAAATGGACATTTTGGGCTCCATTATGTTTGCAAGCCAAGGACCCTCTGCGGAGGTAACACATTTTATTGATGTTAAGAGAAATAACATTTTCTGAATTATACAAAGTTACTGGGATCCAGGTTTAGTCATATTTACACTGTATCTGTAAAGCTATAGTTTAGTTATCCAGAACTAACTTATTGCACTCATTACAGTGGGTTTACTGCCAGTTAATCAATAGGATTAAACCTTGATTTTAATAGCACTTATTTTAAGAAGAATGGCCTAAGAAAGAATTAGCAAGTCATTTCAAATGTATCCAGCTTCCAGTGAAAGAGCATTCTTCATTTGAAAAGACATTTTTAATTATTTACTCGTGGTATATCAATGTGCTCCTGCAGTTAATATAAATTAGCTTAGGACTCAGTGTTTTACATTTTAAAAAGATTTCACTTCCCTGATGCAGTTTTGGTCCATGAAGCAAATTCTCTTTGGAATGGTAACAGGATTAAGGCAGAGATACGCTGATAGAAACAGAGCAAGATAAACAGAAGCAAGTTCAAAAAACCTCTTTTATAGTGTTGTTGTCTGGTGTCATAGTACATTCTAGCTTTATCTGTGTTATAGTATGTGAAAGGACAATGTGAAAAGGAGAAAGATAAGGGGAGGGAGCCTAAGCTTTCCCCATCCCATCCTCTCCCTCCCTTCCCCCCCCTCTCTTTCATTTAGCACTTCAAATATTGTGATCCCAGCAAAATCCTTTAGCTGTTCTCCCTGCAGTATAATTATAATTCTGTGCTAGGAGAACACTGAATGCAATGTTTACCACCCTAAGATATTGGCATAATGAGGCCTGAATTATTATGGTGCTAAACATCATTCCAAAACATTGCTACAGCTCTGGAGGGAAATATATAAGTGTGGGTATCATATGATGGGTCCGTATAAATTTTATGTTTCCGTTAGTATCACCCATTAAAGCTCTTGGGATGTTTCCATTGCAAGAATGTTTAGTACAGTAACAAGAGAGTGGTAAAGATTTCAAGAACATTCTGTAGTTTTTGACTAAATACTGTGTTAGTTTTGTATATTCTATTCAGGACATCAAATAACCAATTGCTTTATAGAATATATTTAAAGAATCTGTGTGAAATCCAATATTATGTAAACAACTTTCAATTAACTGATGCAATAGCATGATTATCTAAGAGGCAAGAAAGCTGCCAAAGGGGGAACAAGCATGTCATGATCTCATCAGACAAATGACACAACTTAAATAATTGCATCAGATGTTATGAGGCACTGATGTAAATTGCAAAATCATTTTGATGTCACTGTGGCTCGTAACAGATTCCCAAGTGCAGTAGGAACTTCCTCTCCTCTTTTCTGCAGGCGTTTATGCCCTTCAAATCCCCTGAGGAGGTTTTACACATGTGAAGGCTGCAGGAGAATGATATTTACTTATTAATTGTTCTGCTAACAGAAGCTTATCTGCTGATATTAGGTACCATCTGGATTTAATCCTTTTTTATGGCAACTAAATTCCAAACTTTTGAACAATAGAGATATCAAGTTAGGTATTTGAAATGCCATTCACTCAAATATGCTGAAGTATTATATCTGCTGAAAGGTGAGCAAGAAGCAAGGCGTATTTAATAATCATATGGTGGGTATGGATCACAACTTTTATATATTTGGAAGCATTCGATACAAATGTTTGTCCATCTCCTTCCAAAATGAATTGATTATCAGGAACGTGGCTCCATCTCTAAATAGTTACATGGAAACTGAACTACAGACCAGCATATATTGTCAAATAGCATAGAATGGCATTAGAAGGAGCAAGGTAGATTTGTTTTCATATCTAAAAGTGAAATATCAAGTAAGCAGACAACAAAACATAGAATAGAATAGAATAGAATAGAATAGAATAGAATAGAATAGAATAGAATAGAATAGAATAGAATAGAATAATAACTTTACTGTCACTTTGAATGTACACTAATCGGCATACATTAAAATGAAATTTCATTGCATACAGCTCTCAAAGGGTCACCACCTCCAATATACACTACATGAATATGACAACAATAAATAAATACAGAATTATCCATATACCCATATATATGACACAGAGAAACAACAGTCTAGTTCAGGTTAGGTATACATGTGCATGGTGAGAAAAACAAATCTTGTGAGTTTACCAGACGGATGGCATTGGGAACAAAGCTATTACAGAATCGGATAGTCCTTGCTAGAATTTTGGCAACATTAATATTTTGCACAGAAGCATAACAATTCAGCCACTCAGAGCTGCCTTGAATAATGAGATGGCTGGGAATTAAATTTTATAATAAAAATAGCAGTTTCAGTTATGGTCACTATGGTTAAGCACATTATTGGTTAGTGTTGTGCATAAAGTTTACGTCTAAGTTAGATATGACAACTTGACATTACATAATTACATCTGCTCTCCACCCAAAAGCCCTGGGTCAAGGCTGTCATAACATAACAGCATAACAGTGGCAACATTATTTTAAATATGAGCAACAAGTATTTTAAGTGTAATTAATTAAACATTTTAATTAAATTCTATGATAATTATGTTCTACCTCCCTACATTTTTGGAGTGTTGCCCTTAGCTCCCAAAAAGTTATATGTCCTCTCCTAAGTAAGAAATCAGATAAGGGTAACTGTGCTTATCTCTGCTCCCATTTGCATTTCTCACTGTCTGACTCCCACCCGTCTCTCTCATTTCTCCTCTCCCCCCTCTCCCCATTTTCTTATTCCTCTTTCCTCATTCCTCTCCCCCTCCCTCCCTCCCTCTCTCTCTCTCTTTCCCCATCTTTCTCTCTATATATGTGTTTGTGTGTGTGTGTGTGTGTGTGTGTGTTTGAGTGTGTGAAGAATTGGAGATACCATTCCTTTGTTGTTGAACAGACCAAATGAGGCTGTGTAGTGCTTTAGAAATGTTCTTTGAGCCCTAACATAGCATTTCTCTAATCTTTAAAGCAGCTGCTTCCCCTCTCTCCCCAGCCCCAGGGACTGGGGTTTGTGGCTGCTCTCTGCAGCTGTTCTATAATGCTGTGTTAAGGCATTGCTGTTTTAAACATGGATGCCCCAGTCTCATTCTCACACAACCTGGAGCACTTTTGGGAAAATGATCACAAAGCGTATTCTACATCAAACTTAGATTCATTCCTGTTAGTCTATTAAAACACTTTCTGTTTTAGTAGTTTGGGGTAGAGAAGTAGTGAGCTAGAAATAACTCTTTTGTGTGTGTTTTTTTAATGCTAAGATTTAAATGCTGCTGCCTTTTTAAATAAATCTCTTTTGATTAAAGTTACATGTGTTGCCTTTGGGCATTTGGAGATTTCCTTTATTGCTTGGTTCTTGTTTACCAAGGGAGTTACTGAATCAGATTGGCTTGGATTTAAAGAACATGAAAATGGGGATAGGAAGTCTCTGTTCTCTGGAATATATGAGTAAAATATTGACATGTAATTATTAATACTGTGGTGGCAATAGCCATTAATATTTCAGTCACCTCAGCTGGGAGACTTGATACTTTTTGAACTCTGAATTACTCCCCACATACTTCACATATTTTAACCATCATCTTTTATTTATATTTGCATGACTTTATCATACATGCAATATCATATATAGCACTATAGCAGTGGTGGCGAACCTATGGCACAGGTGCCAGAGGCAGCACTCAAAGCCCTCTCTGTGGGCACACATGCCGTTGCCCCAGTCCTAGGCCTTCAGCTGGGTTTTATAAAACCTTTTCGCTTTAGGGCTCCGCCATCATGTGAAAAAAAAAAGGTTTAATCAATCAGTCAATTTCAACTTGCGGGGGAAAAAAGATCTTGCAAAGTTGGAATTGATTGATTGAACTTTTTAGTCCCACCCAGTCTGCCGTTACCACCACAGCCACACCCAGCCAATGGGCCACACCCACCCGGCACCCGACGATGCATAAGTGGGTTTTGGGTTGCAGTTTGGGCACTCGGTCTCTAAACGGTCCACCATCACTGCACTATAGTCATTACAAACTAATATTTGGAAGAGCTATGATGGCACAATGGTTTGAATGCCCACTCTGCCCACATACCAGTTCGATCCTGACCAGCTCAAGGTTGACTCAGCCTTCCATCCTTCTGAGGTTGGTAAAATGAGGACCCAGATTGTTGGAGGCAATATGCTGACTCTGTAAACCATTTGGAGAGGGATGTAAAGCACTGTGAACCTGTATATAAGTCTAAGTGCTATTGCTATTATTTGATCTCCAGATATTTATTTTGCTTCTTTCTGAATCATATAGTCCTTAAAGCATGGCTTGAGCAGGCTTAAAACCAATCTACTGAATTAAAAACAGCAGAGCAATGGAAGAAGAAAATATGAAATATAAAGAAAATGAAGGAGGAGAGGCAAAGCAGACTGTGATGTGAACCTGAATAGTTCAAGAACCATAGTGGACAAAATAACCCTGGTAGAAGAGTACTAAGAGTTTTAATACTAGCAAAGTTGGAGGGAAAATTCAACATAATCAACATATTAGTGTATCTTTTCATATAAACATATACAAAAGGAAGAGTATAACTATTCCCTTCTTCTTAGAATAGACGGACCAAAGTCCTATTCAGATTTTATTTGCATGCTTTATGAGACTATTTCTGAAACAAGTTTTCTCATTCTTTGCTTTGGAGAAGATAATATTTTGAAATCCTGTTTCATACAAAATAAGTGATACTTAATATGTCCAATTCATATCAGTATAAATATGATGATACTTGATGTACTTCTTCCTTTTTATTAAAGCTAAACCAAATGGATTAGGTTACAAAGAAAATAAAAGGCTATACTACCTAGTTGGTATATTCTATTTGCCTTTATGCCAACAGCAGAACCCAGTATTAAATTTATCTTATCACATTCTAAACCTTTAGTTAAATAAGAGGAAAAAAATGGAAAACATATCAGGTTGCTATTATACAGTACAGTAGATCCTCTGAGAAATATAATCAGTTCCCCTATTGTACAGCTCAGCCAGATAAGTCAGTTTCAATTCTGAATTGTAACTTTTTGTGGATTTTGCTGAAGAAGAAGAAGAAGAAGAAGAAGAAGAAGAAGAAGAAGAAGAAGAAGAAGAAGAAGAAGAAGAAGAAGAAGAAGAAGAAGAAGAAGAAGAAGAAGAAGAAGAAGAAGAAATCCATTATATTTTATATCATTAATATTGATGCAAAAATTGTAAACCAACCAACAGCAAAATCCCCTGCTGAATCATGGGGTGG
Organism: Bothrops alternatus; assembly: GCA_034064705.1. NCBI lineage: Eukaryota > Metazoa > Chordata > Lepidosauria > Squamata > Viperidae > Bothrops > Bothrops alternatus. Next base: position 243,425 of record JARGCV010000142.1, read on the forward strand.
GGATTGGTTCTTTAGTTCTTAAAATATGACTCTTTGTTCCTAAATGTGGAATATGGCAGTCTTGGTAGCCACAGCTGATAATGTAAGTGGCCATGCCAGCCAAGATTCTCCTCATTCAGCATTTTCACCCAGGTATTAAAAAATCCATGAGACTGGCTAAATCATTCCTCACAATAGGAAATGCTAAATTATGAAATATTAACATAATTAACAAACAGTACAGTTTAATTTCCCTGACCTTGCTTTCAGTCTCTCCCACTGAGAACTTAGTTTTAGGACATCTGCTATTTTCTTAATAACATGTTTGCCTGGATGTGCTTGTTTAATACTTCAGTGGTTTCTCCTAGCTATTCATCTTCCTGCTTCACAAATAATACAACTGTTAAAGTAATTGATCTTGCCCCGAATGGAGCTGTAATGAAATACCTCTACCCTGGGATAAGCCTGACGTTATGTCATTTCATTTCTTAATAAGCCCAAAAGTCATCCATAGCTTCTATTTGAGGAATAAAATATTTCAGTTGTGATAAAAATAGGTTATAAGTACTGTATCAGACAAAAAGCAAATGCTTTAACTGAAGGAGGATCAGCTTCTGTTCACGTCAGCTGAAAAACTAGAATTCAGATGTCATACTGCCACTGAAATTTTCCATGCTATACCATTCAAAAAATACAAATTTCCCACATGGAAATATCTAAAAACATATAATTATGGCACCCCAGAGCAGTGGCTGATCTGCAAAATCAATGTATTTGATAGAAATTGGAAATTTTTCAGTTTAAGCTTAGTCTTCATTCCACGGCAAGGGCTAAAGTTATGTCACTACAGTAGTTTGTATTGACCTAATTCACATGATTAGTGCCATATTGCTGGCAATCTGAATAGACTGAAATATCATATAAATTTTGTATATTATTTGATGAGAAATCCAATAGCAGAGAATAAGCTATTTATGGTTCAAGGATACCTAGGTCCTGCATGTATACATCAACCTGAAGCCTCTAAATATAGAAGCCGAATATCTATAAAACTAGTTTCAGCACAAGAGAGACAGTGACATATTGACTTCAGCAGGAGTATAAAGAAACTGCAACATTCTAGGTTTACAAAAGGTATATTAACAGCATTAAAGCAAATCAAAGCGAATCAAGAGATGCTTGTGCATTTGGTACTGTTGTGGGAAAAAATTAAGCTTTTTATTCAATATCACTTAAAACACCCGAGCGTTAAATTAGCTCATCAGCACATGGTGCCTTTAATAGAACAGAATATTGGTGATAAGAGTTAGCATGCTTGGTGTCTTTAGTAACCTCAGGCATAATATGTTAGCCTTAACTGCAACATTGCTAGGAACTGCATACAAAAAACAGTTCTAAGGATCTGTAATTCATCTTCAGAGGATTCACACTTCATAGTCTTCCGGGGAAGCACAGTTACTCTGTTTATCCCAACAGGAATGTTGCATGTACATAATTACAATCACTGCGATTGAAGAAATTTTGGGAATAAAAGGCCTAGGAATCTATGACCAGATTGTCAAATAGAATTTAAAATTACACTATTCCTCTCTGGGATAAACAACATTATGCAAAGCAAAGCAAAGGAATAAGCAATAGCAAGCCAATGAAACTGAGACATGAGATAAGAAAAAGAAAGAATTACAGCTGAATGCAGTTTACTCCAGTACCAGTACCATTCACCATGCCTCTCCAAACCATAATTGCTTTCACCGCATCCAAATTCTACTTCATATGTTGTCTTTTCTTATTTAAACACTAATCTCTCAGGTGGAAGATCATTAAAGATGAACCTAGAACTAAGGAGAAATTTCCTGACAGTAAGAACAATTAATCAGTGGAACAGCTTGCCTCTGGAACTTGTGGGTGCTCTGTGACTGGAGGTTTTAACGAAGAGATTGGACAGCTATTTGTTCACAATGGTACAGGACAGGGGTCTTCAAACTTGGCCCTTTTATGATTTGTGGACTTCAACTCCCAGAATTTCTCAGCCAGCATGCCTGGCTGAGGAATTCTGGGAGTTGAAGTCCACACGTCATAAAAGGGCCAAGTTTGAAGACCCCTGGTACAGGATCTTCTGCCATAGGCATGGTCCCTTCCAACCCTATGTTCTATGTTCATGAACCTCATCAAATCCTGACTGTCCTAGTCTTCCCTTTTCCTGAACAGGTTGACTCTATCTAGATTATATTTGTTTTGAGACTGTCATTCATTTTTTCTATATCAACTCAACATACTTCTTTCTTTCCCTCACTTCTGTATTCAATCGACATTCATTCAGAATCCATTAATTTCAGCTTTATCTCTTAGTTGCCGCACACATTTCTTAACTATTCTTTCCCCATGGCATTCAATTTTTATGTTTCTCCTGAGATACCCAACTCTTATTTCTATATATTAAGTGGGGAAATTATACTCTGGTGTGCAGTCATCTTCGCTTCTTTCAACATTCATTCCTAACCGCAGACCACATACTAACCATTCTATCAGCATTTGTACATTTTAACATGTTTCTATCTTTAGTAAACATTCTATCGTGGTACCTAAATCTGTATGCTCTCGATTTTTCCCCCCATTTATATATAATTTGCAATTGTATGCTCCATTTTTCTGATATTTGATATATTAATTTTCAGATCTGTATACTTCATTGAGTCTTACAGCTCAACAATCACTAAAATGCATCTGAATTCTCAGAATATAACACAGCCTTCAAAAATATATACATATTTACGTCCCCAACTGACACATCTGCAAGATCACCAAAAGCTTTCCTTGAAAGGGTTTCTCCATAAATACATTAAACTAAAGAGATGTCCTTGCTTTACTTCCAGCTCAGCATTGAACCATTTGCAAAGCAAGTCATGCATGCTTTATCCTGGTCTATACTGCCCCTCCCCAGCATTGCTCCTTGTGACTTTCAAACTCCTTCAAACTCCTGCTAAATTCCTTTCCAAGGACATTTAAACTAATCTCTAAGGGTCCACATCAAGGGGATCATCTGCACAACTTTTTTCAATAACTTTATTGACTTGTGGAATTTTCATAGGGACAACAATACCCCTGTGGAATTTTGATCACACTATTATGGTGTGACTTCTTTGTCTACAACCAAGTTGACACCTCTGCATGTGCAGCCCTGAAGAATGAACCCACAATTGGCCACAATTCAATGCCAAGTAATTTTTGGATGGACCACAAAATTGTTCAAATCAGGAGTAAAGGATAACAGGGGTTGTAGTTGTTGTTTGCTTTTAGTCTATGTCCAAGTGCTTTCCCACAATTGTGCCATGTGTGCAAAAGAAAATTATCCTTAAGAACAGAGAAATGTGATATTTAATGAAATTACTTGGAATATTCTTACCATGGATTGATTTGGGGGAAATATGTTTTATAACCATTTCTGGTAATGTGCAAGTAGATTTAGATTGGATTTCCTGGATAGATGTTTAGTTTCTGAACAGCTTTGTATAAGCCTGTACTTCCTTTTTTAATTTCCCCTATTTTTATTGTATTTCTAGATGATGCATGGACTTCCTTAACTCCAACAGAGATGAATTTTTCAGTTTGGATTCCCTTGATTCTGCACCTTGGTCCCTGTGACTTTTTTGGGAAAAACTACAAGGATCAGTCATTCCTTCAATCAGGTTTCTGAGTCTGTAGCAAGACATGGTGATGTGAACATCAGGTAGAGCTCTGGAATTAAAGCTTCTATTAGTAAAAACAAGACTATTATTGCATTATGGAGCAATTTATATATTACCTTTATAAAGGGAACTTGACTTGATAAATACTTACCTCTGCAAGATTAGATTGTAAAGTCATCTTCACAAAAAGCATGAATTGGAGAAGTATATGAATATGGCAGGAACTTCTTTCCTTAACAGGGTTCTGTTTTTAATGACAGCCATTTAATCTTAACTGGATTCCAGTACTTTATATTTTTCTTATTATTTTTTAACTAAAATTGAAGAATCGTTATAAAGCAATAGGAAGTCACATAAGATGTAGTTTTTTGTATCAGGCATATTAATACATGTATTAATATGGACAGAAAGCCATATCAACTTTTGCTATATAGGTGGTCCTCAACTTACAACAGTTCATTTAGTGACCATTCAAAGTTATGACAGCACTGAAAAAAGTGACTTATGACAGTTTTGCACACTTATGGTTTGCAGCATCCCCATGGTCACGTGATCAAAATTCAGAGGCTTGGCAGCTGGCTTGTATTTATGACCGTTGCTGTGTCCCAGGGATCATGTGATCACCTTTTGTGACCTTCTGACAAGCAAAGTTAATGAGGAAGCCAGATTCGCTTGTTGTTACTCCCTTAAGAACTGCAGTAGCTCACTTCACAACTGTGACAAGAAAAGTCGTAAAATGGGGCAAAACTCACTTAATAACTGTCTCATTTAGCAACCGAAATGTTGGGCTCAATTGTAATGCATAAGTACAATTGTTACTTGTACTTATGCATTTCAATATGTATAAGGTGACTGATGGTACAAAATTAATTCAATCAATGAAAACTGCATTGTTCATAAAACTTTGGCCGCTGCAGTTTAACTTCCATTTACCTGAAGAAGAAGAGGAAAAAGTCCCCTTTGAGCAAAACTAGAGTTGTATCTGAGAAGTATGCCCAGGGTTATCCTGTTAATGTGGTGACAGCTGAATAGAAGTCAAAGTATGCCTTTTATTTTATGCTGAGATGATATTCTGTAGCATTTAGTTGAAAAACAGCTGCAGCCTTGAACCTTTTCTTCATGTTATCTCAAAGGTCTCTTCAAGACCGGGTGAATATGACATGACATTCCATTTGTTCTCAGCATAACTATTAGCATCTGATAAAAGAAACTTGACTTAACACTGTTTGACTTTAGCAGAGAATTCTGAAAGAAAATGAGATGAAACTACCATTTCCACCAGCAATCTAAGAAAACTCAAAATATATTTGTGCTAATGATGTGAACATGATTTCAGCATACCATTAGAAATTAATATCACTACCTGAAATGCGCCCAAAATTATTTTCCCCACTTCCAGTGTTAAAGTTCATGTTCTGATGCCATACATTATACTTTGGTTAGGGCAGAAAGAAGGCATTATGATATGGCATTAAGATGGGGATTCTAATCCTTCCTGGTTGACTCATGTGCAGAGGAGCACAGAAGATACCAATACATTTTAAAGGTGCCTATCAAATTTACATAGGGCACTGCACAAATTCTTTGTTAGACCCAGTGTAATTCCTTGTGAACTATATATTGTGTTGAAAATTTGCTCAGCAAACATATTTGGAAGATCTTGAAGGCCACTATAGGCTGAACTATATTGAGGCCTATTTATTTCCTATTTCCAGCATGCTCAACTTTGATGTGTCCATTCTCCAATGGCCATTCTGAAGATTGTCTTTTTAATGCATTAAAAATGTACAGGAACTATACCAGCAAGGAAATTTTCAGAGGACCTATGATATTAAATGAAATAGGTTACATCTTCTCATGATGTGCATACGAATGTTAGGAGCATGTTATCAGTTTATTCATCTAATAAGACATTTTTGATAGAAAGAATTCATAGACATAGCATCTGTGATGAAATTCTCATTGTTATGGTAAACATAATACATATGATAAATGAAGGCTGTGTGCTATTTAACTAAAAATGTTTTTATTACAAGAATGTTTAGCTTAATTGGTTGTCCTCAAAAACAAATAAACAAGCAAATAAACTTGGAATTGTCTTTTAGCTCTTTTCCCCAGAAAACTCCCAGCACCATCAACTAGATCTAGAAAAAACATTGCAGACAAAGACATTGCAGACAAAGACAAATATTGCTCCTAAGAAAACTACATGGATATGTGTATGTCAACACTAGGAGTCAATCTCAGCTCCAGAAACTCTTAAAGAAATCCACTGGAATTTTGCAGTCATAAAAATAGCATGCTTGCTATGTCTTATAAATTCTGCTTTCCATTGTGGTCAATGAATCCATTCACTGTGGTCAAAATGTTAATCCAATAGAGTGTTAGTGGTGGGATTCAGCCGGTTCGCACAGGTTTGGTAGAACCAGTAGCTAAATTTTTTTTTAGTTAGGATAACCAGCTGGAGGAGGCCTCCCAGGCCTAGAAAGGCTCACTGGAAATGTGTGGATGCCACTTCCCGAATCTGTTCTAGGTCTTGGATGCCCAGGCCTGCATCCTTGCAGAGAACCAGTTGTTCAGGTATTTGAATCCCACCACTGGCTTTGTTGTATGACTTACATTGTATTTAATGGAACCAGTCCTGTCTGAATTTACTGCACAGACTTCTGCTGTGAAGGTGTACTACTAGTTTTGTATTGCTACAGTCTCCAATTTTAGTCTCCCAATCCTCCCAAGAGGGTTCTCTTTGCTATTTTTTTTATTCAGTTATTTACTTACTCAGTTTCTATGTATATCACCCAATTGAACCAAATGACGCTGGCCCAAGTCTACAACTTTAAAACAATTAAAACAAATCATGCTGTAAATATCCAAGTGTCATTGTGTTGCAAGAATAGGCCGCAAATAAATTTAATAAATAAATAAATTTTAAAAAACATTAAAACAATCAAACACCCACAAAACATTTACAAATATAAACAGCAGCTGTAATGATTAGTCTGCTAATGGTGAAGCCAAGTAGGCAAGGCTCTTCTCACATTCCAAGTACATGGCCAGGTTTTTACGAGAAGCTAACATGGTTGGGGCCATTCTGATTTCTGATGGGATATTCCATAAGGCAGGGGTTAGAGCAGAAAAAGGCCAACATCTAATTCCTATCAGTCAGCACTCTTTGGCTGATGGGATCTGCAGCATGTGATTGGATGGTTAGGAAGTTTTGGAGAAAGAGGTCCTTCAGGTAACCTGGTCCCAAGCCAAATGGATTCTTGCCACTGTTGGCACATGCCTTCATAAATTTTGAGGCTTTCTCTTTCCTTCTGGGATCAAATATTATATTCTGAATATATTGGACAATCAGAAGAATACATTTTAAATGATAAGCATTAGATTTTTTAAAATTGGCAATATAAAAATATTGGTGTGTGTCATTAAGTCTTATGGTCTTGTGAATAATTCACATATGTTTGGAAAAAATATTCTAACATACGAGGGCAATTCGGAAATAATCCTTCGTTTGGTTATAAATGACAGATACTCGCAGATACAGAACGTTTATTATACACATTAGAAACATTACATTACTTTTCGACATAATTGCCATTCAAATTGAGGCACTTGTCATAATGTCTTACAAGGTTTGAAATTCCTTAGTAGTATCGCTCGGTGCCAAATCTGGGCTATAGGGTGTGTGTGTATGATGAAAAACATCTCAACGGAACTTCTTCAAAAGTTCTTGGGTGCGTCTAGCGTTGTGCAGGCGAGCATTATCATGAACCAACACCACACTGGAAGTGGTGCCATAGAAAATCTCAGCAAATGTGAAGATGCCAAAGGAGCAACTGCCAGTGAAGTTCATGGAGCGTGGTTCGACCATCAATTCAGAAGTCTACTGTGAAACATTATGAAAACTCAGATGAGCCATCCATAACAAGCGTCGAGGCATGCTGACTTCCGGTTTGGTGTTGGTTCACAATAATGCTGGCCTGCACACCGCTAGATGCACCCAAGAACTATTGAAGCAGTTCCATTGGGATGTTTTTGATCACCCCCCCCCATTGCCCAGATTTGATGCCGAGCGACTACTACTAAGGAATTTCAAATCTTGTAAGATGCTTTGACAAGTGCCTCAATTTGAATGGCGACTATGTCAAAAAGTAATGTAATGTTGTAGTTTTCTTTTTTTAAATAATATTTTATTAATTTTCTAATTTTACATTTAGGTATTTTAAAAAAGCAACATGTTGGCTGTGTTAATCAATAATTCAATAACATACAAAAATCTTTAGTACAAATCTCAAGTTACATCTTTCTCTCAATGACATGATCAATTGTAGCCCTTAAGACTTAGTGGCTCTAAATACTGGGATGTTTATATATATATATATTGAACATTTTGTCTTGATTATTTAAAAAACTAATAATTTATCAATAAGGCTTCCATAGCAGTTTATCATCAATTTGCTTCCATTGTTACCACATACAGGGTCAAAAATAATTTAATTAAAATTGGGAAGTTATCCCTTCCAATCAGTGCCTGCTAACAGTGAAGACTACAAAGTCTCCAGCCTGATGCCTTGCAATTGGAAATGCTAAGTAATAAATGATTTCTCTACTTGTTTCCCAGACACTCCCTAATGCTTACTTTCAATCCATTGTGGTTAGTTTTGATCTGTTTTCTCATATTAAAGAAGGAAGATCGTTATTAAAAAAAAGCAACCTATTTCACTTTGGGCTATTAAAAACTGTCAACATTTCATTCCTAAGAACAGAAGAAGAAAATAAGATGAAAATACGCATGGGGAAATAAGCCTGTTTAAGCCTTAGCTTCTTACATTCCCAAACATCCTTCCAACAATAATCTGGAACACATTAAACAAAGCAGAGCCTCTTGTTATATCCACACTTAAGAAAATCAGGTTGCTTTGCACTTTCCTTTTTTCAAACAATATTGAATTATTCAGGAAATGTAGTTTAAGGTGCCCCCTCCATGTTCCCTTCCTACAAGAGGTGAAGCACTTTCTGTAATGCCATTTCAAAATAACTTCAGAAATGAGCTGGCTTCATGGCATATGTGGAGGTTAGAAAATTCCAGCTGAGATGATAAAATTCCTGTCTGCATTTCCAACAACATATAATAATAATCCCATCATAAAGTTCACTATATGGAAAAGAACAACAAAGATAAGTTATTCCCTTAATATACCGTGCCAAGAAATTGGATGCACATTTTGACTGACCCTTTGAAAGAGAAGTAATTATCCAAGAGTACCCTACTCTAATGTGCAAATAATTTCCTACAGTATGTGTTTCTGAATCTATGCAAAGAGTAAACAGCTCTCATACTCCAGACCCTTTTTAGTTTTATTGGTCTAAACACACATTATCATCCCAAATTAATGCAATAGTTTCATTTTCCTATTATTCCAGAAGGTGCCCCTATTGTATGATAATAGACTGCATGACTTGTTAAACATGAGTTTACATGACACATGATTATATATCACCTACAACAATGTTCAATTTACCTTGTAGTCCATTTTACCAATGTATGAAATTGTAGAAGGCCAACTGAAGAAAAGCAATAGATTCCAACAAGCAATAAATTTCAACCTAGAACCAAGGAGAAATTAGAACTAAGGAGAAATTTCCTGACAGTTAGAACAATTAATTAGTGGGATGACTTGTCTACAGAAATTGTGGATGCTCCAACACTGGAGGTTTTTAAGAAGAGAATGGACTGAAATGGTATAGGGCAGTAGTGGTGAACCTATGGCACACGTGCCAAAGGCGGCACTCAGAGCCCTCTCTGTGGGTACACACACCATTGCCCCAGTCCCGCCTCCCCCACGGCCCCCTCCTCACTCTCCCTGGAGGAGAGTCGCCCCTGGGCGTGGCCTGCACGGGGCAGCGCAGCCAAGGATATGGCAGTTGGGCAGCAGGGACAAGACTCCAGATGAAGCTTCTCAATATTCTTACAACAACAACAAAAAAACAGCATTACTATTTCCACACAGGTACCAAGTGTTAGATCTATGTTTTGTGCTTCTTTCTTTTACCTTTGCAAAATGATACCTTTAAAAGGCCTCACATTTTACGTTAAAATAAAGATGTGTTGACCTTTAATTACTGCCTGGAAGGCTTTTGTTACTTTGTCTTCTTGGAGATCGATGTATTTGTCAAGGTGTTTACGAATGCGAGATAATCTTTTAAACGTTCTAAAGGTAGCTGAGTCCTTTGACCTTTTCATCAATTAAGAAGATATTTCCCTACCTCCAGAAGATTATTGTACATTTTCTTTAGTTGGGGGTCATTCAGTAAATAGATTTTACTTTCATGTTTCATTGTCATGGTGGCTGTCTTTAATGAATGGCTGATGCTGTGGATATGAGGGATATTTATTATCATCACTAGATTTGTAAAACTGCTGTTATGTCATTTGGGGGGAAATGTGTTAAATCACTGACATTTTGAGCATTTAAATCATCTTTCAATGTTGAACCTTCCAGATGTTTGTGGAGGGTAACTGCACAAATTGTCCCTAAAGATGCCTTTTCAAAAGGCAACTGGATTTTGTTTTTCCTTAAAAACATTTCGCTTCTCATCCAAGAAGCTTGGATGAGAAGTGAAACATCTTCAAGGAAAAAACAAAGTCCAGTTGCCTTTTGAAAAAGGCACCTTTTGGGACAATCATAATCTGGATCACTGAGAATCTCCATAAACAACTTTACAAATTGCCCACCAGCTGAATGCTAAACTGGGACGTTAAGATACAAACATATATACATTAGATGCAAATACGTATCTATTTGTTTCTTTAACTGAGAGATGGAACAAAGGAAGTATTCTGTGTTTCAAACTTAAAATCAGTTGTGAAATGCCCATAGGCCATTTAAAAAATACAGCAAATATTATCTGAAACATTATATAGTTTTCACTTGATCACCACCCTTGGATTGGGCACTAAGATCTTATAGCCAGAATGCTTCTTATTTTTTTAAAAAAAATAGAGGGCTGCTTTCAAGGTCCACCAACAAAAGGGCAACTATTACCAGCCTCTGTAGTTCCTTTATTCTGAGCATGATCAGGTTAATGTATGATATGTTCGGGGCAAACAAAGTAGAGGTCATCTAACTCAGGGGTCCCCAACCCCTAGACTGCAGCCACTATTGGGCCATGGCCTATTCACAAATAGCAGGCCTGTGCACTTGCACAAACACCTGCACTCAACATGCACAAATCATGTTGCAAGTGTGTGTGCACTGATCCACTGCTCACACAGCCAGTTCCCCTCTCCTCCCCCACCGGACTGGGTAGCCACAAATAGCTTGTTTCATTTATATTATATGAAGACCCCATTGACTCAAAGGCCTTTATTCTTACAGTATCATGAAGTCAATTCTAAATCAGGGGTATCAAACTCGCAACATCACATGACGTGTCACAACTTTTTTTCCATTGCCGGCAATGGGATGGGTGCAGTTTCGCCATGAAGCAGGGCCGACATCCCTGTTCTAAATCATCTCTGTTCCAAATATACACATACAACATAGACACATTACTCTGCGAATACAGAAATCTGCCCTCTCTGAAAAACTAATATATAACAGTAAGAAACTTAAAAGGGAAGCAGAATAGCAACAAAGAGAATTAAAAAGTCATATAGTCTTAAAGTGTCACCTGAGTCTTTGGTGATAATTCCTCGCCTGTTTGAAAATCCATTGTTCTTTCCTAACTGCTGTGTTCTCCGTTCGCGTGCGAATGATGAAGACACATGGTGACAACTAATCAATGCTTTATTCTCCTACTCCAACTCCAAGCAAAAAGCAAAAGGCACGCAGGCCTTTTTATAGGGCTTGAACCCCGGACAGAGTGAACCAATAAGAGTTCTACTTTCTTCACGCCTTGTGCATGCGCACAAGGCTGGCACCGCTCTGTCTGGTCCCGGGCAGCTTTTAGAATGCCCGGGACCATTTGCAACAATTCTGGGCCTGCTGAATTTCCTCATCAGGCCCAGGACACAACACTAACCATGATCCTTATTGGATATAATTTCTCTGTGATCATTTACTGCTTCATTTTCTTCTATTTTTCACCCAAATCTTCACAAATGCCAAACACTCATGAGTTTTCTGTATCCAGTGGAAATTAATGCACTTCTTTAAATTTAAATTATTTAGCTGCGCTTCCAGGAAGGTGCTTAAAAGGGGCATCTCTGCAAAGAATGCAAAATAATTAAGGATTTCTTTGAGTAGTTCGCAGGCTAAAAGTAATCACTCTTTGCATCAGATGAATATTCTAAAGGGAGTCAGGGAAAGAATGAACTTCAAGGATGATTGTCTGAGCAATGTGTTGCAATATAATTAACGATGGGCAAGTATTGCCATATTTCAAAGAATCCTGTCTTGTAGGAAGTTTAATCAAAGCAGGTTACTAAAAGCCATTCTTTAAAGGGAAAAGTGGGTTTTATTCTTTTCAATAAAATTCTTGTGGTTTCTTTCAGAATTACTTTGTATGTATTGCATAGTGTAATAATAGCATACATTGTTACTATAGTAATACTAATAGTGGTATAAACATTATATTGGGCTGTGAAAGTTGGGATTAACAAAGTGTCAGTCAGACAAGAGAAGGAATGAGGAATGAGGAAGGGACTCTTCCTAGGAAAGTAAAGGCAAGGAAGGGAAAAACTGTTTTCAGACTTACAAAACTTTGTTACTGTAACTTTACAATAAAGATTGTGTTAGTACTCATGGTTTGGGTTTCTTGACTGGACATCCCTACCTTGAAGGGATAAAACACATTAAAAGCCATTTTAAACCCCACTTCCTTTTCTCTTTTCTTGCTGTGCCCCATTTTTAATCAAAATTTCTTGGTATGATAATTATATGATTATATGTTATAGAGAGGGAGAGAGAGAGAAATATAGATTTGGACAAGATAGTATTTCAAGCGGTAGACACTTTTATTTAGAGGATTACCTTCTCGTATATAATTTGTATAATTTATAATGTAATAAATTAACAAATTTATCTCGTTGCTTATGAAAGAAATAGAAGGTTTATTGTTCATTTGGAGGAAATTCAGAAATCTGAGCTGATAAATCATATGTTTATTTTTCCATTTTCTTCTTATCTTTAAGTAGATTTAAATCCTAATGCTTTGATTTTGTAACATGTGATCCTAGGGACATGTTTAGATGCCCAGAAGCATCCATCAAGTGGCAGACATTGGAATAGTGTATAATTGTTAACTGTGATATAAGTTTTATTCTATAAGATACTTTGCACAGCGAGCTGCAACATTAACAGGATGTAGCAGCAGTAATATATGGGAGGTGTATCTCTTGTGTTCTTTATATAGAAGTCCATGAAGAATTGCTATTGGCACAAAAACCATTTATTTCTTAAGAAGAATGTACAACTTTGTTTACCATTTATTTCAGAGCCTTATCCCTTTAGAATAATGAGATCCAAGCTAGAATATATTGAACAGCCATTAATATTCTCTAAAGATCTTGAAAAATCTGTAGTCTACTGATTTCATTATCTTAAAAAGTAGCCTTTCCCAATAACTCCTGTCTCCAGCACACATGCAATACATATTATTTTAATATTGCAGATATGTTATCATTTCCATTAGGTATCAAGTAAAATAGATTCTACAGGAAATTGGAAAATATTGGAAAGCTGAATGATGAATTACCAGATATGAGCTGGTGTCCTTGGAATACACATAGAATTCTGCACAAACAAGATTTTTCCCTAACTATTCAAAGACCCTCTGCATAGGTAACAGCACACTTTTCATGAATGGTTCCTATGTATGAAAGAAAATGGCAGCATTTGTTTTTATTCCCTGCAGAATTTAGTATAAAAGTAATGAAGTATTTTCATGCTGATGGTCAAGGCCAGGGGTAGGCAACCTTGGCTCTTTTATGACTCATGGACTTCAACTCCCAGAATTCCTGAGTCAGCATAGCTTGAAGTCCATGAGTCATAAAAGAGCCAAGGTTGCCTACCCCTGGTCAAGGCAAAGAAAGGAAATATAAGGCCATCAGTGAAGGTAGAATTCAGACAACAAGAAATGTGCAATCCTAAAGTGTCATCAACAACTAGGTTACAGTAAATCAGGGTCAAAAATTATATAGAACACCCACACAGAACAGCACACACTCTGCTAGAGAGAAGTTCCCTGAATGTGGGCTCCAGCATAAGTCTGAAAGCTCGGAAGACTAGACCTCTGGTTCCGGTGACTGACCCAGATTGGCTCCTGCAATATTATCCTGAGACAAATATATTCACCTTCATTCATAAAAAAATATATAATCATTATTCATTCATATAGGATAGAGGGAGGAAAGAAGGGAAATAATAACAGGGAAGGAGGGAAGGAAGAATGGGGGAGAGAGCCAGAGAAGGAAGGAAGGAGGGAGGGAGGGAGGAAGGAAGGAAGGAAGGAAGGAAGGAAGGAAGGAAGGAAGGAAGGAAGGAAGGAAGGAAGGAAGGAAGGAAGGAAGGAAGGAAGGAAGGAAGGAAGGGCATTTGGAAATGCAGCTATGGTGGAAACAAGAAGATACTTTTATAACTATGCCCTTCTTCCCTGATTGTTGCTTATGTAATGATATCACAAAAAGTAATAGAAACATCTGGGAATTAAGTCCTGTCCATGCAGGATTTTTTAATCTGCATTTCCCAGTCCTCTTTTTCAATTACCAGTCATTCTGCTAGACTAGAAATAAAGGCCAAAATACATAGTTTGTCTTATTCAGTATTGCTCTCTCTCTTTCTATAGTTTCTTTTAGTGCACCTATGTTCATTTTAAATTTTCTCAGGACACTTTCAGCATTATAAATTATAATAAAACCTCCCTACTACGCAAGCTAGGACTATGCTATATAGTACATGTATTGGAATACAGTGTCCTTCTATTGGCACTGATTGAAGCAGAAGCCTAAAGCATCAAGAACATACCAGGTTGACTATCTCTGCTATATAATGACAGAAAATTTGTTTTCCATGTATCGATTCACACATAACCAAAAAAAAAAAAAAAAACCCAACAGCCCACCCCAAGATCTCCACAAAAAAGAACAGTATTAATTATCTTGGGGTATACAAAAATCTGTAGAAATGTATTGGTTGAAAAAAAAATGGAAGAAAACAAAGAGGACTAAACATACTCAATGCCCTCAAAAACTCAAGTGTTTTCTTTCTGCAATTTTTGTTTGCCCATTTTCCTTCGGTTTACAGGAGGGGTTGTTTTCTCCTCCAACCCAGCAAAAAAGAGAAGATAATTTCATTATTAATCAAGGATGGGATTCTTACTTTTAGTGTCTCAAGGTAGCCAAAGCATGAATCCATTCTCTAAAAATCTGTGCCCTTGAATGGGAAGTTGATGGATGTCAAGAGGGATGCTTACACAAATCGCAATCTATTTCTTTAGTACCAAATCATACATTTAAAACAATGGAAATTGAATAAGGCATTATAAGAGTTGACCTAGTTTTATTTTTAAGTTAGAACATTATTATTATTCAACATTGTTCATTCATTAGTAATGTTAAGGTGAAAAGGGGGGGACCCTTAAATTGAGAGCTTAACTTCTAATTAATACATCCATTATGGAACTAACTTGCTATTACTGATTTCAGGGACATTTTGCTTAAACTTTTCTTTCCAGCCTAGAAAATCCTAAGGTTTGAAGGTAGCCTCCTGATCAGGTTCTAATCAGGGATAACCTTGTTTAGCTTGTTAAATTAGCCAAGATCACTTGGCATTACCACCTGCTCAGGCTAGAAACTGATAAAAATCTTTCAATATAATTTCTATAATTCTTCTTAGGAACTTAACATTCTTTTGAAAACAATCATACTTAACAAGAATCTTGCTCATTTCATTTTAAAGGTCAGGCTTGTATAATTCTGCTTTTTGCAAATAGGAATATTTTCAAAGAGATCATGTCTAACTCCAGTTGGCATATTAAATATTCATAACTCTATTTGATGCATAAAATATTTGAAATTCAAATCATAAAGTATCCTGGGTTTTTTTTTCATTGTAAGCCAAGCCCGGCAAAGTGTCAAAGTTCTTTACAACAAATTAAAAAGTCAACAAAAGAAATCTATCAGACCAAATGTCACTAAATTTTCAATGATAAACATAATCTGGATTAGTCAGTAAAATGGATCTTCCTTTCTTTTATAATAGCTAATGTAAATAGCTCTTACTGAAGCTATAAATTCAACATTGAAATTACTTTTCAAAATGGTATGCTTTGCTTCAGAAATAAAGACACCAGATGGTTCTGTCTCATCTTCTTTCAATGCTTTATAGCATGTACTTCTTTTGGGATTAATATCAAACGTGCACAGAATTAACTCTTCCCAAAGTTATCCCATTCTTCTATTCTTCAGTATAATTTAAAAATGTTTTTGACAACAAGCTTATCAAAGAAATAAAAAGAATACCGGATTATATCACAATAGGAAGATCATATTGACTAAAGTTAATATACCGTATCTTATACATTTTTTAGGGCTACTTTCTTCTTTATCTGCCTTTAAATGGCACAACCAAACTGGGCTATAAGGTAAATAAGTCATCAAGTACAGATTGACTTCTGTCTTTTTTGCAACATGATAGAAGTGGTTTGCTTTTGTAGAATATTTTCCATTTTCAAAGATTAACCTAGTATTGTCTGGTGGCCTTCTATGCAAGTTTCAGTGAGACTTGTTTGGTATTCTAAGCACAGGTAAGGTCAGGCTGTTTGATACTTCTCTATAAGAGCCTACTCTGTGGGTAGACAAGCAGAATGTATAGGAATGTGAAAGGATTTAATCATTATTCAATTATCATTCAATATTAAATAGTGCTGTATTGCTAAAAGGATTTGCAAAGGTAAAAGCCTTGTGGCTTGAAAGATTGGCTGTCACTACTGCATGCACATTCAAAATCTCCTTGGAAATGTCTTATATTCTTGTTTCTTATCATCAAGTACAATAGGGATGGGAAATAAACCACAGAAACAATTATGGTTAGAATAGAATAGAATAGAATAGAATAGAATAGAATAGAATAGAATAGAATAGAATAGAATAGAATAGAATAGAATAGAATACAATAGAATAGAATACAATAGAATAGAATAGAATAGAATAGAATAGAGCTGGAAGGGGCCTTGGAGGTCTTCTAGTCCAGCCCCCTGCTCAAGCAGATTCTCTCACCCCACCCCACCTCATGTACTGATTCCAAAAATAATACAATATCATCAGATAAACAAATTCTCAGGGAAATTTTGAAAGTATGCAGATGGCAGCTAAGTTTAAAAAATTTTTTTTAAGAATGCTAAGATTTTTAGAACAAGATTGGAAGGAGGAATATGGATGAAAACTCTCATATAACTGAATTTCCCATTACATTTAAGCAGTTTTCCCAGAAATATTAAATGACATTCTCTCTCCCTACTTACTGTTGGCCAGGAATATCGTCTTTTTCCCATCATCATTGGGGGGGAAAGCCTCAAGCTCTTTTGCTACCTAGACTTTGTTGCCTGATTATTTTTTCCAATAAATTCAATATGTTTTGTTGACATCTGGTAAGAACTGAAAATACTGGTAGCTTTTTTTCCTTTTCATGGAGTTGCTTGAGGAAGGCAATGCTACCTCTGTGGGATTATAACGATAAGAATAATGGTTTGATAAGCCTAAATAAAACAATGGGGCTGTGTGAAGCAGGGATGTTCCATTTTAAATCATCTTGCATCCATCCATTGACTGTTGGATGCAATTAAAATATATGGCTAAAAATTTCGCTTATGGGTACCTTCATCATGTGTAGGCATTACACTATGGGCAATGAATATTAAATAATGAAATGTTCAGAGATTTATGTTTAGTTCATCACACATCAATGTCTACCCATTTGTAGCACATCAAGATAATAATAAAATCAAAAGATTTCTTAGGAAATTACAGCAAGTATGTATTATGATTAACCTCATCTATCACATATCTAATGACTGATAATCCCTTTCCCTACCATTATTGATATACCTAATTGCTTTACTGACATTGCCTCGTTAAAGTCTATTAAAATTATTAGAGCTATAAGAAAAAGAACATTTAATGAACTGGTCGTCATTCATCAAATGTAAAGTATCATAAATAAAATAAATTTCTAATGTCTTAATTTATTTATCCATGCACACGCACCACAACAACATAACAAAACACAACCATCAAAATTATCAACTCAAAACAAATGCCAAAGGGAGTGATTCAGTATTTAACCATCTTAGTCCCAAAGGTGTTTTTTTTCAAAAGGCAATTCTTCTTCAGTCAGAATAGTTCTTCAGTCAAAACTGTAGATATTTCTTGGATGAGAGGTGAAACATCTTCAGGGAAAAACAAAGTAAGTTGCCTTACTTTGGGATAGCCATGACCTGGATGACTGAGAATCTCCATAGATATATGACCACCTTAGGTAGTCTGAAGAAGTGTTTAAATTCAAAATTCTCCATGGAATTCCACTTATGATATGAGTTCTTCAAATCTGACAATTAGGCATGGCAAGATCTCTCTCCCTCTCCCTTTCCCTCCCTCCCTCCCTCCCTCCCCCCTCTCTCTCATACACACACACACACACACACACACACACACACACACACACACACAAAGCCCTCCTCCAATAGTGTGATGTTTAGGGGTAGTTGATCAATGTAATACATTGAGCATTTGTTCCTACATGCTCCAGTGGAGCAGGAGAATACTGGATTCGGGATTCAGCAGATATTAGAGAGTCCTTTGCAATTTGTTGCCAAACACAGTGATCTGAGCAAGTGGAATGGACTGATGCCTATTATTTGCCATTGCAGTCAATCTGATTCTTATTCAGTCTTGTTTTTATACATGGTGTACAGCTCCCTTTGGAGCATCAATTAATTTTATGCTCTCATCATCTGCAGCCATTCTGTCTTTTAAATTGTGTTTATTCATTGAGCTTTCTATTTTATCTTTTTCCCATATTTTGGCAATAATTTATTATGTTTTATTAAATGTTGTATATTGCTGCTTGTGTTCTGGCAATCCTTTATCTTTGCAAGCGGTATTTCTCTCCTCCTGATTTTGGTCTTACTGATATGCAAGTGTATGTATATGGGATGGTTGGGTGTCAGTAGATCAGGCAGTGTTACTGAAGAGACTGGGGATTTCTCAATCAAATTTGGCAAATGATTACTGGAAATTTTGCAGAAATTAACTGAGTAAGTGATTCCTATAATAATAAATAGTAAAATGTAATGTAGAACTTGTTGGACTGATCCCAATGGAATCTGGCATACATCATGCCGTCATACTGATCTAGTATTGCTATAAATTTTATCACATTATGGCGACAGCAAGAAATATATGGCATCTCAAAAACCATGAGTATAATGTAATATATACTGAAAACCCATGCATTGATTAATATGAAATGTGTCTATATACATTTCCATGTAATGATCTAATTTTTATACATTTCATCTCATTCAGCGGATGGATGGATGGAGATAGATGTGTATGTGAAAGAAAGAAAGAGATGATAGATAGATAGACAGACAGACAGACAGACAGACAGACAGATAGATAGATAGATAGATAGATACATATCATACCTTTAATGTTTCTCCCACTCATTTTAGATTATATGAGGTCAGAGCTCTGATTTTTTCCAAGTAGCATTTAAGAAGTAGGAATGAATCAACACACTTTAGACCAATAAAAGAGGGCTTAAATTATACCTATGACCTTTTAAAATAATGACAGATTGCATCCATCAAGGGAAGGGAAGGGAAGATTACTTTCACACATTTTGACTTTTTTCTATAATTTTACAATGCCCAGAGTTTGGTCTGAGTATAGCCCCCAAAATATTGTCCAGCTGCTAAACATCTCAGCAGCTGGACAATACTCCATCCACATTAATGAATGTTAAAAATGTTGAATGAAAGAAGCACTATTTTTTGTATATAACATAGACATTAATTTTAAACTAATTGCTATCACCAAACACTTAATACCATGTACACTCTCCCTTTACTTACTAAAGTGGTCTTCTGTGTGGTTTCTATGTCTCTTTTAAATTATTACCTGTTTGTGATAGGAATTTGTCATGCAAATATGTAAACTTAGCATGGGATATTTTTAATTTTTCTTCTAAACTTTTCTCTAAAAATTTGGGCACATTTTCCATAATGGTATCTGTCAGTCAATGGATCCTCCAAGTGGCTGTTCATTGGAGGCATAGAAATGTGATTTGAGCGGGAGGACTTAATAGGACAACTGAAGAAATTGTAGAAGGTATTGGACCAGTTCCAACAGAATTTGGCATGCATCATGCCCTCATAATGCTATAAATTTCATCACATGATGGTGAAAAAAAGAAATATGTGTGTTTCAAAAACCACAAATGTAATGTAACGTATTCTGAAAACCCATGCATAGATTTCTATGAACTGTGACTCTATACATTGTTGTTCACTTCTTCATACCTATTCTTCACTGTTATGTTAATTCAGGTTTCCTGATAGATTACTTCACTGCTAGATTAGCAGACCCTTATCTCATAAAGCATTATTAAAATCTCGCCAGTGGCAACCCACTCTCATTTGTCATGAAAATTGCATTCAGCTAGTTTCCTGGAATTTCTAAATCAAATCTGTTAAGCAAGTGCAGATTTGGATTCTTTCTGGCATAGATCAAGAATGAAGAAAACAAATAATACATGGCATTCTTCATTTGCTGGAGATAATCTAAAAATTTGTTTAGAAAAAGCTGCAGGGACAATCAAAGTTTTAAATTTAGGATTCCACAGTTTAATAAAATTGGTTCATTTTCAGGAAAGGATATTCACTGAGTGAAAAAAAAAGGAATAGAAAAAAATAAAATGAAACGTCCATATTACGTGCTAAACAAGACTTTCACTTGATTAATGTAATATTTGTGTAGCAATCTAATTAAGTAAATTCTAGTGAATTGGTTAATAATAAATAGTCTGAAGGATCTATCTAAAATCAGCGCACAGATATGATTTACTATGCATGTTTGATTGATTTTTAAAGACCCTACCATTTAATAATAATAATAATAATAATAATAATAATAATAATAATAAAGTTGGAAAGGACCTTGGAGGTCATCTAGTCCAACCCCCTGCTCAGGCAGGAAACCCTATACCATTTCGGACAAATGGCTGTCCAGTCTCTTCTTAAAAACTTCCAGTGTTGGAGTGTTCACAGCTTCTGGAGGCAGGTTGTTCTACTGGTTAATTGTTCTAACTGTCAGGAAGTTTCTCCTTAGTTCTAGGTTGCTTCTCTCCTTGATGGTTTGTAATGTTTTATGGAAGGAACATATAGCCAAATAAAATAAGGAACAGCTAGATGTCTATTTCAACATGCAGTCTAGTTAATTCCAGTTGTGTTCATGCTCAGCTCACTGCTTTTCTTGGGAGCTGCACAATGAGGAATCAAAAAGGTCAGACAACTTGCCTCTTATCGAGGGTGTCCACAGAGAGATAAATAAGTCAAGATGTTGCAACCATTTAATCAAAACCACACTCCTTCTTTACATGTATTGCAATGAACGTAAAAAGGGGGAGGGGCTTTGCCAACTTTTTGACTCCTCCCTCTACCTCCTACTGTATTCTGATTAGGCTTGCTTCTGGAAGTCTTTTTTTTTTTTTACAAAAAGTGTGTGTGTATGTTTGTGGGTGTGTACCTGAGTAATACCCCATTCTCCCTATTGTGCAGCCCATAAATGTATCCAAGACCGAAACGTCTCCTTAAATTATTTATGAACCAAATTCAGAAAATTGGAGCCAGGCGTATTCCCCTCAAGAGCTATGTAGTTACATGTACCTGTAAGCTAATTCAGAAATCCAAGTGCAACATTCAGTCTCTGGAATCATTCCATAGATTTGTAAGTCTCCCAGGAATTGGTGACTTTGCAGAACAAAAGCAAAACAAAGTAATAGAAAATCTAATTTCCATACCAGTCACTTGAATGCAGAGCTTTTCGATCCTTTAGGATTCAACTGCATGAAATATATAGGCAATTTGTTTTCCAACAAAGATCATTAGAAGGCAATATTGCTTATTTAAATTTTTAGAAGTGCTAGATAAAAGCATATTGTGGTAAGCCAATTCAGACTTTATTTAAATTAGTCTAGAGAGATTATATATATATATATATTGGAAAGAGTAAACAAGAATATATAAAAAAATTTATTTCCATAAGAATCAAATTATACCTATGTTACCCATGTAGCATATAATCAGTTCTGCTAATTATTCATTCTTGTATTCAGTTTGTGATGTGTTAAATTTTTCCTCTTCATCTTGAAATTCTCCCTCTGCATGGGGGGAGGGGAACACTTTTCACGAGAGAAAACTAAATGCTCTCCAATCTACTTACGGTCCTTTTTCAGAACAAAAAGCCATGTTCTTATTCAAAAATTTAAAAAGAAAACAAATCACCTGCATTACTATGTGATTCTTGTAACGTGTTATGACCCAGGTGGGCCAGGCAAGGCAGGCCTTTAGAGAGTCCTTTATTGTTCTCAATAAGGTTCCACAAAAGGCCCTCAAACAATCAGTAAGTCTCCACCCCACATTACCCTGAAGGCAGCCACCTCAGCCCCCCCAAACAACAGCCCATATATTAGCAGGATAGTCCACAAGGCAAAGTCCAAGCATAAGACAAATGGCAGTCCACAGGGCAAAGACAGGGTAGAAGGGAAAGGCAGTTCGGAAGGTAAAGCAAAGCAAAGGGCAAAAGCAATCCACAAGGTAAGGGCAAGACAAATGGCAATCCTTAAAGCAAAGTCAAAAAGCAGTCCTTGAAGCCAGGCAAAAGGCACAAGTCAAAACCAGGGGAATGTAAAACAAACAGTTGTTCCTGGCAAAGACTATGGCTTCTCCTTAAGTCACTCCACTCCAGGTGTTCCTTGTGAGGAGGGGTAGGGGCGGCCTTCTTCCGAGTAGCCTTGCAGCCCTTCTCTGAAATTGCCTATGCTTCACTCTTGTGCCCTTGGATTGAGTGGAGGAGGCAGAAGGTATCTGCTGCCTCTTAGCATCACTGCTTGTCTGCAGATGATCCTCCTCTGTGTCTGTGAGGGCTGGCAGCTCTTCGTCTGGTGGATCACTGTCCCCAATGCCTGAGGGGCCTGGACAGCATTGTCCTCAGCCCTGGCCTCTCCAAACATGCCAAGAGAGATGTGCCATCTCTGTCAGATGTTCTGGACTCAAACTCTTCCTCCTCTCTGAACTGGACTCCAATGGGGCCAGGGCATAATGTGTAATTTGTCCATAAGTAAACTAGGAATCAGGACACACCTATATTTCTGTATATAGTGGTATACAATCAAGGGCCAACCAACTCAGTAAAAAACAGCTTAATCAAAGAACCAGCAAGGCCAGTCTCACCAATACTGATACAGGAAGCCACTTATATATATATATGCAGAGAGCAAACCCCACTCTCATCTAGCATTGATGATAAAACCTGGTTGGAAAATGTAACATCTGTGAGAAAACAAGCAAGCTCAGAGAGCACCAAGGATCTCACAATCTCAAGATTTCCCTCGTTTCTCTTTGGTACAAGAGGGAAAGAGAGAATCTCTATCTGACTTTCAAGATTCTCTTTCCCTTTATTAATAAAAGAGAAAAGTTAATATCATTCTTAAACAATAGTAGTGCCTGACATTTCTAGGCAGCAGCTTCAATGGAATGGAAATTGTAGCTGATGAAGGGGTTAACTATTAAAAATATATTAGGTGCCCTAGACTCAACTGAGTCTATTGTTTTTACTTCCGTAGTTGCAGTTAGTACTGTATACCCATTTTAATTCATAAAGAAAGATTGCTAGATTGTCCCCTATTATCTGTCATCTACAAACATATCTCACAAATCTAATGAGATAATCTCTTTGACCTTCCTCATCAGTGTTTCCAAATTCTAGTGGTTAGTCCTGTATCTCTGGCCACTGAATTTTTAACAAGCTTTCCTGAACTGACAGAATCATATATTCTGCTTCCAAATATCAAATATAATGAATTTGCTCATTAAAAATAATGAGATGCTTTAATAAGGAGTCCTGATATACAGCCTCTATCTGCAAAATATCTTCTTTTCAAATAAAAAAAATAGATTCAACAGAGACCCTCAAGTTGAAATATAAAAGGTAATGACAAAATCATACTTAATTATAATAACTTAACTTCTGAAGTTGTGTCAAGAAGTCAATATTTACCTTTGGTTACAAGATGAACTGGCTAGTAATTGTTAGCTTTAGAGAAAATGATTGGGCCGATATTGAACAACAATATCAGATATTTACAAATAGATATTCTAAAATATGTTGAGTATTTTGACTAGTCCAAGCAATCATAAATATAGCACGCTTAGCTTTTGAATAAGAGCCACTTTTGAATAGCTGTTGTTGGAAGCTTGAGAGATTTGCACACAATATGTTACACTACCAAGCAAATTCAATAACCAGCTGAGAGGAATTATTGCATCATGCCTTTGTTCTGAGGAACAAAGATTACTACAGCTGATATAGGAACAAGACTAGGCAAAATTCTTCCCGACACACTGCAAAAGTTGTGAACACCAATGAAGTGAAGTGGATGTTCCTAGAGTCCTTTCAGCAGGACATATGATGGCGTGGATCCCTTTCTCTGTCTTGCTCTTTGTTTAGGCCAGGGGTTCTCAACCTTGGCAACTTTAAGACTTGTGGACTTCAACTCCCAGAATTCCTCAGCTTTGCTGGCTGAGGAATTCTGGGAGTTGAAGTCCACATGCCTTAAAGTTGCCAAGGTTGAGAACCCCTGGTTTAGGCCATAAGGTTGAGGGATAATGTTCTTACTACTGGTGGGAAATTACTTACATGATATTAGAAGTGCTTGGAGAGTGTGACTGGCTGTAAAGTGTGATGAGGATACAAAGAGAATTTAGTTCTTCAACTTTGTGCCTTAACACCCCATCTTCTTCCACTGCTGGTGTAAACCTGGAAGCATTAGAGTTTGAGATAACATGTATCCTCCTATTCCACTCTTTTTGTATAAGACCCTATACTAGAAGTGGGCCATCTTTTGGCAATCTCAGATCATGTTTGAAATTTGTGGGGGGGGGGCGGGGAAGGACGTAGGGGAAGAGTGCATGAGTTCAAGTGGGAAAGGCTTTATCATTCAAGGAGAAGAGTTGGGATTTCCTGTCCTCTTTTTTTTTCCTGGAGTGGTATTGAACTTACTTTCAAATAGTATCAATTCTCATGACTGTTTTTAATATCTCTCCTTCCTATTAATTTTAAATTTGGTTGAAAAGCCACGTAGGGTCACTGAGGAGGGTTTTATAAGCATCTGGGAATTTAAGTCAGTCATCCCCCACTCCACAGCAACAGAATGATAGCCTACATTCTGCGTTTGGAATTTTACTTTTCAAGCTAGAGATTCCTCAGTTGAAATCTGCAAATGTTCTGGAATGTTGTCTAGCCTTTTCCTGTACTGTACATCAACTTAAATTTGTGCTAGACAGTCCTGTCATTTACTGGAAATGTTGTACTTGAAGGTGGAAATATATTCAGGTTGCTATCATGCTGCAATTTTTCTCCATCTTCCTATTTATATGAAGCCAGTATAGTAGAATGGCTAAGATGCTGGCTCAGAAGTCTGTGAATTCTAGTTCTGCCTTAGGGATGAAAGCCAGCTGGATGATGTTGGACCAGTCACTCTCTCTCAGCCCAAGTTACCACACAGGATTGTTATTATGGGGAAAAGTAGGAGGTGGGAGAGTTAGGTATTTTATGATGACAGACAGAGAGACAGACAGAGAGACACACACAGAGAGAGTGAGTGAGTGAGTGAGAGAGAGAGAGAGAGAGAGAGAGAGAGAGAGAGAGAGAGAGAGAGAGAGAGAGAGAGAGAGAGAGAGAGAGAGAGAGAGAGAGAGAGAGAGAGAGAGAGAGAGAGAGAGAGAGAGAGAGAGATGTAGGATTAGGTAGATAAAGCGAACTTTCAGTCTAAACGTCTGGCTGACTGTGCAACCAACCATAATAGAAATAATGACTTCCGGTTCCGGATTGCAGTGCTCGCAGCTGTGCAAGGAGACGGCTCTCCTTGCCAGCTGATTCTCTGCTGCTGGTAGACCCTTAATCAGGTCAAAAAGCCGCCTTGGAGGGGCGGCTACCAGTGAGGATGTCCTCGTCATCCTTGGGAGAGTGGCAGCTTCTTCCAGGGACCGAGATTGGGCCGACGGTGGAAAGAACTCTCAGTAAAATGGCCGTTCATCTAGCTGCTGCAACCAGAAGTCAGAAGAACATCTAAGCACAGGAACCACTGTGGTTGAGCCGGGTGAGACTTTCTTTTCTCCCTCTCTTGGGTTTCTTTTTTTTGTGCCTGTAAAGAGCACTTTTGAAATGATTTCCCTACTCTAAGAAGGCAGTGTTTGTGAGTGTGGGGAAAAGAAGCTTAAATGGTCAGGATTAATTTAAATTGGGTTTTTTTCCTATTTTTTTTCCTTCACTTTGGGGTCTTGGAAAATTTTGTGAATATTGAATCTGCTATTGGACTTGAATGCTTCTTTTTTCTGTGTTTCCTGATCTTGGGGGTGGACACTGATTAAATGTTCTCTGAACACAGCCTCTACTAAATGATACAGACCTTTTTTTGATTATCCATGAAATGGAGCAACCCTTGGTTCAACTTGACTATAAACTTATACTGGAAAAACTTTATGAAGCTACTGATGAAATACGTTTGCAAATAAAAGAATTTACGATGGAAATGAAAAATAGAAATCCTGCTTTGAACTTACAAACTGACTCCCAGACTTTGTCTGAGCACTCTATGGACCAAGAAACAACAGAAGTGGGATTAATTAAAGGTAAAGAAGACTCCATTTTACTTCATATGCAGGCTGATGAGATCTCTGAGGAATTAAAAAGGACTGTAATTAAACCACTTACAAACCTAAAATTAACAGAAATGGACAGACAAGCCCAACAAACTGAGAATGATGCTAGCTTGGATAAACAACTATTAGCTACAAAATTGGATGTAATTGACCGGCCATTCAACAGGGTCAAATGTGGAGATTGGACTTTGTCAAACAACAAGGGATTATTTAGAAAGGAGCTAGGTTACTAAAACAGAAAAGAAGACATCTCTGTTTGATTCAAAGGACACTACAAGACATAAAAAATGACTTGCTTATTGATATAGTGGCATTGTTATGGAAACCTGTTTGGCATAAAAGGAAAGCTAGAATAATTTAAGAATGTGATTGAAGGTTTTATGTAATGATTTTAAAAAGCTTATTAGATATGGATTGATTTATGGCTTATGACAGTTAAATAAGATGTTAGATTGAATAAAAATTAATTAAAAGTCTGAACTTAATAATAAGGTATTTGTCTACGTATTAATATGTTTTGGATACAGTAACTTTGAGGAGGTTAAAGAAATGTGATATTGATATTGAGGGATTGATTGTTAGATTATAAAGTATAATTTTAAAGTTAGATTATAAAGTATTTTTTCACTCTTTTCTGTTTTGTTCTTTGTTTTTTTCTTTGTTCTTTTTCTTTTCTGATATGAACTAATATACTTTTTTATATATACATTAGAACTGATAGTTACTTTGTAATGGAAGAAGAATAAGGAAAAATAAGAAATTATATTAATAAATGTTTATTGAATATGTTAAGGAAAAAGGTAATGGGGAGATTCCAAAAGTGTTAACTATGTACTTAGATTAGAAATATGGAATATAGTAATTGAAATAAGTAAACTTCATACAGGATCTGGATTTGTGGATCTATTTAGATGAAAGGTTATTGAGGATTGATAGGATTGATCTAGTTGTATTGAAATATATCAATTTGAATATAATATGTTATTAGAGGGGAAAGAGAAGGTTTTTTTAATGATTTAATCTGAATTTTATGAGTATGACTTTGTTGTGTGGATAATTGATTGCCCTGTACCACGTTGTTTCATAAGCACTTGTCTGTAAAATGAAAAAAACCAATAATACTTGTTTTTTTTAAAAAAAATAGAAATAATAATCTCCAAACATCTGGAGCACTACTTGAACACCATTGGCACCATTGACCAAATCACCATCAGACAATTGCAAAAGACAGCTTTACTTGGAAAAGCTTCCAGTGCAACAATATCTTGTCACCATGAAACATCAATATCTGCCTATCCCAGGTCCTTGAGAAGGACTTGATAGGTGAATAAAAATGCCAAATCCAGCGTAAACATCTGACTGACTGGGAAACGGTGCATTGGAATATGTGCAAGAAATACCATTCCAGCCTTGATGAGAACTAGTCACCATTGGTCAGGGGTGTGCAGACACATGAGACACTTTGAGACTCCTGCTTGTAGGATATAGCTAGCTAAGTCCCTGTCCTTACCATGTAGGTCAGGGGTTCTCAACCTTGGCAACTTTAAGACTTGTGGACTTCAATTCCCAGAATTCCTCAGCCAGCAAAGCTGGCTGAGGAATTCTGGGAGTTGAAGTCCACAAGTCTTAAAGTTGCCATGGTTGAGAACCCCTGATGTAGGTAGTTTATTCACAAGAAATGCATGGTAAGAACAGGGACTTAGCTAACTATATCCTACAAGCAGGAGTCTCAAAGTGTCTCATGCTTCTGCATTCCCAGGGATACAGGCTGAAGCAAGTGACCTGACATTAGAAATCCTTTGAAAAAGGAGCAGACCTAGCCTAAATAGGACACATGGAGTAAATCCCTAACTCTTTATCAACACCCCATTGTTACCTGGTGGCATGTCACCCCTAGCCCTTCATTTCTCTAGATAAGCCAAACCCAAATCCTGAAACCATTGTTCATGTGATTTAGTCTCCAGGCCTTTAATCATCTTAGTTGCTTGGGGGCTAAGGAATCTGTTCTACAGTATTGAATTTATCTCTCAAAAAAACATGGAGAGTTTTGCTATGTGGCCATGTATTTTCCTTACTACTGGCAGAACTTTTTGTGTTTGTCACACCTCCCTATCAATAAAATTAAATCTGTTCTTTAGCATGAAGTTTACTCCCTACCTTTTGGCTTATATAAACCCCTAGGGCAGCTTGCGCAATAAACAATATGACAAATATGAAACACATACAGTATGACCTTTTGATTAAAATAAATATGGTTAAAATCAATTGTTAAAAGTTTGGCTCCAGAGATACATTTGCTGTTTTTCTATATCATGGAAGAATGGAGATCAAAATGAAGAATATTACATAGCTGGGAGTCTTGCAAAGAGGTGTCTTCTTCTAGCTGAGCTTCTGACAGTGGGGCATCCCACTGAAGGTGATCCTTCAGAAATTCAGCTCTTTTAGGGCTATCAAAAGCAACCCCGGCATCTTGAATTGTGCCTTGTAGGTAACTGGCAGCCAATTAGATCTTTTGTATCCATCACCAGAATAACAGAATAACATATTTGGAAGACATCTTGGAGGTCTTCTAGTCCAACCCCCTGCTCAGGTAGGAAACCCTATACCATTTCAGACAAATGGCTGTCCAGTCTCTTCCTAAAAAACTTCCAGTGTTGAAGCATTCACAACTTCTGGAGGCAGGTTGTTCCACTGAGTAATTGTTCTAACTGTGAGGAAATGTCTCCTTAGTTCTAGGTTGCTTCTCTGCTTGATTAGTTTCCATCCATTGCTTCTTGTTCTGCCTTCTGCCTCTTCTGCCAATTAGTAACCTCATCTCTGAATCATGCATTAATTACAAAATGTTTTGGTGATGAGAGAAAATACTGAGTAATAGCTTTGACAATAAGAACTGAAGCCTCTGTAGAAAAACAGATAAATCAAAACCAATTGGACAATAAGTTCTTACCTGAGACAACCAGACATTTCTCTTAAAAATGTTAGCATTGATCTATTTCTACAGGAAATAAGGATGGATTACCCTGTTTTCCTATTTATAATGTCGAAGTACAGTAATGGTAGAAGTATATTGTTCAAAATGCTGGTTAAGTAGTTAGCCAGTTTTATAAGACAGTTATAGCTCAGAATTATCATAGCAAAGTATTATTCAGTGCTGACGCATATCAATTCTACTTCTAAAAGCAATATCTAACTACTGGAAGAGGGCTTGCGGTTTGCGGTTTGCTGAGGTTATATATAAAACATGAAATTCTATTTCACTGGATTTTAAAATAACACACTTGTTTATTAGTACAGAAATGAAATGAGACTTTAAAACAAAAGGCAGGAAAACAGTGTTCTGGCTACAGATGAATGGAGCATGAAACAAGACTTGTATAATGCAAGTATATTCAGAAAATGCACAGCAATTCTTGTAAAAAGGTCAGGTGCTACTGAAAGCTATATAATTCCACCATAAACCCCTTCTCAGGTTTGTTCATAAATAGTTCAGGAACTTAGTCATTAAAAGGACATTCAAAGGCAATATGAAAAACAATACAAAACAGCTAGACCACAGTATTGTCGCAATTATCAATAACTAAATACTATTTTTTCTCAATAAAGTCTCTAAGAGATATTGATAAATGCAATTTGAGCATTTGAGCAATTCTGCTGTGGAACTGAATCCAGAAATATTTTGGTATACAATAACCAATTGTTATCTGTTATTTTCCACTTTTGTACATTAAAACTGCAACAACCTTAACTTACTAAGCTGGTTAGTGCATTAAGTCCCCTGATATATTTTCTAAAGGTCATTTTTATGCTTTTGGTCAATGAATGTTCGTTAAGAATTCCAAAAATACACTAGTAGAAAATGCAATTTTAGTTATTTTAATCTTCATTTCTCAATTCTCTTTTTAATCATTTGCATCATTGACCACTTACTTGCTTAGTTTCACTGAATTATTATACTGCATCATAGAATATTGTACTTTCTCTGTGTGCTTGGAAAGGTGCCTCATTAAAGAACTTTAATAACTTTAAAATAGACTTAGGCTGTGGTCAAGAAAGCCTATAAAATGTTCTACAACATGTACCATAGATTGGAAAGTGAACTTCAGCTTATTTAAGTAATTGAAATGTTAGAATACTTGAACAAAGAAATATATTTTTCCTCATGAGCACACATCTATAAAAGCAGTGGAAATACTCAATTTACAGGCCAAATTTAAATTCAAGATATCGGGAAGAAATAAAATACCGTATTATTAGAATGATAAGAAAAGTAGCTTCCACTAGAAAGAAAGACAGTACTTCTGATATAAATTATACTCAAATAGATCTCATCCAAGGGAAAAAAACTTTTTTATGAACTTAGATACTTTTTCCTAGAGTCCAAGGTAGTATTTAACTCTACTAAAATGTGATTTTGATAAAAGCATCTTCTTTTCTCCTTTTTTCTTTTTTCTCTTTTTAAACATTCATAAATAACAATATACAATATAGAAACATTCATTAAGTGACAGTTCAAAGTTACAACAGCACTGAAAAAAAGTAATTTATGACCATTTTTCACACTTACAATCGTTGCAAAATTTCCAGCGTCATGTGATCAAAATTTAGACGGTAGGCAACTGGCATGTATTTATGACAGTTGCACTGTCCCGGGGTCATGTCATCACCATTTGTAACCTTCTGACAAGCAAAGTCAATTGGAAAGCCAGGTTCATTTAATAACCATGTTACTAACTTAACATCTGTAGTGATTCACTTAACAACTGTGGCAAGAAAGGTTGTAAAATGAGGCAAAACTCACTTAACAGCTGTCTTGCTTATAGCAATGACAATTTTGGGCTCAGTTGTGATTGTAAGATGAGGACTACATGTACAGTGAAGACTTTGGTATTAGGCTCAAAGATATTATAAAACATGTCAAGGCTTTTTGGAACACTTTATGAACGATTTACTTATCATTAATTGTATACTTCAAGTAATTCTGTGTTCATTAACATTTTAGATTTTTTTAAAAAAAAAACCCATGTCACCTAAACCTCAGATCATGACCTTCTCATTCATGGCTTTCTATGATAGAGTAATGTTAATGTATATTTTAAGAATCAGCATATTAGAAGCAGAACAATTCTCAGTTAAGGCAATAGTGGGCTTCAAATATGTGAACAACCGGTTCTCTGTGTGTGGATGCCACTTCTGGAAGTCCATTCTGGGCCTGGGCAACAAAAAGTTAGCTACCAGTTCTGCCAAAGTGGTGCGAACTGGCTGAATCCCACCACTGAATTAAGGGGTTTATGAGCTTTCCACATATATATTGAGTATTTTGTCTTTGGCCTTAGTCCCTCTACGATTTACTGCAGCTGCTTTCATTTTGAAGTTTCCAGCATAAGACCACAGAAGATTGGATCAATATGAGGGGAGTCCTGCTCCAGTTTGCTGTAACTATGAAAAGCATCAATGTACAGGAGATGCAATCTTGCTAAAGGAGCATGTGATATTCAGAACATATGAGTAGTCCACAGGTTTTCTTCTCAAGCAATGCTAACCAGGAAAGTAATGCTTGGCTAGATAGCATGAAGACACCATTATTACCAGAAAATTTACAAGTTCAGTACCTTTCTCCTTTGTAACTCTATGGAAGAAATTAGACCCTGATATATCATTGATTAGAAAGGAATTCCTGTCCTGTGCAAGTTATTAATTCAAGTTCTTGGTTATTTTGAGGGCAGAGGAAAAATTCAGAGAGCACCAAGGACTCCTCAATATGCTACCTAATTTGTTGGATTCTGGATTCTTTTCCCTTTTTTTTCAAAATTGGGAGAATATTTTTTTCTCCCAGTCCTCTGTCACAGTTACCAACCTCCACAGTTCTCAGAGTTCACAGAGATTTTCCTTTCAAGCCCATTTAGGAAGTGCCACATGTTATAGGCCTATTCTTTCATTCATTCATGGTTGCCAGGTGTTCCCTATTTCTTTATGTAGCTTCACTTGCCACTCTCTCCTTGTATCAATTGTTCTGCTTTGAACAATCTGAATGTAGATTCCCTTTGAACAAAAGCAGGTTGAGACACTTTGCTCCCTCCTTCTCACCTGTTACTGTTCTACCATCTTCTTCAAACAGTAGATCCACCCTTCCTTTAAATGCCTTTTACTACTGATATATGAAAAAAGCCCATTTTTGATATTGCTAGCTTCTCTATTGAACAGAAGTTCCTCTTACACTTGAGACTTATTTCTGCAAATTTGCTACTTGCTGATATACTTCCTTAATGGTTGCATATCTCTTTGATACAGAAAGTGTTCATGTAACGATTTTTAAGCTTCCCATTTCACTTTTATACCTTGGTTGTTGTTTTTTTCCAAAATAAAACATCTGCCCAAGCCTTATTGGGAGATATAAAAAACTATCTGTCCAGGGTCCCATGCTTTTGTGGCTCTTTTGATTCTGGGTCAATCTAATTGGGTATAGTTTAGGGGGTGAGAGAATCCCTGGCACATACTTATTTTTAGTTCAGTAGATGAATGTGGCTATTTCTCTAAGGGAGCAACAGATTAAGGTAACTAGCTCGCAAGCCCTCCTTTAGTCTTGCATTTTCTTGGCTAAATAAATTCCAGATTTTCTATTATTCTTCAGAATACCTGGTTGCAGCAGCATCTGAACTATCTCTAATTTGTTAATATAAGCAAATTGATTTATTAATACCTGTTCCACCTACTATGTAGGGAGTCCTTGGAAGTAGGGTTTTGATGGTTAGAAGATGTGTCAGTTGGAAATGAGTAGTTGCATCAGATAGCATAGGACATATTTTAGACATATTGTCAACTTAAGCTAACCCTAGTGGGAGTTGTCAAGCGTCCTTATTACTCTGAAATATTTAGCATATACCCAGCTCCGTTTCTATGGCTGCTTTCTGAAGAAAATGATCAAAGATGCCGCCTGCAAGCAAAAGCAATCAGTGTATTAAGAGTTCCCCAAAGACATATCATCTGAAACCTCAGCTCTGAGCAAACAATTCAGCACTTCAAGAGGTGCCATTAACAATTTGGAGATGTTCTGTGTCATTATATAAAGGCTATTTTTCAGGTGCACACTGATCTATGGTAATTATTAGAAGAAGGAGCATTAGGATGTGTGTGTGTTCATGAAATACATTAAGAGTACAATTCCAACATATTGTGGGCCATTTTATTTAGTTAATCTATTTCAGTAGTCAAGGAAACACAACATTATTGTCCTGATTGAAACTTAGCCATATTGTATACCAGGCTAATGGAAGGAATGTTTTGTTTATTTTTTTTCTTCTTAGGGTCTATGAACATTTTGCCATAAAAATTATAGTATTACAAGTCCCTTGGCTGCTTGTGAACAGAGAAACAAGTTGTGTGCAGCATGGAATCATACTTAAAATAGATGGTATGAAATGTGTATACCAGGGATCTTCAAACTTGGCTCTTTTATGACTTGTGGACTTCAACTCCCAGATTTCCTCAGCCAGCGTGCTTGGCTGAGGAATTCTGGGAGCTGAAGTCCACAAATCATAAAAGGGCCAAGTTTGAAGACCCCTGGTATATACTTCCCTCTCTGATACCAGCAGGGCAAGATCTCACATAAAACATATTATCCAGGCCTTTCAAAGTGCAGGATTAAGAGATGTATTGCTTAGTTGGTCTTCCAATAAAGTAACAGTGCTAAATAACTAGATGTGTCTGTTGGATGATGACCAAACAAAGAAGAAGGCAAAGAGGTGAAACAACTACAATACATAACTTTATATGTTGTACTTCATCAGAAAACTCATGACCTATCACCCAGCATTCTAGTCTGGACATGCTTTAGAAAAGATAAATGGATATCAGGATATCCTTTATCACACATAACTAGTTATATAGGAGGTGTTTTTTCTAACCAGTACAACAGGACCAAAGAAAATAATTGGTAGGCAATAATGTCTGAGATCATCTTAACAATAAAGCACATTCTTTTTTTTTCTTTTTAAATGAGCATGTTGCTTGTTACAGCTAAATCATAATGGGTAGGGTGCACTGGACCAAAAACAAGAAGTCCTATCAGGTGTCACATGCTGTTGGAGCTAAGCTATTATTCATAGTACTTAGACCGAAAAGTCTGAATCAGTAGAAGACAGATTTCTAAGTTCTCTTGTTTCCTAGTCTATTTAAACAATATACTCATGCTCACGCATTCAGTGCAGACTCCTAATTTTTGTTGGGGAACGCAACAAATAATACATCTTATAAAAGTTTATCCAGAAATAAACTTGTTATTTATCCTTACAAGTTTTTAAGACAATGGTCTCACATTTTTGCATATTGTGATCTTATAATATAGCAAAAGCAAGCATGATGGATGGTAGTGAATCATGGAACCAAAAGGAGTAATTAAGGCCATTTATATTGTAACCTACTGCTCTGTGCAGGAATTCAAATTAAAGAATAATTGAGATATGGTTGTCTGGTCTCCTTTTAAATACATCCAGGATCAATACTTCTTTAGTTATTGAATTCAGCACCAACTTGCCTTTTTGGTAGGACTTTTTATTTAACATTTCATTAGAATCTGCCATTCTACAACTTCATTATTGCTTGACTCACAATCTGAAACAACAGAGAAGAGAGCACAACCTTATTTTATTTGACATTGTTTTTGCTATTTCAAGAATATATTTATATCACCAGTCTAGTCTTAATAATAAACATTGCATATTCCTTCATTCTCTCTCCATAAAACTTTATTTATTCATCTTTATTGCTGTTCTCCGACCCGTCGCGCTTTGACTGCATTATTCTTAAGACTGGAGCAATACTCAAAACAGTGTCTACTCAATGCAAAATACTAAAATAATAAAAAATATTATTTCCTCTAATATGACTGTTAATACAACCTAAAATTGCATTTGTCTCTTTGCATCTGTATTAACCCTTATTTAATTCCCAGTCAATTACTATACCCATATTTTGCTCATAAGTGTTATTAGCAATAGCAACAGCACTTAGACTTATATACCTCTTGATAGTGCTTTACAGCCCTCTCTAAGCAATCTACAGAGTCAGCAAATTGCCCCCAACAATCTGGGTCCTCATTTTACTGGCCTTAGAAGGATGGAAGGCTGAGTCAACCTTGAGCCAGTGAGAATTGAACTGCCGAACTGCTGGCAGTCGGCAGTCAGCAGTCAGCAGAAGTAGCCTGCACTACCACAACTCTTTATCAAACCAAGGATCTCCCATTACAGATTTATACATTTGATTCCTTTTATTACATCTCTATTAAATTTCACTCTGATAATTTAAAGCCATTTATCTATTAATACCTCCTTGAATTTTATTTCTCTGTCTTAAGGTATTAGCCAATAATTGGTATTATCTGAAAAATTGCTAAAATATCTCCTCTACCTCTTCAAACTTGTCATTAATAAAGGAGTAAGTCTTGTGACACATCATCTAGAACATCCTTTAACTAAATAACCATTTTCAACGCAGGTATGTATTCCCTATTATGATATCTTGATAACTAGTTTACTAATCCAGTCATAAAACAAGGCAATAAAATACTGATTTATTCTAATCACTTCATTGTTTTCAAAATGCCTGCAAGTCAATCTTTTATGATATCCACTCTGGAATCTTCTTTTTTTTCAATCCTGCCTTTTTTCACATACAGCTTATCTTAATATAAAAAGAAAGGGAATGCAATATCTATAATTATGAACAGCAGCTGCAGTGTTTAAGAAATGTATCAAGACTTTAATTGTGTAGCACTTATATTATTTATAGTATTCTATCTTTCCATCATTAGATTGTTCAAAACAATTCAGACAGCATGAAATACATTAGTAATTAAAATAATTGTCAACCAAATGAGAAACAAAGCTGAGGAGAGTTGTTATTGAGGTATATGCAGGTTATCCTTGATGTACAACAGTAATTGAATCCGGATTCATGGTCATCAGTCATGCTGGTCATTAAGCAGGTCACCATGTGACTGTATCTGATTTTATGATCTTTTTGAAGCAGTTATTAAGCAAAATAATTTTCCACAATGGGCAAGTTTTATGACAGAAATCAAAACGTCAGAAAAAAAATTGTGGTCATGTGACCATAGGACACTGCAAACAGCCATAAATGCAGGCCAGTTGCCAAATGCCCCAAATGAGATCACATGACCCTAGGGGAGAGTTGTCAGAACTTTGAATCCAGGTCATATGTAATCCTGGGGAGATCCATCATAACCTCAAACGATAGCTAAGCAACTGGCTATAAAGCAAGGACTAGCGATACTTAATTCTACAGAGATTTCGTCCTAAAGATGCATTTTATAACACAATAAGTTCCTGATGAGCATTATGCGGTTAACAAAACTTAATTTAAAAAAGACTGAAGGAAGGAAAGATTATCTCTACAAATTATACAATCAGCTGCTAAATATGCACACATTTCCTTCAACCTGACTCTAATTTGCTAACTGCATCAAGAAATAAAACGTAATTTTCATTTATGTAATATGCTGTATAAAGATATCCAGTTCATGCATCTATTTTATGTTCATGGTGTTAATTTTATGAAGAAGTGAGTTGAAGGAATCCGAGATTAATCTTCCTCAATTAAATTAATTATGTAACAGTTATCAGTTAGTCTGTGATATTAGGAGCGTTTTAGACAAACAAAAATCAAAGTCTAAATATTTTCCATTAACGAATGCGGGGGGGGGAGGACAATTAGAACCTTACTAGCACAGAAGAAATACTCCTAGCTTAAAAAAAAGTTTAAAAATCTTTATACCAAATAAATTATATTACCCAGAATTCTTTGAATTTTTATAACAAATAATAATTAGCACTGATTCAAAAATTTGACTTATGCATGAACACAAAAAGAAGTTTTTAATTAAATTTCCTACAGAGGATAGAAAAAAAACATTAATATAAATTATTTTAGCTGTGACAAATTTTGGTTTATTGACTTCAAACCTCCTGTTGTCACTAGTCATATATTCTTGGGTGACGATTTTAGTACTAAGAGATATAATTTAACTTTATATATTTCTCTTATTTTGTTTAACAATGGTAGCTCAGGGGTTCTTTAAGGTCTAATTTACAATAGCTAATGAAAACATAATTTTCCTGTGCTATTCTTAATGGGTTTTCTTTTTTGAAATGACATTCACTGCATTTTTTTCCTAATTGACCAAATTCAATTAGTTTTCAACCATTGCCAGTTTATTAAGCTTTCCCATTGCTAAATTAAAGACAACATTCCTCTGAGATACCAATATACAAGGAAGCTTCCACTTCAACAGCTGTGCTTTCAAGTAAGACCAACAGCCCATCAGATCAAGGAGGAAAAGTGCTTTTCTTAGCTCATTCATAATGTGTAAACTCTCAGTGCCATCCAGCTGGCATTGAAAATGATAATATAGCTCAGCAGAAAGTTTTATCAGTAAATTCCACAATAACTGGAGCATAGCAAAGGTTAATTTGTCACAAGAACAGTCTAAATGGTGCAACTTAACAATTGTTGTTTTTTTGGGGGGTAGCAGCTTTTCAGCAAAATGTGACATCTTCACGGAAGAGGAGCTATGGGTTAGCACAGAGGAGGGGGTATGTAATCTCTGTGGAAGAAACACTCGATATACATCTATTCCCTCCCTGAATGCTAACAAAGTGAGACAGAGCCTGTGGTCTAGAGGTTAATACAACTGCCTAACATGCAGACAGCCCAGGTTCGAATCTCATAAGGGTAAGTTCTGGCTGAGGAGAGTTAAGAAACTCGAAATAGCTATCCCAGATCTCCCTTATTCTTTGTTAGCAATTTAAATAAAAAACATATATATACTTATTCCTGCGGATGGCTCTTGGTTGAGCTGAAACAGGTACAAAGAAAGAAAGATTTCTTTCTCCCATATTTGGGTTTACAGGGTGCAATTTAAGAAGAAACACTCGATATACATCTATTCCCTCCCTGAATGCTAACAAAGTGAGACAGAGCTGTGGTCTAGAGGTTAATACAACTGCCTAACATTCAGACACCCAGGTTCGACTCTCAAACCTGGGCAGGTTCTGGCTGAGCAGAGTTGAACCTAATAGCTATCCAAGTTCTCTCCTTCTTTGTTAGCAATTTAAATAAGGATATGTGTCAAGTGTTTATTCTTTTAGATTGCTCTGGGTTAAGCCCAAATATGGAAAGAAAGAATCATTCTTTCCATATTTGGGTTTACAGGGTGCAATTTAAGAAGAAAACACTCGATATACATCTATTCCCTCCCTGAATTGCTAACAAAGTGAGACAGAGCCTGTGGTCTAGAGGTTAATACAACTGCCTAACATGCAGACAGCCCAGGTTCGAATCTCATAAGGGTAAGTTCTGGCTGAGGAGAGTTAAGAAAACTTGTTTCAGCTAACCCAGAGCCATCCTTTGCAAGCAATTCAAATAATATATATATATGTATATATATATATATATATATATATATATAAATATATATATATATATTTGCAGATATTAGATAGATTATAGATATAGATATAGATATAGTATTATACTATATATATATATTATATATATATATATATATATATATATATATATATATATATATATATATATATATATATATTATATATAGAGAGAGAGAGAGAGAGAGAGAGAGAGAGAGAGAGAGAGAGAGAGAGAGAGAGAGAGAAGAGAGAGAGAGAGAGAGAGAGAGAGAGAGAGAGAGAGAGAGAGAGAGAGAGAGAGAGAGAGAGAGAGAGAGGAGCTATTTTTTGTTTTACTGACACCATGATATGGTTAAACTATTTTAATTGTATATATCTGAGTCTTTGAATAATTCTTATGACCAAATTGTGTGACCAAATTGTGTTTACGGACATTTTAAAACTTGCTTTGGAATCTGCTTTTGTCTATTAACCACTGCTAATAATAATGCCTGCTAGAACCAATTGTGGCAACTTTCAAATTTCTGAAATATGAGAAAGGAACATTGAAAAAATATAAACTGCAGCAAGATACAAGATAATTTAGACAGAATCCAAATAGTTAAGCCACTGTCCCAAACCCTATCCTACAAAAAGAACAGCCAAATTTATTATTATAAATTAAAGAACTAGATGCTTGGTTGTTTTCTTGCAGATATTTCATTACTCAAAGTAGATAACATCATGATTAGGGGACCGGAGGCTAAAAACATATGAAAAATGGTTGGGTATGTCTCGTCTAATGAAAAGAAGGAGTAGGGGTAACATGATAGCTGCCAGAAAGAAGAGGGAATCAAGCTATTCTCCAAAGCACTTGAAGGCAGGACAAGAAGCAATGGATGGAAACTAATCCAGGAGAGAATCAACCTAGAACTAAGGAGAAATTTCCTACCAGTTAGAACAATCAATCAGTGGAATGATTTGCCTTCAGAAGTTGTAGTTGCTCCATCCATGGAGGTTTTTAAAGAAGAGATTGGACAACCATTCATTTGAAATGGTAGAAGGTTCCTGCTAGAGGAGGAGGTTGGTCTTGAAGACCTCCAAGGTCTCTTCCAACTTTGTTATTCTGTTGCTCTGCTAGTCATGATAATGTTACCTAGTTGGTTAATGAAACATCTGCAAGAAAACAAATAAGCTCAGAGAGCACCAAGGGCCCTCATTTCAACCCTTGAGCTACAAATATTGTCTTTTGTCGGTAATGGAACTACATCAGGCTACCATAACTGGGTTGCAAATAGCGGGACTTTTATCTGCCATCCCATTGTCATCTCAAATGTTGATATGATAGCCCAGTGATGGCAAACCTTTTAGAGACTGAGTGCCCCCAAACCGACCCCACCCCATCCCTGCTGTGCCCCTCCTGCCCCTCTGCCCTGCCTGCCCCACCTGCCCCAGCCTGCCCTCTGCTTGCCCCGCTCCACCCCCACCCCCATCCCGCCACCAAGAGGGCCACTCACCGCCTTCATGGCCCACCACAGATCACCCAGGTGGCCCAGCAGCACCATTGCAGCCATGCCCTCTGCCCATGCTCCGCAGCATCAACTGCGCATGACCGGGCATGATGGCAGAGTCTTGTCCCTGCTGCCCAGCTGCCATGTTCTTCGCTATGCTGCCCTGCATGGGCCATGCTCAGAGGTGACTCTCCTCTGGGGGGGCTGCTGAGGATTGGGCCATGGGGGGAGGCAAGGCTGGTGTGATGGCATGTGTGCCCACAGAGAGGACTCTGAGTGCCAACTCTAGCACGTATGCCATAGGTTCTCTACCACTGTGATAGCCCAACCCTTGATTCTGATTTACATCTTATATGAAACTTCTACAATATCAATAAAATAAATACATCTCATCTCAGAGGGAAGACTATGTCCAAATGATTGTTGTGCCTTATCAGTGTGCTTTTCGGGTGCTTCCCAGGTGCTCCTGAGACGTAATTTCACAGCCCTTGCTATTCTTTCTTATGTTTAAATGAAATTATAAAAGTAGTGAGGATTGTCCCAGGCTTTTGAGTGCTGTATCAAGAGCTTTGCTCCAAAAGTAATGGGTGAAATCAGGAGTAAAATGAAGATTATTTCATTATAATTAATTTTTATTAAAATAAAATATAAAGAAGAAGGTAAATACAACCTTAGGTTGAGCTCACCTCTTTGTGGTTGTATTAGAGAATTTTTTATTGTTTATTTATACATATCTAACAGTTTAGAGACTGTCAAATTCCATATGACCGGAAAGCTTAGAGTTTTAAAAATAGAAACTATAACATAAGATCAAAGATCAAATGCCTTCAGGAGGGAAACTATATATACTAGATGAAAAATCCCACAGAGGCTCAACAACCACTCTATTCCAGGGTCTGGGAGAATAGCCAACTTTTCAATGACTTCCTAAACTTTATGAGAATGGAGCTGTATGGATTTCTGGAAGGATGCTATTTCAGACACCACGACAAAGAAAGCACACTTCAAGGATAAGCAGTGCCTCAAATAACCAGGCCCTATGCCATGAATGACTTTATAGGTGGTAATCAGTAGTTTGAATTGCACCTAGAAGCCAACTGGCAACCAGTATGACTCATGGAGAATAGTATCACTTAGTCATACTACCCATTACTGCTCACATTGATGTGTTCTGAACCAGCAGTAGCTTCCAAGTGATCTTCAGGGACAATATGATGGAGAACACATTTGTGAGATAAATAGGTTGTAAGTGACCATCTGAAGGTCCCCCATTCCAAAAATAGGTGCAATTAGTCTACCATATGGATCTGTGCAAAACTCTTCTTGGCCATAGCTGCCACTTGTTCATCCAGCAAGAGCTGTGACTCCAAGAAGACCCCCAGTTTTCTCATCAGTCTTGAATGGGGAAGTTCTACCCCAAGTAAACTGAAGATGAAAGATCCCCAGGTCTTGGGGGGTGAGGGGCACTATCCACAGACACCCAGTCTTGTCAGGATTGAGCTTCACCCATACTTCCCTATCCAGACCCACAGAACTTCTGGACAGGACATCAACAGAATCACTTAGATGGCCTGGGATCAAGGTGTCCAATTATGTATTATCAGCATACTGAGGATGCAAGAATGTTAATCAGTGAATGGTTCCTCATTCAATATTCTTAATATAATAACTCCCCAATCACTTTGTCTAATAATTTATTAAATAATTTTCTTTCCATAGCATACTGAAAATTTCAGTTTAGTAACTGCTTTGGAATATATTTCATTGTCATACTCTTACTTTTGGATATGGGATTTATTTTCTTTGTTTAATAATCTGTTTTACTACTGAAGTATTAAGAACACAATGTTTTAAAAAGCAAATACTGAAACACAAAGAAAGTAGAAAAAAGTAAGGTGAAACAAAAAGGCTGTGACATCTACATTTTTAAGTTGTGCACCCTCCATCTACCTTCAATATGTATGGAATATGTGTGTATGTACATATATATGTAATAATCACTAGCCATAGTCTGAATAGCAATAGCAATAACAATAGCACTTAGACTTATACACTGCTTCATAGTGCTTTTACAGCCCTCTTTAAGTAGTTTACAGAGTCAGCATATTGCCCCCAACAATTTGCGTCCTCATTTTACCGACCTTGGAAGAATGGAAGGCTGAGTCAACCTTGAGTCAGTCAGGATCGAACTGCTGGCAGTGGGCAGAGTCAGCATCCAATACTGCATTCTAACCACTGTGCCATCAAGGCTCTTGATATTAAACTTTATATCAGATGTCAATAATTTCTGTTAGTCTCTTCCTGAGTTCTAAAAAACATATTCCAAATATCTAAATATGCCTTACTCAGTTATATATTGTAAATAAAGGAGGTATTACTGCCTTAACCTAGTTAAACTTCCATTGTGGACAGATACAGTTAGTTTTGCCATTACTGCATATTCCCAATGTTAGTCTTCCAATCTGACACCGTAGCCAAAATACTTCTCCAATCTTGTGCTAGATTTATTCTTGCTGCAGTCAACATGTATCTGAGTAAATGATAAATGTTTTCTAGAATTCAGCATAGTATAAATATGCATTTCAGACTATATTTTATTTTTTAGATTTTTTAATTTTTTAATGCATTTTTTTCCTACACTTTTGAAATTTTCAAATTACTACCTTCTTTGTTGTGGCATTTCCAGCATTAGTTGTTGCATGATATATCTATCTTAGCCATTGCAAATGGAGTTATATACCATGTAAAGCATTTTTGTATCAATTTTCCCTTACATTGTAACTTGAAGTAAATTTCATGTTGTTTGTTTTTTTCAATAGCCACGGCAGGGGTCATTGCCTCTCTCAAATTTTGCATCCATTTGGTTTTACAGTTTTTAATTTGTTCCATCTTTGCATCATATTTCAGCAATGACTTATAAATAGGGGACTTGGGTTCCATAGAAGAAGATGGTTTAAAACAGAGGAACGTCCTTTGACAAGGACAATCCTGTCAGGCCGCATTGTAAATTAGGATGTTTGACAAGCCACCAAGGAAAGAAAGCAAAGACTACAACTTTTAGATTATTAGAAC
The DNA here is from genome assembly GCA_034064705.1 of Bothrops alternatus. NCBI lineage: Eukaryota > Metazoa > Chordata > Lepidosauria > Squamata > Viperidae > Bothrops > Bothrops alternatus. The sequence goes on from JARGCV010000142.1 coordinate 287,042, forward strand.
TCTAGTCCTATTCCTCCCTTTTGAATAACCTCTGCTTTCAAACACTGTAGATTTCACTGTTAACCACACAAACATGCTATGAACAACTTTGCTGAAGGAGTGTGGTGGTGTATGTGATTAGGATGCTGGGCTGGAGGTTAGCAGACCCGTGTTCAAGTTCAGAGTGTTGCCTTGGGGCGGGGTGAGCTCCCATCCTTTGTGCTGGCTCCTGCCAGGAACGGGAGCCTCCAGCTGGGTGTCCCTCAGACCACAGTAACGTTATCGGCTAATCCTTTCAAATCCAGAAGCACCTTGGTGCTTCAATACGTGAGCGATGCGATGCGAACAACTTTTCTCATTGTGTTGCTTTCCAGGTCTGCTTAATCTCAACAGAATCCTTACTATTCCTCAACTATCCAGAATTATTCTTCAAAAATAAGCATTCTGAATAAAATTACATATTGGAGAAGCATGCTATGAATCTACAGTTATGCAATTAGCCATATGATTCTGACACATTTATTCTATTGGTGTTTACTTCTTTTCATCAGGAGAGTCTTTACTCTGTAGCTTTCTGTGTCCTGAATAACAAATAATCATCCATGCTTTCTTGGGAGGGAGCTTGTTCGCATCCCAAATTCCACTCGATTCAGATAGTGCTTCCAAATTATCCCAATTGTCTTACAGCTCTGAGATAAATTATAAACACAAAACTCAAAACTCAGCAGCAAGGGCTGAGAAAATCTGCTTGATGTATCTGAGAGCTGCTTAAGTTCTGCTTTATGTGTTTGAGATCTCAGAGGAGAAATATTTATGCCATGGGAAACCTGCTGCATTAACCGTCAGGAAGCAAGGGAGGGAAACTAAGTTTTCAAAAGATGAATTATGCCAAAATCTAGTCCTTATTTAAATTCATTCTCAATTGCTGGTGCTTAGCCAAATTGGCAAGCCATGGGCCAACAGAGAATACCTCCCTTTTTAATACATGGTCTTGTCTAATTCAAAATAAAAATAAAATCGGATAAGCATAACACACAGTGCTGCACTGGTGAAAAGAATGGATTGAAATGTAGGAAGCTCTTGGCTACCGAATGCTCCTGACCGCAGGTTAAGAAAATGAGGAAAAATCCTGACATTCCTAACTTGAACTAAAGCCCAATCTTGGCAACTTTAAGGTACTTCAACTCCCAGAATTCACCAGTCTGGCTGATTGTGTCCAACAACAGTTTTCTTTACCAGCCTTTTCTTTATCAGACTTACCAAATTAACATCAAATGTAAAAGTGCTGTTGTTCTTAAGCTTTGGGTTTGAAAGTTTTGATCCTGTCCATATATACAAAAAACAGGGACTAAAATGCTAGGAGTAATGTAGGAGTCTTGGCTTGGTTAGTACATTATTCTGAGCCAGTTTGGACTAGTGGTTAAGGCACCAGACTAGAAACCAGGAGAGGTGAGTTCTAGTCCCACTTTAGCCATGAAAGCCAGCTGGGTGACTTTGGGCCAGTGACTTTCTTTCAGCCCAATCCACTTCACAGGGTTCCTGTTGTGGGTAAAATAGGAGGACAAAGGACAATTAGGTATGTTGCCACCTTGAGTTATTTATAAAAATAATAAAGATGGGATATAAATGTGGAAAAGGCCTTCATCCTGCAATGAATGAAGAGAGAGAGAGAGAGAGAGAGAGAGAGAGAGAGAGAGAGAGAGAGAGAGAGAGAGAGAGAGAGAGAGAGAGAGAGAGAGAGAGAGAGAGGACATCTTGTTTGCTGGCTTAATATGTTATGAACAGTAAGATTTATTTGAACATTCAACTCAACATGGTTAACATAAATTGTGGTTTAGCATGTTTGTTCTTAGCCATAGTCCCAAGAAGAAGACATGTTTGGCATACATTATATAAATACTCTACATATCACTCTAATCTGTTTTCCTCTTTCTGTCTTTTTATGATCTTTATTCTCCAATCTTTAATTGTAGCTTTCTGTTTGCTGACTGCTTTCTGTTTAGTAGCTTTGCTTTGACACTGCATATGAAAACTATATATTTTATAACAAATGCAAAGCAAAATAATCTTTTCCACTCAGAGCAGGAATCCTTTAATAATGATGCATAATTCCAGATAAATTATATCCCACTAGGAGCTTTAGCAGATGGATTCCATGGAAGTCAAAATGTTAACAGGAGATTCTAGTTTTTGCAAGCAGGATTAAAATGGTTTTCTTGCTATTGTTAATATGTAGAATAGGCTCCCTAATTCTTCTTCCACTCTATTTTTTAAAATGTCTAAAAATAAAATTAGAGCTTTTTTGCTTTTCTCAGAAATTTATGCCAAGTTGCCCAAAACAGTATCCTAAATTCTATTCCATTTATGTGTCAATACAGAGAGAGAATCCTATTTTTTTAAAAAAAGATACAGTTTTCGTTCTTTATTTCAGTGTTCTATTTCAACCTTATTCTGTGCCATTTCTTCTTCAATGATAGCCAAATAACAGCCTGTTCTATTTTTATAATGTTTCTGCAAACTCAGTTAGGATTATTATATTATCTCCATTTCATTTCTTGCAACTCACTGTGAAGCTATAAAACCACTTGAAGTCATAAAAAGCAGCTTAAAATAGGGATGTAAACAACCAATCTGACATTTCAGTGGAAACTCAATTTTGTGTTATGAATTCCCACCCAAAGTTTATATTTTCTTTTTTTCCTGTTTTTTTCTTTCTTTCTCAAACACATATAAATTTGAGATTGCTACTCACTGCAGAAAAAACATGAAATATCCGTGCAAATTTTCAATTATATTGTTTTAGCTTGCATAAAATATACAACAATTAGAGAAAGTCTATAATGCAAAGATATGTTTTTATAGTCAATCAACTTCAACAGTGAGAGAATGTACACTTTTGTCAAGTTAGGTAGAACTTTTACATTCTCTGTCAAATAATTAAGCAGAAACATTGGTTGACCTATGTTACAAGTCAAATCTTTTAATAAATGGAAATATGATAATTCAAGTGTATATTTTTATTGCGTAATGGCACAATGGAAAATTCACTTTAAAAAGTGGAACCTTCAGTAATTGCCATGTGGAATGCTCCTGTCCTGGTCTAGTCTTGTTTTTTTCACTATGATCATCGATTCCATTAACCTTCTTACCAGCTCAGAAGAATGGACTATTGTTTCAGGTCCCTACTATCTTACAAACTCCCCCCCCCTCTCCTTAAATGATTCTGTATTTTTTTCAAGCCTTCTCATAACTGCTCTCTGGTATTTGAACGAGCACTAGTTCTGGTAACAAAGCAACAATCCAAACTTGATGCAGTGATTAAATTAAAAACAAATTAAAACCTTACAAGTATAATAAGCAGAAAATAACATAATGCTGTGCAGACATGTAGATATATAAACAGCCTAAAATAGCCAGTGGGCATATGTGTTTCCTAAAAATATGTGGATGGACAATTAAAAACAATCAAGCCATTTAAAGCTGTTGTTAATATTTTTCTTTGTAACTTGGTAGAAATTGAAGTGGGCTTCCAGTATTATGCATTTTAACTTCTCTTTGACTAATTTCTAATTATTGGATCTTGGACTTCTTTTTTTCAGAAATATGGGAGAATTCTTGTGTGTACATATTAGAATGGGAGAGGGAGAAGAATTCCATGTCATGGGTTATCTAAACCCATGGTTCTACAAATGCAGGTCTCAAAATCCTGTTCATTGAAGAAAAGGAGATAAGACAGCATTGGCCAGTTCCCAAGCTCATTGCTGAAAATTTAAAAAAACCCACACACAAACAACATTCTCAAATTGTGATTTAAATCTTAAGAGCTGCTTTCTCTTGGTGTAAAATAATGTTTTAAACTGAAGCTGGGGTTTACTGGTTTTTAATGTTTCCCATGCCTATTTTGCCTCTTACTCCATTCTCTCTGCATGGTGGTCTTGCCTGCTGTATTCCTTAGCAATACCAAAATTATTAAGGGCAGACAAACTTGGCCTAAATCTATGTCCAAAGTAAGAGATGCATCATGAACCCTCATCTAGTCCATGATTGGTTGTATCCATGATTGGAGTACTCTAACTAGTGAGAAAATGATCTGCATGTTGCTCTCCTTTTCATGTTTACACTCTGAATTCGTTTTCTATCTTCGGCAATTGATCTTTAAGGTAGGATCAAATCCTGTCTGGAATTTATTCACTGTGATATCAGTGCATAACACAGAGATGTTCCATACATTACAGTGTCTGGGTTTTTTTTTTAAAAAAAGACAACAGCCTGCCTACGTATATAAAAAGCACATGTGCATTAACATAATTTGAAAAAAAAAAGTAGGATAAAACTTAATAGGGCTAATCTTCAAAGAGTCTGGAAAATCAGCCAGGCTCTCAAAATGATCAAAGCCCACTGTGCCAGATCATTTACTGTCCTATAATTCTTATCCTTTTTTAATTTTCCTTTATTATAAAAAACTGGAACTATTTGCAGAAGTAATCTTATATTGTTGTTTCAATAAAATGGCATCTGCCTTCTTCTATAGCTGTAAATGCTATCAGTCATTCTTAAATGATTAGCATAGCGGGTCTAATGCATGCATAAAAGCTAGGTAGAGAAGCTGAAATGAGTAACACCTTACAGTTTGTGAAGTCTATAGGGCACAGAGAGCTCTTTCATAATTTAGTGGTGGAAGTTTTGTTCAAAGGGTTAATGAGAAGAAATGGTCACCTCTGCGGCCTAGAGCCATGGTACATAGCTCTGAGTTCCAGAGGGAAAGAGTGTCAGAAGATATTCAGGGAGCACTTTCACTTGGTGCTCTATGAGCTTGGTTGTTTTCTTGTAGACATTTCATTACCCAGCTAGGTAACATTATCAATGCTAGAAGTGCTAGAAACACTTTCACTTGCTAGGAATACTAAAAGGGGGTCAAAGGCGGGCAAAATCTGAAGAAGAAAATAGCTTTCTAGGGATTGCTTAATAACTCTGCAAGAGAAAAAAAAATCTTGCCCAGATTTTTAATTTGTCCTCTCTATCTCTTTGTTTCAGCTGTCTGGATGACCTCTACCCATTAAACCTAGAGGAGGAGTAAATTTCAACTGTGTATCATTTCCATCTGGGCCATCTTTAAGAGAAGTACTCACTTCCAGTAATCCCCGATTCCATGGTTTCCTGCAAGTCCAAATCAGAAGAGACAGAAAATCCAACTTATCAGACATGACAGCATCTTTGTTCTGAGATTCAAGGTAATATGTGTGTCACTGAATTCATACCACATCATTAATATGTCCTAAAATGAAGAGTTTAGATTATACTTAAGCAAATGTTGCACATTTCAGAGACTCAGCTGTCTATTTTCTTGCATCTTGCATAGAATAATTATTAATTGAAGATTAGCTTAGCACATCACAATATATGCAGAATAAATTCAGAATTTACGCTAACGTTTGCAAATGTTATAGACTATTCCTACAATCTAGTGGAGAGAGCTGGAA